>PVKB01000313.1:0-347791 GCA_004027205.1 Ctenodactylus gundi | reverse complement strand
GGAAGAGAAGCAAGCAAGCTCAGAGTAGCTTGTTTCCAGCTTTGACCGCTGTGTTGCAGGAGGAAAACAATATCAAAGCATCAAGGAAGCATGGAGGATGGATGTCACCACTAGCAGATAGCTAGGCCTTCTTCGTGGTTGAGTGAGAACAAGCTGAATAAAAGCCATTGCAGATGCTATGCAATCAAGAGGTTCCCAATCTAGGCGAAACTCAGAGACAAAACGGGGAGTTTTGGTTCTGCATAGCAATGATGCCACTGTGAAAAACTTATTGAAGTTCAATTGTTTCTCTATTAAATTACACAAATTTCTAGACACATTTCCAGTGTTCTTATAGGCAACATTCTTTCCTTCTTTTGACACCACTCAAGAGATTTTATAAATAATAAAATAGATGAGAAGTCCTGAAGGTTTTGCACTCTAAGAAATGACGTGGGAAGAGTTTATATAATTACAACACAGTGTGACACGTTCTGTGCTACAAATATACGTACTGGAGGCACGGGGAAGGACATTTCAGTAAGAATGGAGGAGCGAGGCAAAAAGTGATCAGAAATGGCTTCACGGTAGATGAGACTTCTTAACTGAGCTTTGAATAATGAAGACCAATTTGCCATCTGTATACCATATAAAAAGATTATCGTTCACACAGAATATTCTGCATGGTGCTATCAAGGACACTAATAGTAAAGCTTGGATGATCAGAAGGTTCGTGGCTCAGAAAAGTACTGTGAAGAATTTGTCAGATGCCGGACTGTGAGCTGACTTGGCGGGGTTTTGGTTTTGAATGTTGTCCTAAAACCACTGCTGAGCGAACAGAGTTGTAGGTAGTGGAATAACAGCTTCTAAATTTTTTTTTTAAAAAGATGTTTGATTTTTAATTTATCTAAGTAGAATATAGAGACTATCAGAAACCTGAGGCCTAGCCAACCAGAGGCCTAGACACCTGAACACAATAATTCTGATAAGAATTCAGCTGATAAAGAGAAAAACTATAATTGTGGGAAAGATGGATACAGAGAAAAAAAATAAATAAGACTCAGTTACTACTGAGTGGAGAAAGAGTAGCAATTTGGGAGTGGCCATGCCTAGACTCACTTCTCCTGGGACAAAAGGATTTTCCAGGCGATCAGGCATGGAGGTCCTAATATGTAGCTCATGATGTCTACAAACGGAGAAGGCTTACTGTGCAGAAATTCGTTAGAGGTTGCAGAGGCTGATACACTCTAAGGAAAGCTAGCATGGTTAGACCAGGGAGGTGGCAGCTTGGAAAAAAACAAGGAAAGTAAATGTGGTATTTTAACACTCTTTTGTTTCCTTACCTTTCGAGTCAGAGAGAAGAAATAAAAAGGACTGAGCCTACAATCAGTATTGAATTAGAAGTTCACACCTGTCAGGAGTCATGACTTCGTAGCTTTGCAAGAACGTGTGCTATGATTTTAAATATCTTTTCTCTCAGCCACATTTTTCAGAGTATGATATTGTCTTAGGATGTAGTAGATAAAAAACCCAACATTGTGTGAGTTTAAAGACAGTGTTCTTTCAGGCTTGTGAGCTAAACTCAACATGAAGAAAGGCTAACAGCATTTTTGAATCACATTTATTTGTGGAACAAGTGTTTATTACACATCTATAATACACTAGGGACAGCAATAGAAAATACAGCCCCGAAGAAAATGGGCAAAAAGCCTCACCTTTGTGGAAGTTGCACTTCAGAGAAAAACAGGTAACAAATATGTAAACAAAAATACTATATGGTTATATCCTGTGATGTTAAAGGAGAGTGGGACCAGAAATATGGCTGGTAGAGAAAATTAGAGGGAGAGCAATGTTTTTTCTTTAATTTCTTCAGGAGTGGTCCATTTTAAATAAAAAATCTACCTTAGTATTCCAATACCTAATAAGTCCTTTCACTTTGAAATAGCACAGATCTGACATATCCAGCTCAGCTACTTCCTGTCACCTGTTGTACACATTTCAGCCAATCAACCAAACTTTTAAAGTCTCTTTCACATGTTGAACTATAGTTTTAAATACAGAATTTCCATTTAATGAGTCTATATCAATACATTTGACTTTTATCAAACTGAAAACTAAAATAGTTTTTGTTTTTTGTTTTTAGAGTGTGCCACATCTTTACACGGCTCACATATGCTATTTTCTCTTCTAAGGCCTCCTGGGACTTCTGTGTAGTTACAGGATGACATGTAGTGGCTATGAATCCTGAGTAGCATCATTGCCTTGTATGACAAAGACCTTAGAAGAGAGGATTGCAGTGACTTGTGGCAATGTAGAAGGGCTAGAGAGACTCCTCCACTGGCTGAGAGTGGAGATGATGTTTTCCTTGGGTTCAAGGGATCCTCTCCCACTAGCAAAAAATTCATCAGAATATAGGATATCACTGTACCCAGCTTAATCAAGAGTTCTCACACTGCTTTCAGGGCCCATTCATTCCCAATCATTGTCATGAAGTTTGGTTCCTCTATGAGTCTGAAGGTTTGAGAATCAGGAGAACCAGTGGTGTAACTCTCGGTGGAAAGGCTGCTAAGTTAAAGACATAAGAACAATCAACGTTTCAATGTAAGTCCAAAGGTTAGACAGCCCGATGTTCCAGCGTCAGGCAGGCAGACACGAAGAATTGTCTCCTCCTCCACCTTCTGGTCCTACTCAAATTGCAATTGATTTGATCAGATCCATCCGCATTAGGAGGGGAACCTGCTTTACTCTGTGTATGGATTCAATGGTTCATCTCATGCAGAAATAGTTTCATACATCCAAAATTATGCTTGGGCAAATACCAATGCATCCTGTGTCACAGTAAAGCTGACACATACAATTCACAATCAGACCTGAATTCATTCCAGCCTATCCTTAAAACTGGTGTGCCTTTAAATCACATTTACTCTACCTGTTGTAGTATTTAGGAAGGAGGGAGAATATTGAAGGAGTGATCTAGAATTCAGGTTAAGTATGTCTTTAAGGTCATCGTATAGACTGGATGAATAGGCTGGGAAGAGAGTTTCAACCTGTTGGTGTATTCTATCTATAACCCTAACTCCAGGCAGAACAGAAGCAATTCAGAAACACAATGCAACCTTGCTCTATGGGAGGCAGTGGCAATGAACTGTATAATCTATTACCTAGCGGAGAAGGCATTTTCTGAATTTCCTACTGACTGAAATATTGAAAATGTGGCTAGAGTAGTTTGGTTTTTAACAAAGGAAGTATGCACAAATCTACATAATGGTTCTTGAACATAGTACCGTAACTGTTTGGATGCTGACCTTGATGTTGCAATGACTGCCTTATTGACACCATCCTCTGTTTGATAATCTACCAGCAGATGGTCAGGGTATCTTGGTGTGCCTTCCAGTCCCTTGCCTGCTTGTGCATCATTTGACACGATACTTCTGAGGCAGCAAAATTTAGCTGAAGATGTTCTGGTTCATTGTTTCCTGAATTTTTTTTTTTTTGGATTTATCTTGAATTCTATGATTCAGTTTGACATACGACCCTAATCTTATTCAACCTCATTGGGAAACAATAAGTGTGTGACAAGTTTTATGATCTAGTGTTATCTTCCAGAACACTGTCATTTATAACAAGTGATGTTTGGGGAGTTTATTTAAAAAATATTTTTTAACTTCAACTAGCTTTTGAAATGAATACACATGACTGAACAGTTTCTTAGTAGTAGAATACTCTATTCCTGATTAAAATGAAATTATAAAATTAATCATTCTTTATTTACTAATACGTGATGGTACAGAGACCTTTTTACCACAATTTTCACGGTACAAAATTATGTCTTTAGTATTTGGAGTAGTTCCATAGTAACATACAAGGGTAATGGACAAATCTGGAGCCAAAAAACAGCTTGGGATTAATATTCTATAATGAAACATTTGGCAGAATTCTCTCTATATACTACTTGAAATCTGTTGTAAAGAAATATTACAAAATAATCTGAAAATCTGGATTACTATGACATTGGAATTTCACACCATTTATCTGGAAATCCTCTTATATTCTATTCATGATAAAATATCAGAGTTAGACCACATTTTATTTACAGAGATGTTCATCACAATATTAGATACAAATCCAGAAGTCAAACGTAGTTTTTAATTGTGGAATATTTGAATAAATTATGACACATTGACATGATGAATGTTATAAGCAATTTACTCTGTTTTTAAAACATTAATACATGGAAGAGAAGATAACATTTTCACCATGTGTGTAAGTTTGCAAGAAAACAATTGAATGTTCGATGTGCATCTTTGAAAGTAGGGTTGTATGATCTATTGATTTTTTTCACTATTCTTGGCCTTTTGCTAGTTTTGTACAATGACACTTGCACTGTAATTAGAAAAATCTAAAACAGTTTCAAAAATAAAGGTTAAATAATATTGTAGTTCATCGTGAACCAATAATAGGCAATTTTCAATCCCATTGACAGGTGGATCAATGCTTCTAGAAAGATTTTATGGGCTGGAAGAATAGTTCAGTGGCTAAATGCTTGTCTAGTAAGCGCAAGGCCCTGGGTTTTATTCCCCAGCACCACATACATTGGACACGGCGGCACATGCTGGTGATCCCATAACTGGGGAGGTGGGTGCAAGAGGATTACTGTGTGTTTGAGGCCAGTCTGGGCTACATACTGAATTCGTGATCAGCCTGACTGCAGAGTAGGACCCTGTCTCAAAAATCAATCAATCAATCAATCAAAGAGACAAAAAATAAACAAAAAGACTGAGTTATCTTCACTGAGGAACAAGATGTACTGGAATATTAAATTAATCTATAGACCTTTTTTTTTGTTGATGTAACTTTCAGGAATTAAAAGCAAGAGCCAATATTTTATTTTCCCCCAAGCTCCTGAACTTGAATCGCATCTGCACTAGAATCACATGAAAATCAATTGTATGCCATTGTTTAAATCAAAAAAAGAACATATAGAAGAAATTATTATTCTGCACGAAATAACAGATATGACAACAAAATTAGGCATGATGAAAATTATATAAAAATCTGTAGTTGTAAAACTTTTAAATTCCCATTGTGTCAGAGGCACACGTTCACGTCAGCAAATTTTTGATGAAATCTAAAAGTCCAAGTGGTGGGAGGAAGACCCAGTTCTGATCCTGGATAAAGCGCAAGTCTTTGTTCCTTAGGAGACATACAGAAGGAAGCAGGCAAAGACAGCTTCAAACCTATCAAATCTATTTTTTATGTTGGCCTGGTAGTATATACTTTTAGTTTAAAAAATTCTAAAAAGTGTTTAAATTAAACTAGGCTACACTTGAAAAGGTGAACAAAAATAATACCTCCATTTAAATACCTTATGTCAATAATCTGGTACTATTTCAACTAAGTCTTATTTAAAACTGTAGTATGTCATAATAATTGAAGGTTCGTACTAGTTCATTTGCTCAAAAGAATTCTAACATTATTGACACCATCAAAAGAATTGCTTTACCCAATGAAAGAAAAATAAGTTTTTAAAAGAATATAATCAAGTATTTTTCTCATATAGATTTCTGGTGACTTATTTTTAAAATATATCATCATAGCAGTTTATAGTTTAATTAAATCAAATTTAACAGGATCAAAGGGAACATTATTAATATGAATAGATTTTTATTACCTGAAATGAATCAGAGTTTAGTATATGTTTCTAACTGCTGAGGAGACTGAATTCTGCTTATTTCTCTTGCTGACATTTTATTTATTCTATCCAATATAATTAAATAAAATTGGACACTATAAATGAATTTTATTTCCTATTTTATTTATCAGATATTGTTGCAGAATTAGCAAAAGAAATTTGCTACATAATGGTGTTATGGAAAATTACAAGAGGTGCATGAAATTGTAGGTGCAATAAATCTTCCTTTCTACTCTCTTTATGAATTTAACATAGTATAACACAGTATACCATTAAGTATACAATTTATCTAGTACTTCAAAGATTGATTCTGAGATCTTGGAGCCAATATTTGTGTTTAGAAGAACACCTGAGGTACTACTAGGTAAGTTTTATAATTCAATAGAGTTATTAAAAACAGGTATATCGTGAAGAGTTTGAGGTCTACAAAGATGGTGAAGGTTGGGATGATGCTAGAAAGCAGGGATTGGCTGATGAAATGTGGTAGTCATCTCACGTGGAAGTAATCAGATACAGAAAGAGCTGAAAAGAAGGCACAGTTTAAGATCTTTCCTGAGACTTTGCAAAGCTCAGATCAAAGTGAGATAGATAAGTTGGTGTTAGGATATAAATACAGAAACACACACAAATGGTTTTAATTATTGTATACTAATGCAGCTTCCATTAGGCACTAAAGTTAAATGCTGGGTACCTCACAAATGATTGTTATTAAAAGCAATGTTGACTCTAATCCTAAAAAAAGCGGGAGATTTCCGATGAAAGAACAATTTGCATTAGCACTCCGGGTTGCCAAGAGTTGCATTGTTAATCAACATTGCCACAGCAACCAGGACACAAGCAAATAGTCCGAAGTCCATATAAAACTTTTCAAAATATATAATTATTATAAATAAGACAGCAACATTTTCTGAAAAACTGAAGTGATGGATCCTGGATATTTGTATTTATCTAAGAAATTTACTAAGTTTTCTGAGTTTGATGTAATTTCTACAAAGATTTTATCTCTTCATGTGTAAAATTAGTATATTATCTGTCCTACTTAACTCTTAGTTATGAGGTGTAAATGAGACAGCACATTTAACAATGATGGGAAACTGTAATATCTTTTACAGATGTATGTAGAATAATGATGATTAAGATTATAAATTCACTTTTCATAGATGAAAGAAAAAAGACCTTCATGGGGATAAAAAGAAGCTGAATCTCCATATATTAGTTCGTTGAATGATGATGAGGAGGACGATATTTTTGAGTGACATTGTGACTGATGAAAATCACATATCTTTTAATTAATCTAGATGCTAATATAATTCCATTTTGTAAATTGTTTGCTATAAAGAAATTGATGTGATTTTCTGAGTGGAAAAGTATTTTTCAGGATTTATTTAGATTCCTTTCTTTTCTTTTCTTTTCTTTTTTTTTTTTTTTTTTTTTTTTTTTTTTTTTTTTTTTTTTTTTTTTTTTTTTTTGGATTTCAGGAGTGGTGATAAGGAGATCAGAATCTAGGAAAGGTGTCTTGGTTCCCGCAAGAAGATTCTGAGATCGGCACTTGAGTTCAGGGAGAATTTCAGAGGTCATCACAGAAAGCAAATACAGCAGGAGAGGAAGGGATAACAAACACGTAACTTCTGTAGCTAAATTGGCCTTGATCTACCTGGGGATTCGATAAAGCAGGGGTCATGACACCATGAATTCATAGACCTTCCTATGACCTTGGAAGGTGATGGCCCCTGAGACAGATGAGCAGTGAGCGTGAAGTGATCGTGGAGGAAACTCCACCTAATGTCAGTGTGCTCCTATTGCGTTCTAATGTGCTGACGATTGGCAGGAGTCAGAGCTGGTCTCCTTTCGCCGTTCTGCGGCCATTCTTGTTTCAAAGCTTCAACAGCCTGCTGGTAACAAGGGAGCTCCCTATCCCCTCCCGACGAGTCGTGGAGTGAGTGGTCTTCAGTTACACCATTTGAATCACTACTCTGAAGAACATTGCAGGGCTCTTCTCAGAATTGTCAAACACTGAAACAACGTTAGCAAAAGTTATTAGGACTCTTTTGGTGATTGTTCTGGTGAAGCCAAAATCTCTCCTGGAATATCTGGATCGTTTCATCCTTGGGTTCAGCTTGTTTCAGTCATGCCAGACGACAACTTTAAGAAGGAAAGTGAACAGTGCAGGACTTAGGGGAACCAGCTTGTGTGAGAAACTTTCATATGGTTATAGTAAACCGAGAGATTGTAGAGGTAGGGAGAATTTTTGTTAAAAAGAATCATTAAGATAAAACACTGTGACCTTGAATTTAAAAATACAAAAATCCGGAAAAATTAAGTAATGATACGTATATGAAAGTTTAGCTCATTTACTTCGCATCTCCCTAATAGCTAATAGAATGGCAGCTCTTTAAGTTAGAAAGACTTGTATACGATTCATAATCTTGTGGATAGTAGCTACATAATTTTAGTAAATGTGTCTCCATCTTTAAAAAAATAAAACAGTTAAATATAAAGCTATTATTATTTTTTGCTTAAATGTTAAAAAAACGTGTCTAGCTCAAGTGTTGGTCCACGGTAGGGATTTAAATATGCGATTTCCCCAACCGCCTGCTCACCTATGGGCTCAATTTCCCTCCCATATTTGCTTACTGAAAACTTAGTTCTCTAGTATGGCTATCTTTAGAAATAGAACCTCTGAGAAGATGATAAAATTGAAATGATTTCATAAGAGTGGGGTCTTCTTCCAGTTGATATGGAGCCTAAATAGGAAGAGAAACATCAGACCTTTCTGTGCATGTGAGAACATAGCAAGAAACAGATGATCTGCAAGTCAAGAAAAGGTATTTTTATTAGAAACCAAATTAGTCTGAATCTTAGTCCTAGACTAATATCCTCCAAAACTATGAGACTCTATGTGTCTATTGTTTAATCCACCTATGGTGTTTGGTTTATAGACTGAGCAGACTAAAACATTTCCTTCCTAAACCTATTCATATGGTATGTATAATATAGTAGTTATTGCTTATTTGGAGGAAAGAATTCACTCTTTAGTAGCACTCGTGTGCATTAGTGTGTGTGCGTGTGTTTAATGTGAGAGATTTATTTATAGACTACTTCAAAACTGTAACATCAATGTCATTTGCTTTCCTCTTCACTGTAGTGAGTATATCATTTTTCACTTTTTAGTTTGTGTGTGTGTGAGTGTGTGTGTGTGTGTGTGTGTGTGTGTGTGTGTATTTGTGTGTGTGTATGTCTGTGTGATGCTGGCAATCACACAGACAAGGTTTCTGGCATGATAGAAAAATTCTGCCTAAGTTAAATATGCTTCCAGGACACATTTGCTTGATTTTTGATGTTACTAGGATCACCCTGAACTTAATTATCTTTTAACTCCAATTTTATGCTTCAGGTATTTACCCCATTCACAAACTTTTTGAATAATTCAAATTCTTACCACTGTGATTAAACACAAATTTTGTTACTTTACTCAGCTAACACTGTAAGAATTCACTTTAACTTTGTGCTTTATGAATAATATATTGTATATTAGTTAGAGTTCTTCAGAATATTTCTATAATCCAAATGTCATCCAAAAGCTTATTTTCACCAACAATACCTGCTCACGAACTCCACTAACTAACCCGGTGGCACTTATTATGTAACTTCCATGTGTTAGTCGGGTCACAGGAAATACCCCTGGCCAACCACATCTCTAACTTTCTACCCATCATGAGATAGCAGTGTCCTGGAGATATAAGCGAGAAGAGTAACACAGCCAGAGAAATGAATAATAAAAGAAGAAACATGTTGCAATTTTGAGTGAAATGCACGTAGGTGAAAGAAATCTCTTCAGGGAGAAGTCTGCAAAGTGTGACACGGGTCTTGGTTTTCATGCTGGGTACTGGAATCTTGATACAAGTCAGAGAAAGTTGTCTTTGATTGTAGAGGTCAGAGGATTTTGTTTTGTGTGGGTGAGCAACTGTCTTTTTCCTTAGGGCTTTGTAAGGATGACAAAATGATCTGTTGACAGTGAATGAGCACACACTCTGTAACAACTATTTAAAAACCTTTGTATGTATGTATGTATATATATATATATATATATATATATGTATGTATATATGACAAACTGTAAAGGATATATAGTGGGTTCTGCTATCACGGTCTTTTCTCTCAATAGGGAACAGACGTTAACTCTTAACTTATGAAGTTACAAGGGTAAAAGACCCCTTCAGTGAGTTCTCGGGGGGCCGCCCCCAATGCCTCCTGCTTTGACATGTGCACGCCATTGCTGGGAAAAGATCTCGAGAGTCCTAAGTCACCCACATGCCGTTGATGCCTCCCTGCGGTTATTCAAATGCTCTGTGACTCAAAATGTAAATATTATAAAGTTCTAAATGAAGAGTTAGGAAAAGCTCAACATGATCTCACTTTTTCCGAGATTCCTGTGGCAGCTTCACTGAGAAATACTTAGCCAACCACAAAATGCATCCACTGAACATGTACAATTCACTGACTTTTTTATATAAAAGTTCATGGAGCTATGCAATCCTAGCTACAATTCAGTCATGACATAAGTCCATCTTTCCTGAAAGTTCTTTCAGGCCCATTTACACTGCATCCCCTGTGCTGTTCTACTGCTCCAGCTCATCTTAGTCCCTGCTCTCTCCTCTGGTGTTTCCATTTTCCAGAACTGCATTCCAGAATGTTATGTAGTTGGAACTATGCAATGCACAGCCATTTGTCTTTGAATGCAATTTTTGTCTTTTTACTTTGAAATAATTACATTCACAACAGTTATAAAGATAGTGTAGAGAGGTGTTAGTTCTTCGTCACCCTGTCTCCCCTAATGTGACATTTAACATAACTCCGAGACAATGCCAAAATCAGAAATCTACATTAGTATAAGGCACGTATATGTGCAAATTTATTACATGTGGTAAATAATAAATGAAGTTTTTTATTATATGCACAAATTTTGTCATTTTGAAAATTTTATATGAATAAAATAATGTACTATGTATTTTTAAAAGTTATGTCTAGTGTACATCAATAATACCACAAAAAGACATTAAATGGAAGTAGCTGATATAATTGCGCATTCATATTAGAAGGCTCTTTGCTCACAGGTTTAAGGCAATGGTGACCATTTGGATATAAAATCACTTTTGTCTCAGCTTCTGTTAGAGCCAGGTTGACATACATTGTGTTTATATCAATGACTCTACATAAAACTCATGCTGATCACCTTGTAGGTCAGCTGGAGAGGGAAAGCTGTGTTATTTACGGTGATACGACATTTCAGCTTGTGATGGGAGGTGCCTGGGCTCTAGGAAGTGTCAAGTGAATGAAGGAGATAAAAAATGAGATTTCACTTCTGCTCGGAGAAATAGGGCTGCTGTGCTAAAACCACCACAGCAGATCATTCCATCCCATTGACTGTGGGAAGGCTCGCTTGAGTTTATCAATTGTGTGTGTGTGTGTGTGTGTGTGTTTGTGTGTGTTTGTATGGAAGTTTTGCAATTTTCCATGGGCATTACATTGCATGCATACTACTTATTATGGGTTTGTCATCAAGTGCCAGTTCAGGTGAAGTTTTCAGGGGCCTAATAACTAGAATATAGAAAGAACTGATTGAAACAGAGTCCTCAAAATCAAAGATCCAATTAATGGGCAGTTGAAATAAATAGATAGATCTCAGGAGAAGAAGAGGAGAAACTTTATTTCTGTTACGGTTTGAATGCTCCCTCCAAAATTCATGTTGAGATTTAATTACCATTGTATGGATTGAGGGGTAGGATTTTTAAAAGCTGATGCGAATTGATTTAAGGCATTATGGAGGGAGCAGGCTCCTGACAGCAGGTTGAGTGTAGCCCAACTTTTCTCTGTTCTGGATGTGTTTTCCCCCCATGAGATGCCCTCCGCTGCGATGTGGTGACACAGTAACAGTGCTCTCAGCAGAAGCGGGTTCTGTGCTCCCCAGCTCCCTGGCGAGCTGAAATGGAAGGAATAGGTCTCTGTTCCTTATATCTTACTCAGTCTCAGGAATTCTCTTGTACAATTGAAAATGGACAATAGTCACTTTATTCTTTTCCATTTAAAATATGATTATTTGAAATATTAACTCTAGATCATTGAAAACTACATTAAATAATATTACAATTTTCTGAGTATTAAGCTTCCCTAGCATCAAGTCTGGGGCACATGAAAAAAAAAATCTCAAGAAACTTTCTACTGAGTCCTTTCTTGAATCCTAAAGTCTCTAGCCAGCTTTCTCTTTAAATATCCCAGTTTAAAGTCTGTTCTCTCTCCCTACCTCTCTCTCTCTCCCTTTTTCTGTTCTCTCTCTCTCTGCCCCTCTCTCTCTCTCTGTGTGCATATGTTCAGAGCCTTAAAAGCACTTTCTGCTTGATCTTGTCTCCGCTGGGGCTTTTCAATTGTTTATTGTGTTTTTATTTTATCTTTATTGTAAGAGTGCTGTAGAATCACAGAGTTCAAAAGCATGGAGGTAATTTTGCTAATACAATATGAAGATACAATGGAGTCTTACAAAATACAGTTTGCTGTTACTTTTGGTTGTATCAAGGAATGTGCTTAGTCTAGGAGTTGTCTCCACACAATGAATCAATCCACTTGCTTCTGACCTTAATTCCGAAGCCTCCTCTTTGCTAATGCATATGCTTAACACAGTCTTTACACAGTGAGATTCCTATGCTTTCTTATTGCAGAAATGTTTATTCTTTGGGTCTTAGGTACTTATTCATCGCTGGGACACATTATCCAACCAACACTCACAACTTAAGGGAGGGAAGGTTCATTTGAGCGCCCTTTCAGAAGGTCTCAGTCCACTCGTGGGCTACCGGCCATGGTAGAAGCCCAAGGCAGGTGTCTGCAGCACAGAGCCCTTCCTGGCACAGGAAGGCTAGTGAGAGACAGAGGGCAGAGGCAGTGCGTATCTTTCCATGTCTGACAAAAATCTTACCTCAAACAATTTTTCATATATGTACTTTCTTATTTCTTTTCTCAACTACTGTTTTAAGAAGTTCATCCTATACACAGCCACAAACACTAGTCTGCTGAGAATCAACTTATGCCTGTCATTGCCAGGAACACCCCGGAGCCAGCTTCATGGGTTCCCACTGGAAGCTATCCAATCATTAGCTTCTGCTTCTCCCTCCTCACATTTTTTATCTGTGAAAGGAAAGGGAAACTGTGAATATTAGAAAATTGTTATCCTTAAAGAATGTAAACTTTCTGGGTGACTGGATCTTATGTCCAGTTACATGGAAGAGTGCAGCCAAAGGTAAAACAGTCCTCTAATTCCAACTTAAATTCCTAAAGGTATGTTGCCCAGTGATGCTGATACAGGCAGAGGTATATGATATATAGCCCTCTCTTTTTTATACCTAACACATCTCTCTCTTCTAAGGTTGTTTCCTTTATTAACTAGGCTGATGTGAGTTAGTTTAGAAATTTAATGGTTATTAATGTTAATCATATTAAGAATAATCTCTGAGTTTTGAAAAACTGACTTTAACAAAACTATTACAGTCATATCAATTTATGAGCTTAAGGCAATCCGGCTAATACTATAATACTATTTGACTAGTAAATAAACTGAAGTGGTATGGTAAGTAAAGTACAGTTTTTCTCAAAATAATGACATACAACTGAGGAAGAACAAATGCAATTGCATGTTCTGGAAGCGATATTTCAGGGACCAGCTGCTTGTCACGGCACTCCGGGCAGAGCACACTAACATCTAATCATCTTCAGTGGACTCATGTTGTTTATTAGGAAGTTGTTATCAATCCCCTGTTTTCATTCCCTATGCGTGCAGGCATACCAAAGGAACTCAGACAGTGTTCATTAGTACAACTTTCCAAGACACTTCAATGTAATTTACCTGGAATTTCTTAAAACACGTGATCTATTATTATATGTTATTGGATATATTAAAAGGAAATCCTTATCCTTCATGAACAACTATTTAAGTAGAACTTACTATTGCTCGACCACAAAATAAAACTATAATATTTTTGGCTTTAGCTCGCTCTCTCTCGCTCTCTCTCTCTCTCTCTCTCTCTCTGTGTATGATGTCTGTGGTCTTCACTGATAGAATTGTAATTTTCCTATTTGACATGCACCATGTCCCATGCTGCTTCAGGTAATTGCATAGTAGAACTCTGGAAGTCCCTTGACCCCTTATTAGAATGCATATTCTCTTCCACCCATCCGTCACCAAGTGTTCACTACCTGTGGAGTCTTGATGACATAGCTCAGTTCTGCATGTCAAATAGTCACTTTAGTCCAATTAAATTCTCATTGCATGACAAGTTGCTCTGCTGAAGAAAGCTGGGAGAAGTGGTATTTCCATTATGGAGTTTAATAGTATGGCTTTGTGACACAAAGTAAAGATAAGCATTCCAAAGTTGTGCTGCATGGCTATTTTCTCTCTTTAAAAAATAATCATCTGACAGTGCAATATTTCCCTGTCTCAAACACCATAATAAATAGAAATTTGACCACAGTGGTTAACATAGTAGAGCCAAGGACTGAGATACTGAGCTTTTATTATTGACTTCTCACTAGGAATTAGACCTGCTAGGCTATTTCACTGATTAAAATCTTGATTAATAACTTGTTTACTTGGCAGATTTTGCTCGCAATGGCAAGGGGCATTATCTATTAAAAATCGGTGAAAGAAATGAGAAAGAAAATGTCACATATAGCCAACAAGATTCTTGTCCGGCCTCCATTCTATACATTAAAATAGTTTCATCAAATATTTTATGTAAATAGTTTCACAGGCACTATGAAAGGAAAGACAGTGGCTTTTTATATTTAAATTCAGTGGAAACATACCTTCTTTCTTTCTTTCTTTCTTTCTTTCTTTCTTTTCTTTTCTTTCTTTTTTTTGATTTCGTGAGTGGTAGCAAATGGCATATATTGTGGGAAGGGCAAAATCCTAAAATAAGAAATAGACTGATCTTACAAATTATCTCTCATAAATATTACTCAAGACATACTTAGTGATTATGCAGTATTTATTAAGTGCGGGAAAGCATTTGATCATTTTAGGTTCTCACAATCACAATGATGATACCATCCCCTTCTGCATGAATATGTTACTGAAATACCTTTATGGGACTGTACGCAGGTCTGTCAGACTCTCAGATGGCCCAGAACACCTAGAGTGTTCTTGACTCCACACTAACACCCTATCCTCACACCGTGCCTTGGCCTTTTGCTTTTAACTTAACACCCCAAACTCCAACTCACATTTCACTGGCTTCATGAGAAGTGCAGGTCAACTTAACAACCTCTATCCCTTTGACCCTGATCTTCAAGATATGTGTCATTTTCCTAAGCAGCTTTGCATTAAGGCTATTCTTTATTCCTGCAAAATATCCACATTCGGGATCTCAGTCTCATTGCTAGTAAGAAGGGCTATTTCAGAGTCGGAGGTGCTCTTCTGCGTACCCTAAATCAGTAAGCCGCATCTTTTCCACAACCTCTCTGAGTTCCATCATCGTAGAAACCAAGTAAATCCATATAGATTAATTTATTCAATATGTAAGATGAATTAATGCTAAGAGCTTTATAAAATCAGCTATAACGTTATATCATATATTATCAGATTGTAATCACTTTTAAGAACACATATTATTTTGATAATATTGTTTTGTGCATGCTCTATTTACTAGCCCTGACCAAGAGCTATCATTGAAGTGATAGACCAAAAATTTGTCTTTGGATTTTTAACTCTTGATTGCAGTAAAGAATACACCTTAAAATCATTGTAATGTTTCCGTCTACAATCCTTTGCCTCCAAATGGGTGAGGAGTTAGGGTGAAAAGGAGATTCTTTAGCTGAAATTGTGACCATCACGTACTTGATCAACCAGGAGAGACTCAAGGAACAAAGACTAAAGACAAAGGAACAGAAATCAGCATAACAAGAGCTTAGAAACAGAGGAGGCACTTTTTTTTTTCATTCTCCCTCAAGTGAAGCAGAGTAGTTTCTGCTTCAAAGACAAGTATCATCATTTCCTGATAAGAGATTTAGTCAGTTGTCACTGAGTTCACTGGTTTTCACTGGACTCTGCCTCAACTACTGAATTTCATACCCCAGACCAAGTCATCAAAATGACCACTGTTTACCCCTCAGTCCCTTTGGGCTCCACTCATGTATTCAAGGAAAGCTCCTGACAGAATTCCATTAAATAGTTAAAAAAAATTCTGTATTCAATGCCCACCTACCAAAATAGAATTGTTTTAGGGTTTCATGTACATTATTTTGGAACAAAGAAGTTAATTACCGTATAAAAATATTGAAAGCAATTCTTCATGTTTTAGTTATTTTTTCTTAATGGGAAAGTGTCCATACACATTATATCACTGTTGTTTTTTTTTCAAGATGTTATAAAAAGCAGCAATTTGCAGGAACAGAAAAACTACCTCATCTAGTTAATTTTAGCCTCCTTTTAATATCAGAGGGTGGTTAGTGGTAGCATGATGGGTGCTCCCCGTTATCACCAGAAGACAGAATCAAAAAGACAAAGCTATAGAAACAAAAGTAGAAGAAATGAGGAAGAAAACATCTCCTGAACTGGCAATGGACTTTGCAATAATTGTGTGTTTACTTGCTGACACCTGTTTTGTTCTTCTGGCTGATGAACAGAGAACAGAGTTTCAGAATAAGACTCCTTAATCCCACATGTGCTCACAGATTATTATTTGCTCTAACGTGAACTATTTGAAAAAAATACTCATTCGGAGTCATTGCTTAAGCTGGGCTGGATAACAAAATTATGTGCATTGTCTTATAAAAGCCAGTCTGATGTGACTGAAATAGACTGAGCACAACAAGACAAGAAATTAACAACAGGTGTCAAGTGCCGGATGCAGTCAACAGTTTGTACAGAGATGGAAAAGCTTGGTTTTTAGAGACTCAAACAGTGAATTCAGAACCCATTAGAAGCTTGGGAGTACACATTTGGCCAAGGGAAAACCTTCCAAAGACACCACCCTTAACACAGGGCCTGGAAAATGTGGCCCAGGAGTGTGCACTGTGGTTTAGAAAGGTGAGAGCAAAGTTCTGGTCTATCTTTGTTAGTGTATAATACCTAATTCTCCTTTCTGAACCTAACTGTTCCTTTACCTTTTGAAAATGTTAATGCAACCCACATTGTAGTTTACAACATACAAACTTTCCCTAAATGTTAAATAACACTGAGAAAAAAATGGATCTAATAGGTGTGTGATTCAGTTGAGCTACTTTTTCATGGAAGCCTGAAAACAGTAGCAATGGGGAATTTCTGGCCTGTGTTCTCATTGAATAAATCACAATGAGTCCTCATGACAAGTCCTAAATTGATACATTTATACGTGCTTTTAGTCTGTATCTGATGAACTTCAGCAAGTCTATACTGTGAGACAACCCATCAGAGAAAAAATCATTTGGTGCCTTCTGTATAATAATAGGTCCCAAAATATTTTAAACATTTCCTCTTATAGGAAAAAAAAAATGCTTCCAGCCAAGAGGCAAAATGTCTGTGAACTCTAGAACAAAACTTAAATAAAATGATGTATAAATTATTATTTTTCATCATTGCAGACTAAATGGGTAACATACATTTAGTTGGATAACAGAAATTCTGTATACACCATCAAAATTCAGTCATTGCTGTCTCTTAGGTGCTGACAACGTTTGGCATTAGTTCCAAGCACTCTATACCACTAGTGGTAAAGAGACTTAAAATGAATATTATTGCCAACCTGGTTACTCTCTGACTATGCACGTGGGCAGACTCTACTTGCATGGCCCAGGGTCTGGAATAAATGCTAGTTCTTCATATGTTCATGGAGAATTTACTTTACAAAATGTGCATTTTTTGTATATCAATTTATTTAAGGGAATCGCAGTAATAAAGGAAAAACTAGAATTAATTTGTTCATCGATCAAAATGTACTGCGAAGAGACATGTTGACATGGTAGCCCATTCAGCATCAGTCAAAGGGGTCAGTTATTTCTCAAGCCTAATTGTCAAGAATAAAAATGTGAGCTCCACGTTAGGACTTCGGATGGGTGTTATAATTGTTTTGAAGTAGAAAAACAATATTTCAAAGAAAGTCAGAGAAATTTGTGTTCAAGTTTTGGTCCTTTTACTTATCATATCATCTTTTCAATCTCGGTACTTCTTTAATAAAAGTACTATTGATCACATGACTACAGAAAATGCTATTAAAGATGGCTAGAACTTATTGGGGTCATGATATCTGAAATTAGTACGGTGCTTTTTAGAGAAGTTGGTCATGTTCAAATTGTAAAATTAAAGTAAAAAACAAATTACAGGATTTTGCTATTATGAAATGTGCCGCTACAAACAACCTACTTGTCCATCAGCAGAGGAATGGTTAAGGAATATGTACCTATACACACAATGGAATATTATGTGGTCATAAAGAAAAATAGATCGGAAGCATTTGAATGAAAATCGGGCCGCTTCGAGAATAATTTTCAGGGAAATGTACCAACCACAAAAGAAAAACTAGAGGCTGGTATTCCTCTTATGAAATGCACAAAAATAATGACACAAAAAGGCCCCAACATGAATGACAGGATGGAAAGAGAGGCAGGTCACCGAGGAGAGGCAGGCTGGGCATGGACGCTCACTGATTCCCCAAATTCCATGTCTCTGATGTGTTACAGAATTTGAAATTTATGTAATTACCAAATAAAAAATTAAAAAGCACACTAAAATGGCATCTTCAAATATATTTACAATAAATACACTATCTGAATTTAATTTCTTAACTGTCAAAATAAGGTTATTGATGATTCTATCTCATGAAGTTTTGTAAGCAGTACTTGAGCTATTAGTAAGGCCCAGGATATTATGCTTGGATCTTGGTAGCACAAGGCTTGTGTCTTTCACATGAACACAGCGTTTACAGCACATCCGATTACCCATTCATTTGTCAAATTGAGTTAGATTACCGTCTACTGGGAGACACAGATGATAGTACAAATATCAGAGATTCTAGTTCAAATAAAAAAGTCGTTAGGACAGGCAATAAAAACGAAGGGACCTCGTTAGGGAATTTCCTGATTCATTTCTGTTAAGGCAGATGGGGTTTGGATACAGCGGAAAGTGGAACACACTAGAACAATAGCTGAGCCGGATGAAGGTGCGGTATATAAGCTGAGCTTTCTCATCAGAGCAGAAACAGAAAACCGGTGCTATTGTTCTCTATGCTTGTATAATTAACATTAAAGGGTTTAACGAAATTGAAATATTTTTGTGGCCTCAACCCGGAGGGGCAAAGAGTCCCACTGCAACTTGAAGTGGAAACTATTTTCAAATATGTCATACCGTCAATGTCGCGATCATAACTCTGGAATTCAGAAACCCATTTAGTCCATACATCTCACGAGAGAGATGAATAAATTAGGCCCTTTAGAGAGTGTATAACGTGACCATAGTTATACAGCTTGCTTGTGACTTCATGCACAGGATGATGCATCGTAATGCAGTCTGAACATCGGATAGTAATTAGAAAAATGCTTGTTGAGTGGCTTTTTGTTAGATGTCTTTTCTTTCTTTTTGTAGAACTTCATTGCTTTTTATTTGTAGGTAAAGTACATATACTTATTTTCTGAAAGTAAAAGTTTATTTTCCGAACAAATTATTTCCTTACTAAAACCTGAAGTTGAAAATTATTCCTTTTATTCTGTGATTAGACTAAATCAATAAATTCGGTAAGTGAGGAAAACACCTGAAAAAAAGGAGGAAGATAACATTCTCACATCCCTAGAACTGATTTGATTAAAAAGAAATATATCTTTCTTTTTACTAACTTTGGAATTTATATTTAAAAAGAAGCTAATGGTGGTTGCAATATAATATATTTATATGATAGTTTTATGGAATTATTTCAAAGATAATTTTAGGGGACACGTCAAGCATGAGATATAAAAAGAAAAAATGAACGAAGACAATAGTCAAAAATATTTTTGTATTTTAAAAACTGAGGAGACTGAACAATATTTCTCCATTTTTATTAGTTTATATATGCAATACACAATGTTTATATTGAGCTCAAATGTTTTGCACACAGTACCTTCCCTGCCCCTTCTTGGCCCTTCCGCTCCCTCCCTCGTGCCCCCTGACTCCCACTACTACACCCACTTGGTTTTATAAATTGTCTGCAGACTGAGTTTCTCTTATTAGAGAAACCTTGTGATATTTTGCCTTCTGAGTTTTGACTCACTTCATTCAGCATGATGGTTTCAAGTTATACCCGTTTATCCACAAAAGCCTCAAATCTGTCAGTCTTTATGGAACAGCAGTACTCCATTGTGTACATATACCATAATTTTTGTACCCATCCGTCTGTTGCTGGTATTGCATCTTAGCCCAGTTAGAGTGGCACTTATCAAGAAGAGCAATCAGTGTGGGCCAGGTGGTCCCTCTTAGCTTGTTGGTGGGACTGTAAACTGGTACAACCACTAATGGAAAGCAGTATGGAGATTTCTCAAAAGGCTGAAAATAAATATTCCCTTAAATTTAGCAAGATCTTTGTTTGGTATCTCGCTAAAATGAGGAAGGGGCTGACATATCCACAAGCAGTATTTGGTTGAGTTCATTACCAGGCTTAAGATGGAGGCAAAGAGAAAAGAAAGGCCAGCACAAAAGAGACAGTGACACAGGAACCTGGAAGAGAAGGGGAGGGAGAGAGAAAGTGGGACAGAGATTCAAGAATTCCAAGGAGGGGGTGGCGAAAAACTGGCTCACAGGTGATGTCAGATTTCAGCGTTACTATTGCTGTGACTCGCCTCCATTGATCTGGCTTCATCCTTTCGGGTACCACTCCCGTTTGATTTTTGCTGTCAAAGGAGAAAGAAAAAAAAGGGGGTGGGGGGAGTTTTGCATAGATGGATTTCATCTTTAACTGTAATGAAATGGGAATCTCAGTATTTCTGGTGACATCTATGTTGAAGGCAATTTAAATTTTGTGGTGCACAAGGTGCAGTTGGAACCCTGGACTGAAACCCCTCTGAACCCTTTTCCTTGCTGTTGAGCCAAAACTTCAATTCAACAAAAGATTTACACACATTATCTGGATTATGTCCAAAGTCTGCCTATTACCAAAGCATTCAACCTATTTCTGAATGCTATAGTTTTATTTTCATAGACTTTATCTCTCCTTTATGATTAGGCTTTGTCAATGCCTACACGCACAATTTACTTATTCAACTCGTAGTTTGTAAGTGGTGAGAATATTGATGTTATTCAAAGGGGAAAAAAATAACACCAGTCCACACTGTCTCATGCATATTCATAATAAAGGTGGTTCTACATTTCTAGAATGCAACTTTCAGACTCTAGTATGTAGTAAGTGAACTGTAGGCAGTTCTGGCTTTCTTCCTTTTTCTTTCTCTCTTTTTCTGTCTTTCTTCTTTTTCTTCTTTATTTCTGTTGCAAGTCAAAGAAAAAATATGAGAGTCTCAGAATGTACAATAAATATATTAAAATACTAAAATGCTAAAAAAGAAAAAAAACCTACTTTTTTAGTAATATGTAAAGACTGAAGTGAAAATCCAGATTTGCAAATGTTCCTGGGCTAAAATACTTTTCATATTTAAGTAGTCATGCCTTCCTCTCCCGTTTTCTGTGTCAACTATTCTCTGGAAATTTCTTTTATTTCTGAAACTAAACACAGATCAATGAGAATAATAATATTACTCTCATTGAATTTTTGCATCCAGTATATAAGAAAAATGAATGTGAGTTTCTGTTATAGATAGAAGCTAAGGCCATTATTTTTATCCAGATAACTGAAGATAATTTTTCTATGTCATCTCAGAGACCAGAATATTATGGCAAGTTTTGTTTTTTAACATTAGGCAATAAATTGGGGCTTCATTCTACCCTTCTGCTCCCCTTTGACAAATTGACTAACAGCCACATTTCCAGAAAATTCACTGAGCAACTTGGTGTGATTTGGACCCTCTTCTCACAGAAGTTAAGGCTGAAGTTACAAGGTCAAGATGAAGGAGGATTTGCACAGCTGTGCTCAGACACCTGCACACCTGCCTGCATTACACTTGGCTCTTTTGAAGAGTGTTATTAATCCTCCACTTTAATGAGCACCAAGCTTTCACACAGATTTGATACAAATCTCCTACTAGTGTCCCCTCTCAGTATACTTCAATTTCATATGCTTCTATTAGAACTTACAATTGGTAAAGAAAATGAGACATTTAGAGCCTATCCAACGCAACCAAGTGGGGCAGATCAGTTCACATAGAATTTCCCGTTATTTTGGCAGAAAAATCATTTACGTGTATGATTCACATTTTCTCTGACACTGTGGATCTACCTTAAGTATTGTCTAGTTATTTGTTTATATATATATATATATATATATATATATATATATATATATATATATATATATGGGGCTATTATTACTAATAAACTTTTTCCCATGTCAACAAATTAGAGCAGATTTTCTAGTTGTTTCTCCACTCCGTGCTCTGATCACTTGTAGAACTTAATAATGGCTGATGGGCAAATTAGCACACTGGAATGTCTGTCTGGATTCCAAATTTTATTCGATAGAAAAGAAGCAAAAGAATATTCTAAGAAAAAAATCTTTAATTTTTTTTGCCATAGCTACAAAACCATAGGAAATGGTTCAATTTAATGAAAATTTCAAAAATGTCCTTTCATGTCATTGTGATTAAATCAGAATGGCTAACTAAATCAATAGACCGCACTTCCATGAGTGCGAAAAGCCTGAAATCGTATCATCTGTGAACATATTTGATGGTAAAGTAGGCAATGCGTTCACTGAATTCCTTCTAGAATGGCATTGGTCTTAAGCCTCACATATCAGAGGTCTGAAGAAACTGACCAGAAAGAGCTGATAGAAAGCCTTCCACAGGAAGTGACTTTTTATAGGAAATAAACATTCCAGGATATAATGTACTCCAGAAGAAATTCATTATCTGAAAGATAGGCTTTTTGCAAAAATTGAAAGAAGCTAAATCATTGAAATAAGCAATTAAAAATATGTAGTTTTACAGTCGGACCTCTGAGCCTTGAGAGTCTCTAAAGTTACTGTGTGCTTCCTGTGAGAAACAGAAAACCCTGAAATGTTTGCCAAAGACGCTGGCTTTACAGCTGAAGGAGTGAGGACAATTTCCATGAAATTGCAAATCACACCAAAAATGAAAAATGTAAATCATAATTGAAATGATATCCAAGATGTTTTTCCTTGGATTTTCTTGGAATTATACTTGTTATTAATAAGCTTTTAGTATTAACTGCTTCATACAACATCAAATTGTACCTATTTAATGTGATACTGTTGTATGTGCGTCCATGTACACATCCTGCACAATTATGAATCACTTCAAATATTACAGTGAAAACCATTAAAATCTAGCTTTTTTAAAATATGTAGTACATTAGTATCTCAGTCACCCTCCCGCGCAATACCTTAATAGAATCTCTCCTGTCTGTCTGTGACTTGGTACTCATTGGTCAAGTTCTCCCTGTTGCTAACTTCTTGCTACTCTCTGGTAACCAATGTTCCGTTCCCAAGTTCTACGAGATCAGCTTTTTCAGATGCGCACGTGAGTGAAATCATGTAGTACTTGTCCTTCAGCGCTCAGCTCATTTTGCTTAAGATAAAGATCTCCAATTTTCTGTCCCTGCTATTTCAAGTGACTGGATTTCATTTTACGGCTGAATAGTACTCGGCAACTGATGCACTAAGGTGGTTTCTATTTCTTGACTGCAATAAGCATGGAGCTACAGATGTCCTCCTGACCTGGAGATCGTATTTTTTAATGTATTCCCAGGAACAAGATTAATTGGTTATATGGTGGATCCATTTTAAAATTTTGAGGAATGTGATACAGCTTTTCATAATGGCTGTACATCCTTGCCCCATCTGTTCCCTGTTCTTTGCACCCTCACAAGAAATTGCTAACTTGGTCTTTTTATAGTAGTCATTCTTCCTGGAGTGAAGTGAAGTGGTCATTCCATTTTCTTGATGATTAGTGATGTTGAGAATTTTTTTTTGTCTTACACCTGCTGGTTGTTCGCATGGTCCCTTTTTAAGAGGGTCTGTTTATATCTATCATCTACTTTTAAGTATGGATATTTTGAATTTAGTTATATGTGTTCTGAATCTTAATTCCTTCTGAGACTATTATTATTATTATTATTATTATTATTATTATTATTATTAGTTTTAGAAAGCTGCTCTTGTTATACCTTTGAATAAAGTTTTGACCAGTTTGATGACTTCACTTGAAGATTGTTTGCACTCAGACTGTTACTCCAAATGTGTCTTATGAGTTATTCATTTTCCTCATTCTTTTGTCTTCTTTGCTTCCAAGTATATAAATTCCGAAGGGCTGTTTATGAGCTCACTAATTATTTTAAATCTAAGGAACCCTGCTTTTGATGTCTTGGATCATGTTTTTAACTTTGCTTAGTGTATTTTTCTTTTTAGTTCGAGAGGTTGTTGTTGATATTTTTAAATTGTCTTGCATCTTTATTAAGTTTCTCTGCTAGAGTTATTTTACTGTGTTTGATTTTAAGCTCAGTGTTTCCTTAAAACAATTATTTTAAATTCTCTGTTCAAGTCATATGGTCATATTGTTTACTATCTAGGCAGTTTCTGTTGCTTTATTTAGAATCTTAGATATGGCCATAGTTTCTTGGAATCTCTTAGTGCTTGAGGTGCAGCACTGTATAGGCTTTGGGGGATTAGGTATTTATTCCAGTTTTCATCATCTGAGTTTGTTTGTGCCCATCTTTCAAAAGATTCTATGCAGGCTGATGACTTTCTGCCTCTTTTAGTATTTCAGCACCAGCTAACACCTTAGGTAGAGCTTTGCCTCAAGTGTAGTGCTGGTGTCTTATAATTTTTCATCACTAAATGACGATCCATGCCCAAAATATATTTGGAGTTTAATTCAGCATTTATTAAGGAAATGCTTTAAAAAGAATAGCCCACTTTCCAAACCCCCTTTGGGGCTAGGATATTCAAATACTTCATCCATAGTTACCTGCCTATGTTCCATTTCTGGGAGCATTTCCTAGGTCTAGGCAGAATCATGCTGAACAGAGCAGCTGTGAGCTATTACCCTACATCTGTCATCCTTTGAGGCACAAACTGTGTCACTAACTGGCATTATTATCTGCCATATTGGTACAGATCTAGATAGACCAATTCCTACATTTATGTAAACTGTCAACCACTGAGTTGAACTTGTTTCCCAGGACCACTGAAACTATTCATAGGTGATGATGACCGGAACTGAAACCTGGTAGACCCATGCTACCTGTCTCTTCCTGGTATTGGGCTGGTTCTGGCGGATTCATGAAGGCGAGACTAGGCACGGGGATTCTAGTGTCGGTTCAGTTGCAGATTTCCCTCCCAGCGCTAGTGTTGCGTGATAAATTCTGTGTACTACCCTGTCCTACCCTTAGCAAATGGAGTTCTGTGCTCTGCAAGCCATGTTTGGGGTAATGCTGGTGAAGGCAGCCCATTGGCCACCAAGATTAATACTAAGTGGGGTCACTTCTGCATCTCACAGTCACAAGGTCCATTCCAGTCTCAGGATTGTACTCACTGCCACTCCACAGGAGAACTGGCAGAGGCATGCTCCATTGTGGCAGAGCATAGATCTCTTGCGGTGCAAGGGCCGTTATAGAGGTTCCACCCGGGAACACTTATCTGAGGATACCTGTGCTTTCTGAGATAGGGGATGGGTGGTGGGTACAGATCCTCTGTCATCAAATTTGATGCTGATCCGAGTTGCACCTGAATCTTACCTCCTGAAGGCCCAAAACATCCTAGAGGAGGAGAAGAATGGTAGACTCCAAGTCTATTTCACATCTCTCAGTGATACAAGTCAAAACAAGTCTGTTCTACCCATGCACAGATTTCTGCTTGAATCCAAGGCAAATTTAGAGATTCCCTCTGGGCGTGTGTAGGGATTTTGGGTTTCCCCTGGTTTTGTGTCTCACTACAGTAGGATGAGGACTTAGCTGCAAGACAAAGTCCTCTGCATATTTTCTTGCCTTGATTCACATGAGTGCATTTCTGTCCTGTGCTGCTTGAGTTTGAAGGAGAGTGGTGGAAACAGTCTCTCCACTTGGCTTGTGTTTAGAGCACCTCAGCCTGAGGATGTGGGCCTGGTAGTAGCTGTATATGGCTCTGCTGGACATCTAGTTTCAATGAGTCACGTCCAGTACTGGGTTTCAAGTTTGCATGTGGACTTAATTCCTTCTGTCTCTATCAAGTGGAAAGCATCTTTTGTTGTATTGGCTTAGAGATGGGGGAGATGTGACACCAGCAGCTCTTTTCCTCCCGACTTCTGTCTCACTACATCTTTTCCTTTTCAATATTTTAAAATCAGATATGGATCTTTTTTCTGGCTCCTTTAGCTTTTGTGAAAATAGTGTGGTGTGAGAATAGGTCTTAAAACTAGTATGTCTATGAGGACATCTTTGTTGGGAGATCTTAGCTATCATCTTTCCCTGCTTCTTCATGGAAGGTTCTTAATTTAAACTCATTTGGGAAGCAACTGAGGGTCAAATGGAAGATTAAAAGAAAAGTGTAGGTTTCCAAGAATTTAGCTACATGCTTAGAAGGTTTTTATATCAGGTTCTGTATTTTAATAGATTGAGAACATATAGAAAAGAAAATAACCCATTAAATAGCCATTGAGAAAAAATTTATAGCTAAACTTGTAGACTAAAATTATGCATGTTACAATTCACTATGTTTGGAAACTATATTACCTAAAATTATTAAAT
The DNA here is from genome assembly GCA_004027205.1 of Ctenodactylus gundi. Taxonomy (NCBI): domain Eukaryota; kingdom Metazoa; phylum Chordata; class Mammalia; order Rodentia; family Ctenodactylidae; genus Ctenodactylus; species Ctenodactylus gundi. The sequence goes on along the minus strand of PVKB01000313.1, from coordinate 321,284 downwards.
ATGTAAAAACCTAAACACCACTCTCAGCCATGTATTTGAAGACTGAAGTGCTAAGTGGAATGCTCTACACAGATCTGCTGTATATAGCATGTCATCTGTGACTTTTGTAATTACTATTAGTTAATCATTCATATCAATATTCAATATAAATTTTTATAAACACATGGTCTATTCCAGCCAATTTATTAAAATTTTAAATAATATCCTGTAGATTATAAAGAAATATTTTATTTTCTGTTTGTGTTTATGTATTAGATACATAGTTGATATAAGCTCAAAGTTTAAAAATACTAAATATTGAATAAAATTTTTTTCTACTTTGTCTTAACCAGCTTGTTCTAACTAAAGCCATAGTTAAAAATTTGTGATTATTTTTTCAGAATGTTTTTCTTGTCCTAAACGCACCTGCATACATACATTTATGGAAACTCTGTAGAAATAACATACACAAATTGAAAAAGTTAAAGCTTGCTATTTCTACAAATCATATTGCACATTATTAAGTTACTCACCAGAAAATTTATATAAATTAAACTTCCACAATAAATGTATGAGTATGCTTGTTTTCTCAACCTCATGCAGTTTAACATGAGATATGAATTATTTTTTGTTCTTATAAAATTAGTTTTATTGACACCACAAGTATCCTGTGCTAAAATATTGGCAAGGTCCTTCTACTTATTCTTGCTCTCTTTTCTCACTTTGTATTAAAGAACTGTATTAAATGTGTCATTCTATAGTCATATATGTTTAACCTTTTCAATCTATTTTTTCTAATTGGTAGTTGGAATACTTTACATTATTTTTCAATTCATACAGCTTCGGTTATTGTTTTAAACATAATGCTTATACAACAGTTTTAGTTGGTTGTAAAAACAATCACTGTTTACCATCTTGTGTTGATTGCAACAATCGTAATATCTCACAGCAGAGGTTCAAGACATATCAACTCATTGTCTCAAACTGCAGAAATTTTGAAAGCTTATGTCCCCAGAATTGCTTATTCCAGAAGTTTCTGGGTCATCTTCTTTGGAAAATTTCTTAGGTTAGCTCTATAATCCTAAAATATCTGTTCTATCCCTTTCCTATCTCCAGTTCTCCAGTTTCCACATCTTTAAGGAAAACATGAAGGTAGTTGTTTTCTTTGTTTGTTTGTTTTTGTTTTGTTTTGTTTTTGTTTTTGAAACAGGGTCTTACTTTTAGTCTAGGCTGGTCTTAAACTCCCTATGCAGCCCAGACTGGCTTTAAACTCAAGGCAGGCCTCCCGTTTCTCTCTTCCAAGTGTGTGAGTTACATTTGTGTGCCACCATGTTCAGTTTATGTGTCATTGGGCCATCAAACCAAGCAAGCACTTTAATCACTGATCTGCTCCTCCAGCCCCCATCACATGAAGGTAGTGTAAATTATGTCTCCCTACCTCCAACATGTTGCTATTTCCCCAGAGAAGAAGTCCTTACCCAGTAGTCATTCTAGTGATTCTATTTCAATGGCAAGTTTAAGCTCTAGCTACAAGAAGCCAAGAGAGTGAATGGCTGGCAGTCTCAGTGCCGGGGCCATGCGCAGTTTTCTTTCAGTCAAGGAGCAAGGAAAGGGAACGGTGTGGTGATCAGCGGTGTCTGCTATGACTCTGAAACCTTAAATAAAAGTGAAGCAGATTTAGTGAGGATTGTGATGCAGCCACATTCCCTGTACAGTACACCACTTTACTAATGGGAAATTTTAGCTCGATTTTCAATTCCTTGACACCACCTGTATGAGCATGATTGTATCCTCAGTTCATTTCAAGAACTTTAGGTAATTCTCAACACTGAGAGGGCTGCAATTGATCTTTGGGTTTAAATTGTTTCAGTGTTTTTTTAATAAACAAGAGAGATCAGAACACAGGATGATTAGAACTTATTATTAAGATAGCAAGTCCACTTTTTTTCAGAAGCCAACCAGTGACTTTTTATTGGAATATGAAATGAATGTCAGTTTATTTCTAACATCAATTTACTAGTGTCGAAATTGATATGATCTAAAAACTCTGCAGTACCCTCTTTTCCTGGAGTGCTTCTTTCTGTTAATCCTGCTTTCATATACAGTTTCTATCAGTTAAGTTATACCTACGTATGATATTAGGACATTTATTTTCTGTTTACTTTTTATTATTTCTCAAACATTTACCCAGGATTCTCGAGTGGTACATAGCAACAATCTGTTACACTCTAGAGCAATTATACTTAACATTCATCACGTCTGTACCCTGCACTATGCACAAAAGTAATATCTTTGTGTGTTCCATTTTGTTTAAGATTAAGGACTGAAAAGACAAATGGTAGGCACTATTATCCCTACAACACTGATAAGAAAAGTGAGACTGAAACTAAATTACCTGGTAAAGTTCATGTGGCCACAGTATTGAACTCGGTTGTCCTGTTTGAACCCAAGCTATCAAATTGTGATTCCCTGGTGTTAGCCACTGTGTTTTCTTCCTAAGGGACTAACGAGACACAAATGTGTGAATCACCACGTTAAATCAAAGCTCGTGGACAATGGTATTTTTTAAACTTTCACATTGGTCATGTTTCAAGGACAATTTACATAATGTGGGTCACATTTAATGTGTAAATTATAATGATAGTATGAAATTGGAAATATAATTACTCATTAGACAACCTCACTTGCCAGAATTAAGAGAATCCCTGGAGAGTTAGCTTGATTTGGATTAAAGGTATGATTTTTGCTAGAACTTTTGTAGTATCTATTTTTTCTATCAAAAACTTGTATATGCAATAAAGATCTGTTTACTGGGTACTCTACTGTGACCTTTATCCTGCTAAAAAGGATGAATTCTTAGGTCATGGCTGCATATGTTTGGGAGACATGATATGGCACTATTTTTAAGAGCAGGAGAGCTACATCCAGTTTGCCTTTTAGTACATACATCACTGGACACCAGCCGGAAACATAAAGCTGTTAATAGAAGTTCCCCGGGTGCCCAGAATAGGTTTCTCAGAAGTGTTTGTAGACAAGAGTTTTTCCTCAAGTGGCTGGAGAATGATGCTGAGGGCATCTTTTTGAACCACTTTGGACTAAAAAAGTGTCCACCGTGTTTGTGACACACTGCTGAGAAGCTAGCAAAGACATCCCATGCACACTAATGAGCCGAAGCCATGGGTCCAGAGGAATGCTGGGGAAGGCTCTGGTTGAATGTCCCATGCTGGTAACTGTTGCTCCTCACAAAGCAACACAACTAAGATGGGCACCCAGGCTCTGGGGAAATGTAACCTCAGATATAATATCGGGAGCAGAGCAAAGACCTTCTGCTCAGAAACTCCGAGGGATGCAAGACCAGAATTGCCTCCTAAAATGTAATTGTCCCAAAGGGAAATGTGAAAATGTTTGCCCCTACAATATTCTTCCTGCAACATTGCAGTGGCAGGATTCCTCTACTCCTACAAAACGAAAATAAGATATGCACACCATGGAATAAGCAATTGGTCACAGGATAAGTCGGGGGAGAAAATTTAAAAATTCCTTGTGTCAGACGACAAAGACAATGTGCTGTAGCAGAATCTGTGGGACACAATGAAGTCAATTCTGAGAGAAATTTATAGCTGTGAGTGCCGACAAAAGGGAAATGGTTTGCACACGTGGGATGAATCTATGCTGGGCCACTGTGAGAGGCGATGAAGGAACTGTCTCACCTTCTCCCGGAGCTTTTAAGTGGAAAAAAATAAGAAGAAATGGAGAAAAATAGAACATTATGAAATTAATTACCCATCAGCTTTTAAAAAAGAAAGAGCTGCCCAAATCCAAAATTGTAGGAAAAAAGGCATTTTAGAGGTGACTGTGGAAAGCAATGAAACTGAAACTAAAGGAACAATATAAAGGATAAATCAATAAAAATTTTGTTACAGAATTAAATAAGATTGATTTTAACTTAGTCAATCTTCCAAGAAAAAGAAAAGAAACACATCAATGCAATTAGAAATGTAAAAGGTGAAATTACAACAGACACACCTGACATTTAGAAGATAATTAGAAACTATATTTAAAAACTTATGTTCTAATAAGTTGGAGAATCTAGAAGTAATAGATAAATTCCTAGAAACATTTGACTAACCAAACTAAACCAACATTTAAACAAGAAAGAAGATATAAAATCTGAATAAAACAATAACAGACAATAAAATTAAAGTTCTAAGAAAAAAAATCTTTTAACAAAAATAGAGCCCAGAGGCCAATAGACTCACTGTTCCTGTGGGTCTGCACAGGAAAAGTGATGTTAATATTCCTCAAAGTCTTCTATAAAAATGAAAAGGAAGGAGCATTGCCAATCTTACATCATGAAGCTGGCATAACACTAATAATAACAACAGATAAGGACTTGACAGAAAGAAAGAAAGAAAGAAAGAAAGAAAGAAAGAAAGAAAGAAAGAAAGACTATTACCAGGCAATATCTTTGATGAGCATAGATGTAAAAATATCCCCAATAAGATATTTGTAAGCCAAATGCAATAAAGTACTTAATAGATTATGGATAATAATAAGTTGACACCAATTCAAAAATATGAGAATTATACAGCATATACAAATCAATGAAGATAATATACCACATGAATGAAATTAAGGGGAAAAATGCAATAATTTCAGTATATGCAGAAAAAAACCTCTTGATAAAAATCTAGCATTTTTTGAGAGTGATATCCTCACAGAGTAGGTATAGAGCCTTACCTCATACCAATACATCCACTTACAAACCGACTGCCAACTTCATACTAAATGGGAAAAAAACCTTTTTGCCCAAGATTAAGACCAAGAAAAGATGTCTATTCTTACCACTAATCATCTAATATAATTCCAGTATTAACCAGTGCAATCAAGCAAGATTAAAATAAAATAAAAGGAGCACAAGGAATAAAGGAGTCAAATTATCTCTATAACTAGATAATATAATTTTTTCTTTACAACGGCAACCCAAAAGTCCACCAAAAAAGTTAGAGACAATAAACAAATACAGAAAGGTAGCAAGATACACAGATTACCAGCACTCTACACAACAATAATAAATCCATACAGAAATAAATCAAAAAATGATCTCATCTATGATAGCTTCAACAATTAAATATGAAAGAATCAACATAACCAAGGAGCTGAAATATCTCTATAGCAAAAATTATAGTACTATAAAGAAAAAAATAAAGCAGTCATTGAATATTGGGAAGACATCCTCTGCTTCAGAATATGCAAAATTAACGTTTTTGAAATGGCCATTTAGTAAAAATGATCTACAAATTTAATTTAATTTTTATTAAGATACTAGGAACATTCTTTACAAAACCTCAAAAAATAATAGAAACTTACATGGATCCCGAAGAAACTCACATGAATCAAAGCAACCCTAAGCAGAAAGAACAAAATAGGAAACACTACAATTCCAGATTTTAAATTATATTATAAAGAGATAGCAACAAAAGCAGCATAACACTAGAACAGAAATAGACTCTTAGACCCATTGACTGGATTAGAATATGTTGGAAAACTCTGGGCTGTGTTAGCTTCTGATATTTGACAAAGAGGCTAAAACTTACACTGCAGAAAGGATAATCTGAACAGATGGTGCTGGGAGTATTTGCTATCCATGGTCAGAAGAATGAAACTAGACCGATATCTCTCAATCTATAGTGGAATTAAATCAAAATAGATGAAAAATCTGTATATAGATATGGTAACACTGCAATTCCCAGATAGGAAAAACTCTTGACACATATAGTCCGGAACTTTATAAATAGATTTCTAGTATCACAATAAAAAACACAAAAAGTCAATAAGTGAGTAACATTAAATTAAATATCTTCTGTGTGGCAAGGAAAATAATAATCAAAGTACCAAAATTAGAGAAAACAAGATATTGTTTCCTAATTTCTCAATATCACAGTTTGATTGTCTTTCTTTACTGTGGGTTTTTGAAGTACATAGAGTTAATGAGTCGAAATTCATATGATGCTGTTTGCTTTTTTTGAATGGAGTTATTTGTTCTATAGTTTAAATAAGTATGATTGCTCTTAGAATAACACAGTCGACACTCTTTGTATGTGTAAAACTCATAATCTTATGGAAACGACTTGATTTGATTCTGAACTAGCACTTCCAAATGATAGCACATTTTAAAAGACTTTCTTGTCATTCAGAGTTTAGCATTGGTATTGTAACATCAAGGGATAATGCAGAAAATAATTAGTCCTTTTCAAATTTGTCTGCCTTCGAATGAAAAATTACATGTGTTAGATATGCCTATCAAAAAGATGACGTGCCAATGCATGAAATTCACTATAATTTTTATAAACATTTTTCTTAGGAAGCAGAACAGCCCATTAATCTAGAACCAATTGCAAAGAAACTTTCCACATCCATGAGGCCAGTCGAGTAACATCCTAAACGTATTTCAAGACATGAAAATGAAAAATTGCCGGTTTTATTCCTATTAGCTTGCCTTATTTTCTTAAACTACTCATGTCAGTTATTATGCTCATCCATCAAGTGTTGCCCACAGTTACAAAGTGGAAATAAAAGAACACTAAGCCAAAGTGGGAAGAAAATAGTAAATACTGCCACCTTTTATCATTCCTCTAAGGCTGCAAGTGTGAAGGAGTTGTATATACGCCAGCCTTCCTCGATTCCAACGTAGCTCCTGAGGAAAATCTGTAAGAGGTAGTGGCCTGATTCATATCCCTATACAGAAAGAAAAATCTCTATGCAGTAGTTAATTGATCTATTTCACGTATTTGTGCATGAAGGCTGAGAGTAATACTGGAAATGAATCCACTCCTGAAGCAACAACATCCCTAAGTCACCCTGGCTTATTTTACTGCATGTAACCCATTTATTCCCCTTGTAGAATCTACCATCCATCATGTTGTTATCCAAACCATTAACTAGACTGATAGATAACAATTGCATCCCATCAAGCAACTTGGGAAACCCAGTTGGAGGGATGAAACTCTGGCCCATTCTCATCCTGGAGACTTCAATGCATTCAATACCCCCTCTTTTCCCCTGCAGCTGCCTTTGTGAATAAATAAATTATACATAGGTTTGTTATCTGCTTAAGACGATTGTGTGTAAAAAGTTGTCTTGCTGGTGCCTTAAAACTTGGCAGATTACCTTCTGAATCTTTGGTGCTCTCATGGAGACCTCAGCTAGCGAACCCGACACTAAATCACGTGTCAGTTAGCCTCAGATTCGGCTTGGTCTGCGTCTCACATTCCCTGTCACTTTGATGCCTAGAAAAAGTCAAATTCATTTTCCTATTAGAAAACATGAATTATTGGTTCTGTCTGCTTCAATGATCCATCTTGTCATTCTGGGATTGCTTATACTGCCTCCCTGAAGAGAACTTTGTTGACCACACAATTGATAGCAGTCCTTTCTCACCTGTTATATTGCAGTATGTTTTGCCCTAATGGCACTTACCGATATATAAACTTGCTTTGGTCATTCCCTTGCTGTTCTTTTCTCTGTCTCCCAAATACATAAATTCTAAGTAGACAGACATCTTGATTTATCTGTCTGTTGCTGTATCTATATAGCACAAGGAGTACTGTATGGTATTTAGTGGACATTCAGTATAGGTTGTGTAATATAACGCACTAATTATGCAAAGTACTTTGGAAAATTTCTGCACACTTTTTTTTCTTTTTGAGATAGGGACTCATTCTGTAATTCAGGCAGGCTGGTCCTGAGCTCACTAGGCAGCTCAGCCTGTCCTAAATGGCTATCCTCCTGTCTCAGCCTCCTGAGTGCTGGGATTACAGGTGTGCACTACCCACCCCCACCCCCAGCTCTGGAACCTGGTTATCCCTCGGATACTAGATATATTACTTTATAAAGACAAAATATGTGATACATAATGGTGATGCTGAAAGACCAATGGGTACGATTGTGGTGTATGTACACAGTGGAGTACTACTCTTTCAAAAAGACTAGAGACAAATAATTTTGATGCTTTTTAAATTTGAGATCAACCTACTTAGTGAGTCAAACACAGATGGTTAAATATCACATGGTTCCCCTAATATGAAAAACCCAGAATACATGCATTTTGTAGATCCAAATGGGTGCAAAAGTGGGGATCATGTATGTATTTGTTAGGACTGAGGATCAAGCTCAGGGTCCTCACACTGGACTACATCCACATTCCTTTATTTTTGATTTTGAGCCAGTGTGTACCCATTTCTCTGAGTCGGCTGATATGGGTTTGAACTCTGTGATCTTCCTGCTTCCCTGATTGCCAGTGTCACAGCCCTGTGCCAAATAAGTTAATGGAATACGAATATAGTGTGGCTTTTGTGTGTGGGGAAGCTGGAGAGATGTGAAGTAGAAATAAAGGGAATATACCAATATGTAAGAGCTACCAAGAAAAACTTTTAACATTCGTGTATATTCTGACAAAATTATTTCTTTACGTTTATACATGTATTTTGGTAGACAGAAAAAGAAATCCTTGTAAAAACAAGCCCTGATGTTGTTTTATGATCTTCCACATCCCAGCTGAGAAGCAAATGTGGATCCTTTTCCCCAGTTACAAAAGGTTAAAGAAGTTGTCTGGTTCCTACTTGTTCTCAGCACAGAGAAATAAAGCTGCTCTCAGGGCAAAGGAAGGCAGGGCACATATAGGTTTCAGGGTACAAAGTAACAAGTATGTAAGATAAAGCCTAGAAATCTAATGTATGTGTGGAATACAGCTAAGAAAACTAGACAATATTTGAAATTCCTGACGAGCTAGTTTTAGCTACATTTTCCCCAAGAATTTTTGCAGAGAAAAGGATACCTATGCAAGTTGATGGATACTTTAGTTGCAATGTAGATACTGTTTTACTGTCTGTATCATGTAAGACCATGTTGTATGTCTTAAATGTACACAATAAAATTGATTAAAAATAATCTGTTTGATGTAGGCACAGAGGGAGCATGGGGAAGGCTTTTCCTAGATAGGCTCTACCGTTCCTAACGAGTTCTAGCTGCCTCTTTTCTTTACAAAGGAATCAATAGTTTCTACAGGAGCTTCCTGAATATAGAGCAGCAAGAAAGGTGGCACGGATTGGACGCGGGCCTTACAGAGGAAGCTCAGACTGAAGCATCTTTCTTTCATAGGGTAAAGTAGAGGAACAGAGCCAGGTATTCTAGACTGGAGATTTCATGCTCAACTAGTTAGTCTATGCACACCCTGTAATTAAAAGGCAGTGTACATGGTTATTTCACACAGAGTTTGCACTTAAATTAAATTTACTGCCTTATAATTATGCCACATTACCATATTTTCAACTTTTGGCCTCTTGGCTTTGTGTCTGTGAGGATCTTGGCAGGATATAGCTGCTACATTCATGCTTGTCAGTTGAGAAGGGTTTAATGAGGGGACGATGCTCAAAAGTGTGCATGGGATTAGGAAGACCAATAAAGTACGGGCTGTGAGAACTTGTCTCCACTCTAGACCTGAAGCAGAAAGGAAGATTCACTTGCATGAAAAAGGCCACCTACGAAGAACTGTATATGCATGGCATTTGTGCAAATATGGACAAAACCCAAAGTTACGGTCATCAACCATCTGTGCCAGTTAACCCTTACTGTCAAGTTGACTCTGCTAAGTCTTCTGGAAAGTGTATTGGATTATAAGGGAACTATGTTCATTAATGTATTAACCCACTGAAGTTCAGAGATGAATTCATTGTCAGGACGTGGGTTCAGCTGAAGACCAGAGGGCGAGGGAGTCATTAGAGGTCTCTCTGTCTCAAGCCCTTTTCCTCTGTGCTCTGCTTCCTGGCCACCATGAGGTGAACAGTGAGGCTTCACCATACCCTACCTTCATGATGTGATTCACGTGAGACCCACAGCAATGGACTCATCCAACCATGACTTGGAAACCCTGAGCCCAGTAAACCATTACATCTTTTAACTTGTGCAGGTCAGGCGTAACACTCTAGCAGTGAAAAAGCTGACTAATATACCATACGTCTAAATATTTAAGTTATAAATTAGGCTAATAAATGGAGAATTAAAATATATTCTATAAGCTTACCTCAACTGAGGTATCTTCAAAGTGAGCTAGCAAATAAAATTCACACTGAGGATACTAGACCTCATGAAGTTGCTCATGGACGATTTTGTAGTGTAGAGGACCAGCTAGCACACCTGCCTCACTTCGACCTCAGAATTGATGTTTCTAGCTAAAAGTAACTTAACCTAATGTGTACCTGCCTACTCCACGTGATATAATTATTACCTATCTCCATTTTTATTATCTTCTTCCAAAGAGTGGGGCTTCCTAATGGATTGATTGATTGACGCAAAGCTGTTTTAGAGCAACTCTGAAGACCTACATACTAAGAGCGTGGCTCAGAACTGGGAGGCTAGGCTCTGGGTGCACATGTCCCCTTGTCCTACAGATCTCTTGCTCTATGGGGAAGAACTTGGTCAAACAGGGGTTGGAAAGGTCCTTTTAGAATACGCAACCTAAGGATGGGGCCTCTTTTCTTCCTGTTCTCTTAGTATTATTATCATAGATTTCGATGAAGACAGATCTTAAGATATGTAGTAAGAATTGATAGGAAAGTGCAACTATCACTCTTTCCTCTTCCTGTCCATATTTTTGTTCCTAGTATCATCGCCTCTCCTCTCTGTTGATTCAGTGAGTGGACAAATGTGCTCTTTGGGACGATGCAGGAAGCACGAGCCGACCACCAGGGCAAGAAAAAGTTGGAGCAGTGAGAATTTGGATCTAGAAGGGCAAATCTTCATTTCTACCCCAATTAACAGGTAATTTATGTTATAGCTTGATGACCTAAAGAGAAAGAATCTTAAGCAATGAATTTTTGCATTGAGAACTTGCGATTCCCTCCTTATGCATACTTCAAAGAAGAACATCCTTAGAAATGTTTAATGTTTGAAATGTTCAGCTTGTGACTCTTTTAGGGATATATCCTGCAAGGCTATCCTACCCAGTTTGCTACAATAAATTCTGGTCAGATCTCCCTTTTTTTACTTCACGAAGTAGCTAGATGCTCTTAAAATCTAAATTAAATTACGCTATTTTTTTTTTCTCACCTTCAGTGCCTTCTATTAGCTCTCAGTACAAACTGTGAAATACTGTGGTGGAAAATGAATTGCTGTGCAATCTGACTCCTTTCCACCTGCCTCTAGGAGATCAAATTCACCTGGCCCTCCTCTTCCTTTCATTTGCTGCTTTCTCAACACATAGAACATTTTAATTTTTTCTGATTCCTGAAAGTTCACAACTTTATTCTGCAAGCCAAGCAATAAGAAATGAGCAGGAATAAACCAACACAAGACAGACTGGGGCATGGGGACCTGTGCTTCGAGCCAGTTTGATTTCAGGATTTGAAATTTTAAATAAAAACTGTAACTTTTATAGTTTATTCCCATTAAATATTTTATTAAAAGTGAGGATAATGTTTTGCTCCAGGAAATGAGCATATGATCAAGGTTAAGCTTTTCTGGTCACTCTTAGATATCAGATATTCTTACAGTTATTGTTGTGATGGAAACTGTTGTGATTTGGATGTAGAAGGTCTCCCAAGAGCCTCGTGTACTTGGGCATTATAGATTAACTATAGATTTTCATGTGCTGTTACAAATGGGGCTTGTTAGTGGTGCTGAATTACAGGCATGCAGTGAGTGACAGTCACATAGTATATGTGGCAGTTTACAGTGTGTGAGGCCTGAAAGGATATAAACTGTTGCCATAGCTTCTTGTGGAGGCCCCTAACTTTCTCTTGCAATGCCATGGGCAGCTGTTTTCTGCCAGACCCTTCCTGCGACTGCCAGTCAGTCAACCATCAGTGGACAAAGACGTTCTGAAATTGAGGGCTCCAGTAAATATTTTCTCCATAAAGTTGTGGATGAAGGGTATTCTGTTCTGGTACTGAGAAAGTAACCACGACAGAAATTAGCACCAGGGAAAAGGGATAGTTGTGGTGACTTTAGCTAAGGTTGTGGTTTAGGAGGCTTTGGAACTGGCTTGCCAGAGAAGGTTGGAAAAGTTTACAGATGCTGGTTATAGAAGCCTTAGAATGCTGTGAGCCAAGCATGATGGAAGATTCTAGTCAGAGCTCAGAAGACCAGAATGCCAAGAGAACATTTATAAATTTAATTTCAGAAAAGCTGGGGTCTAAAAATAAATCTTTCCTCCCTTAAGTTGTGGATGTTTGGTATTCTGTCCCTGCAATGAAAAAGTGACTACAGCAGAAATCATCTTATTTTAGTAATTAGAATTGTGCTTTCCTGTAAGCTCAGTCAGGGCTTTACAGGAAGAGTAGAACTAGCGGGAGGTGGATTCAGCAAGGAAGGGTCTCAGGAAGCAAAGTCTTGATGCATGTAGTTAGCAGCTGCAGCTTCTGTTCAAACTGAAATAGTTTCATCTTTGAGGACGTTTCTGCTCTTCTCTTAAATTGTCTCCGTGTGGGTTTCCATTTTGTGATATTGGCTAGAGAGTGATATCATATGAGCATTTCCTTTTGGGACAGTAGGTGAGCCAAATGTGAGGGGCAGAACGGCAGAGGAAACTTTGAAATGAGACAAAAGGCCTGGAATTCAACAGGTTGAGCAGATAACTTTAAAAACCAACTTCAGTTTTGCAAATCAGTGCCAAGGAGTGGGGCTGTTCATGTCGCAGCCATCCGAGCACCAGGGCAGAGCAGCGAAGCAGACTGTGTTTTCCCAAGGGGAGTTTGCCCGTTTGAGAACCAAAAACGATGGAGGAAAAGGGAACTATGTTACTGGCCAGAGAGATATTAGAGAAGTGCATCAAGAAACATTAAGCAGGAAAATTAGAAAGTGAAGAAAAAGAGTCTGGCGAGATGGAAATGCAGTAGAAGGGAAAACAGTTTTAACCTTAGTGAAAGTGCAGCATAGTGAGAGCCGGTGAGTACGTGGATTGAAGCAAGATGCTGAAGGTGCGGCCTGGGTAAAGCTTGTCTTGGAAAGATCCCTTTAACTCCTGGTCTAACCTGAATATATACATAACGCTACGGCTTTACATTTACCTTCCTCGCTTTTGTTAGTGTTTCTACCTCCCTCTTTCCACACATACATTAAGGTAACATCTGTCTTTCTTACTCCCCATAAGCTCCTTGAAAGTAGAATCAATATATTTCCTAAATTATTATATTTATCTTTTGCTCATATCTAAGATTATTTTCAGTGTACAATACATAGGAATTGTTCAACATATATTGTTGAGATGAATGAAAAGTTTTAAAAATTTATGATGATGTTTGGTCTGTGGGTTCAATAATATAAAGATTTTTTAAAGCATTTAAACTTTTAAAATCAAAGACTGGAATTTTTGGCCTCATTTACTATCTTGTTATTTGTATGAGAATGTCGGAGGACACCACCTACACACTTAGAGGACAAATAAAACAAATTCTAACCTAAAATGTCAAACTTACAGAATGAAGAGTCATTTGCATAGAGTAAGGGTATACCTGGGAATCAAAAGCTTTCAGAATATATGGATTTTATAAACAATAACAGATATAAAAATGATTTCAGAGTTTTACTTTCAAATAAATAGCATCAGCATAAAGTCCAGTCATACAGTGAAACACTTCAGAATCTAGAATCTCTAGGTTATCTCAGGATTTATTGAGCTCAAGTGACAGAAGTTTCTAAGAATATTCATAGTAATATTTGTCTTTTGATGAGTTTTTCTTTTTACCTTAAAAATACATTGCCCTGGGAAGAAAAACATTTTCTTTAAAAATACTAACATCTGGATTTTAACTACATGCCTCTTTTTTTCTACTTCTGTCTGCAATCATACTTACCAGAAATGACAGAACCTGTTGCCAAATCTTCTTTTCATGCTTTTTAACTACCTAAAGAATATATTTTATTGGGTCCATTTTCTGAATGGAGACATTGCAGTTTAATGGAGTCATTAAAATTGATCTAATTTTGTAAAATAGGTAACCATGCAAGACTAAAACAAATAAAACATTTCTTAGGTAATAACCTATTTAATGTGAGTAAAGAGTGTTTTATTATTTTTTTAAAAATCAAATCTCCATGCAGCGCTGGGGCTGTCTATTTGTATTATGAAGCTGCGCAATGCACTCATGTGGGTGCTCAATAAGTACTAAGCGAGCATAATAATAATATCATTCCAATCAAAGAATCAAAAGAAAAACATCAATGCAAATGCAGAGCGCTTGATGGTGTGGTTTACTCAGAAGCCTGCACTGTGCATAACAACCCAAATTGAAACATCTGCTGGGAGCTGCTGTCACCTTACAAGAGACAGCAGAGATCATAAACCAAGTGTTTTCAAAGCTGGTATTTGGCTAGTGTGGGGATTATAGTGGAAAATATTAGCTGACCATTGAAATAGTCAATAAGTGGAATTGCATTTTTGTTTTCAGCCTATCAGAGCAGTGTACTTCATTGATAATCTTGAGTGAAGGTAACTCATTAACACAATTAATGGCTGGACCTCAGTGCTTACTCATGTGGGTGTGGTATTCTGATGCTGTAGAATTTTACTGTACCTTTCTGGAATTTTGCAATGGATTACATTCCTTTTTTCTGTTCTCTGATATTGAGAGTTTTGTTTGTTTGGTTGGTTTTTTTTTTTTTACTAGTCAATATTACACAGTTCTCCACACAGTATTGAGGGCACAGCAAAAAAGTGAAAGTTAACATCTAGAAAAATGAAACACTGGGTTATACTAGAGACTAAAGGTGGTAGTTAAGATATTGGTTTTAATTTTATTTCTAGTTTTTGGTGTATTCCTTAACTCGTAATTTATTTTAAAACACAGGATTTTGTTCCTAACAAATCTCAAAATCTGTAAACATGACTGTGCAGCATAAAAGAAAAAGAAGTAGACAGTTTCTGCTACAGTAATTCTCTATTTTTTCATTTATTTATTTATTTATTCATTTGCCTTGCCTAGTTTTTCCCTCCAAGACTCAAAGTCCTCGATGATTTTAAATGCTTTGTGAGAGAACCAGGTGGCCCCTCCTTGTCCCTGTAGGTTTTACCATGTCTTCCAGCCATTTTGTGTTTTGATCTGTGTTTCCATCTGGATTCCCTAGCATAGCAATTCTGGCATCTAATCTGTCCAGTTTATTATCTATTGAAATACCTACTGCCTGAAGTGAATTTATTTTGGCAGCAATGCCTTCTGATAAAGATGTATTTTGCTGTTTTTTTTTTTTTTTGGAAGACAGTTGAGCCGAAAGATTCCAGACTCACTCCTCAATGGCATTCTTTGGCTGTTTTGGTGGAAAACTTTGGAAAAATGTTAAGAAAAAAGGGAAAACAAAAGAAAGTAAACCCTTCTGTGAAAACATTTGTTTTTACTTGTCATTACTAACTTACTTTGCTGCAAAGCTAGAAATGTCACAGGCTAGCTATAAGGAACATGCATAAGGAAATAAAGTTACAATACTGTAATAGACACAGACTGTCAAAGCTCCCCAGGGTATATCTTTCCTCTTCCTTTCTAAATCTCCCTAGATGCTGAGTTCCTTTTAACCTTTTGAATTTAATTTTTGAGATATTATAGCTTCACCAAGCTTTGCAGACACTCGGCCTCTGCGATATTTGTGTGTTTTGTATTTTGATGGTTCGTTTTCTATTATGCTCCTCAGAAGTGGAAATGGAGAAAAGCAGGATGGACGAAATTGGGTAAAAGAAAGATTCAAAAGGTCAAAACAACAAAACTTGTTTTAATCCTTTTCGTGATACATGTGTCACTTTGAAAATTCGTTCCTGCCTCTTTGACTTACTTCATGAAGCAAAACTAGGATTTTTTTTAGACTAAGACTTTTTTGCCCATAACCTGAGTTATGCCAATGTTTTTAATCTCAACATCTCACAGATCTTCTTAGAAAGAGCAAATGCTCCATGATCAGTGTTGCTCTGGACATATTATAAATTTATAATTTAAGTCTTATAAGATTTTTATGAAGGAATAAGGTGAGCCTAATACATCAATCTGTAAGATATTAGTCACTGGAGATTAAAATCATTTTGCCAGTCCTGGTAACACCTGCTTATGCTATGAAGTCTGGATGGGAAGAAGCTAGAACAGATGTTCTTCTTTTGTTTAATAAGGTAGCAATCTGTGTCTGTATAAATCATCTTTTAAAAATAATCACTTAAAAACATTTATATATGCATTGGTGCACATTTCATAGTTCACCTAAATCATCTTTTATAACTAGGTCTTGAAAAAAAGAAACTGGATTGGTTGGAGTAGAGATGACTTCTTTGTCAATTAAAATGTTGCTAAAATTGATTTCATATCTACAACTATAGCCATTCAAGATTGTTTGTCTCTCGACTACACTACCAAGGTATTGTGCTACATATGAGGAAATGAGATTAAAAGAGATGATAATTTTGCCTTAAGTAAATCTATTCAGGTGGCATTTGAGTTATACTTTTACTAATTCTGCTATTCCACATTTTCTTAAGACATATTTGGCTCCAGACATAAGATGCAACCGAGTCGTCCCAAGAATTTGCCAACTTTTAAAGAAGTGTGTTGTGGTTTGGACCTGGAGTGTCCCCCAGAGCCTCATGCATTTGGGTGTTGTACATACCCTATGGATAGCGTATGATACTAGAAGCCGAGGCCTGGCTCAAAGGGGCAGATGCTTGGGGCTTGCCCTGGCGGAGTGTGTGTGCTGGTGCTGCCCTCCCTCTCTCGCTTGGCTTCTGTCTGCCATGGCGTGGACAGCTAGGCTTCTGTTGTGGGACTCCACCACTACTAGCTGCAAGTGAATGGGCTCTGATCCTCTGAAACTGTGAGCTAAATCTTTCCTCCCTTAAGTTGTGGATGTCGGGTACTCTGTCTCATCAACAAAAATGAGCTAAGACAAAGTGAAATTTAAAAGAATGCAATGAAATAGGATAATGAGTGGTAATGATATTTCACCAAGTAGTTAGGTATTCAGCGATACTGTAGGTGAGGAAGAACGCTGCATCTTGAAAAGATCCAATTTAGGAGACTCCTTTGTTCTATAAAATAAAGTATATAATTTTGCTTAATGTAAGGGTAGTTTTCAAAATACAATAAGGTTGAAATATGTTCCAAAGGTGAACAGAAATTGATTCATGGTGTCATTGTCTTAAATTGCAAACCCCGGGGACAGAGTATGAGAAAAACATTGATGAAGGTTGCTTTGGGTTAATTTTGGCAAACTTTGATGACAGATACTATATGCTAGGAATAAAATTATAGATTTTCCATTAATTTTCTTTGAATAATGATCTGCTGTTCCTTATGTAGGTTGACAGGTGATCTTCAAGTAAAATAGATACCTTATATAAATTTAGCACATATTTCTGATGAAAAGCTAGAACGCAGATCAGTGTCAGTGGCCCCTACCATTTTTTCCATAATTAACAATACTTCAAAAAAGGATTTGAATATCAATAATTAAGAAAAAAATTCTAGGCTCAAATCTTCCTCACAGGTAATACAGGTGATTATTTCCCCCCTCCCCCATTTTATTGATATCTATAAGCACAAAATTTAAGGTTTACAATGGAGTTGAGCATTTTGTGCACATATGTATCTTGTCAAGGTGACAAGGGCTTTCCCACTCTCTTTTTGTCCCTCCCCCTACCCACCTCTCCCTCCCTCCCCACCCTACCTCCCTCGTTCACTTTGTTTTTCATTTTAAGTTCCATGAGATATTTGTGATCTGGGTTTCTCACATCAATACAGGTGATTATAAAGCCATTTCTAAGCATTTTGAAAAGTTGAAATTATTTGAAATATAAGTCTGCACTTAATATCTGAAGAAGGAATAGAGTGGGGGTTGGCAGAGATAATGAGTTCATCTAAAATATGGCATGAGAATCTTCTGGAAATCCAGTGAAAAGATGAAAATTATGTTTTGTAACTTAAGATTGAAAATAAAAAGTAGACCTGATATATTTTTACATGGCATATTATTTTACAAAAATATCATATCATAGGTGAGAATTAAAGCCAAGAGCATTGATTGAACCATACAAGGAGAAAATATAGAATATCAAGAAAACAGAATCACTAATATTTGGATCAATGTTTTTCATGGAAATCAATAAAGATTTTGTATATATAATCATATAGTATACAGAATGCCTAGTTGTTTTGGAAAATTTATTCATTTTTTCAAAAATATTTCACAATTTTTAAATATAAAAATAAGAATAGTTTCACATAAATATCTAACATTCTAAACAATTTTCTATACTGCATCTTCTCTTCGCAAACTTTATAGCTCACTTATATTTGCTTGTGCTCAGCAAGCACAACTCACGTGCGTTTCACCAACATTTTTAGTGTGCAGTCATTTCTTGGCCATTATTAGTTGCTCATATTTGAATTGGTGCGTACTGCATCCGTGTAGTGAGTGTCATTTTAAATATTCGCAAAGCTGTCTCACCTTATTCTTCAGAATCACGGAGTTTATGATTTCATACCTATAAATAATTTCCTATGTCCCTTTGGGTGAGTACTTTTTCTGTGCAGACTTGATTGAATCACAGGACAGCATCAAAGCAGAGCACTTTCTCACTCAGAAAGGACGAGAGTTACGAGGTGTGGGGAAGACCTGGTTACCGCTACGAGTGTTGGAGACGGGGGGAAAGGAGAAGAAGTGTGGGCAGTTTTAGGAGAGGTAAGGCCTTTCGCCACCAGAGAACCACAAGTCTCAGTTCAACCACAGGCACCTGAACGTGAATGGAATTAGAAAGTGATTTTTCCCAAAAGCTTCTCCATAAGTGTCTAAACAATCTGACTCCTTTATTTCAATGTTGTAAGCCCCTAAGGAGAGACTCTAGAAAAGTCCACCACTATTAATTGAGATGGCCGTGAGATAACCTGCTGTTCTAAGTCTCTAGCTTGGGTAATTTGCTATGCAGTGCTAGAAAATTAATATATCCCCAGCTCAAAATGATGACTGCTTATTTCCGTGAAATAAAAATTACTGATAAAGCTATTGAAATAGACAAGGGAATGCAGAATGATACCATACATATTATTAATAAAGAGGTCCATTGAATGAACATAGATTGTGAATCTCTTATGCTGGGACAATGGTGCCTCTAAGTATAATAATTTTGTATATTAGTCAAATTTGTGTCTGGGAATTGCCAAGACAATCATTAAAAAAAAAAAACCTAAAATTTTTTTTTTTTTGGCTGAGTGTTCCATTTAATCCGTATTTCAAATGCAGTGAATCTTCTTTCAAGAGAAGAATAAATTTGAGATAAAGCAAACTGATTTCTCTGGAGAAGAGTCACTGCCTTCCAGGGAAAGTGTCAATTCATATTTTACACTGGAGGAAGTGAAGACTGACATTACTTTGCTGGAGGGTAAAATATGATAAGAACATAAATTTAAAAGTATCCCACTATAATACCAAGTATTGATTAATGCACATACATACTGTACAAAAGTAGGCATGTGATATCTGTAAACAGATATGTCATACTAAATTTGAGAGAAACCACTGACGTGCAATGTGTAGTTCATTCAACATACTTGATGGTGCCCAGACAAGGAAACGTGTTTGATGATTTTTTTCTTTTGATAACTGAGCGTCTATCTATGCTTGAGAATCAAATTTGAATTGGATGATTGAGAACATTTCATAAGTCATGGTGAATACTGGAATATGTATTACAAGATCATAGCAGAAGGAATGGTGTTTGCTTAAAAATATAAGATGATCTGTATATCGCTTCATTCAGAGTGGAGTATAACAGACTGGATCAAATCTAGACTCACTGTTAAAAGAAGCACTGAATATTGTAAATATGGTCAGATAGTGTTTACCTTAAAAATGTTAAGGCTGACTTCACTTACTGAATTATTCTCAGTACTGAAGGAAATTTTCTCATAAGGAAGTTGATGGATTTAAAATGTTTATTTCTGTAAGCTGCACATTATCACTAAAATGTATTCTGCAGCTTGACTATCTAGGAACAATAAGTATTGATATATAGAACATTCTCAAAATCCTCATCTCAGTGTATGGAAATAGAAAAACATATTTTACACAACTGGATTCTAACAAAGAGTAGGTTGGCCCATTGTCTATACTTATCATTCATCAATCATCACACTATTCTAAAAAATGATGTTTCTTGTAGCTAACATTTTATGATATTTTCTAAATAGTTTGAATGAAAACTTGTCCTGTAACTCTGAATTTCGGTAGTTCCTGAATTATTTGCATTTCTTGAAGAAATTTTTGACTCTGGTTTTCTTCAGAACTATGATATAATATTGTTTTCTAATTCGGAATAAATATAAGGTAAAAATAAAAATGTGAACAATAAATAAATCATTATATAAATCAATTTTTATTGGAATTTGATCCATAACATATACTATTTTCTTTTAATGTTTTGTTACAATCCATGTCAAGATTCTTTCCCTCTTGTTCTAAAGCAACTATTTTAAATTACTCATTGTACTTTTGTTTTAGTATTTAAAAATGCTGATTTATAATTGCTAAGTTTAGTTAGAACCGAGAGCCTGCATGTACATCTAAGGAGGACAAATTTTATTTGCTTTTGATTTATCTAAATGATTTAAGAAGAAAAACAAATAAATAACTGCACTCAGAGGCAAGAATAGAACCACGATAAATTGATACACTAGCTTCTTAGGAAGTGACCGAGAGAGGGGGTTGTGTTCAGTGCTAGTTAATAAATAATCGACAGTTATGTGCTTTAGTCTTCCTGTAATGTACACTATATATGAGATTGTTTCTTAGCATAAAATTTGCATGACTACTTTCATCTCATGAGCGTCTCCTATTCTTTTGGGGAAGCTACTAGAAGCCAAGGCAAACTAATGTCATACCTATCTATATCTTGGAGATCATTTCATATTTATTTTATTTATTTCTTGACACATTTTCTTGCTTTCACATATATTTGGGCATGTCACAATTCTAAATGACTCTGGTAAGTCATCAAAATAAAAGCTAGAAAAATTAAAAATAAACACCAACCCATATACAAATGCAGCAGTTACAGAGAAGGCTAGACAACATAGTACAAATAGTGTCTCAGTCATGGGCAGTGTGATCCTCCCAGGTGAGGCAAGAGGAACAAACAGGCTTTTTAGAAAGAACAAGTGTTGCTCCCATTGATGTTCATAATAAATCATCATTCAAGAGATTCTGTCAATAACACACTGCCCCCAATCGCTTCATGCCTGCAGCATTGCGTTCATGCTATCGCAACTAGATGAGCTATCAAAGCCTGATGCAGTCAAAGGGAGTAGTTTAAAGAGGTACAATAACAGGCGATTTGCAAACAGCCCAAACCTGCAGCTTCTTCCCCCTTTCTGAAAGTGTGCAGTGAATTTACATTAACACCTGCTATTGGAGATGAACGAATGGGTTTCGCACTGCGCGGAGAACGCCAAATCTTGCAGTGACTTATTTCCCTAAATTGTGGGATATTATGCTGAACTAGAGACAGCATGTCGCAAGCAGTAGAGCAGTATATTGGGTCAAATTGGGATTTTCCAAAAATAAATAGGCAGCATATAATTTAACACACAGAACTCAGAAGTCCTCTCTCTGATTATTTGCTACACAATCACCAGTTAAACCCACTCTCTGAGTAGGTCGTTTTTATTGTCCAAAGATAATTTCTATCTGTAGACTTTTTACCACACAGTCATTCAGGTTACTGTGACATCGAAGATTGTCATGCTGTTAAATTCAATTTATTGTGGAACATAAGGGCAATTAAGGGATAAGAGATGGCATTTTATTACATCAAAGTGAATTACAGGAGAAGAAGTACACCCCTACTAATTTGTTATATATAAACGTAATTTTGAATATTTTTTCACAGTGCAGTGACAGATACTGTTTCTAATGAGTATGTGTCAAACACTTTGTTCTGAGATTAGCTACTAAGAGCTAATAAATCATTAATTGAGTTTCGGAGAGAAGACAGAAGTTTTAAAAACTTAAAAACTAAAAGTTAGAAAAATATCACATTTATCGCAATTTCCAGGAAACTACAATTCTGAAACATCTATTTGTTGAGCATATTTGGTACACATATCTTCTTTTTTGAGCACTAATTAGTTATTTTTCTGGATAAAAATATTACAAGGAGTCTAGTCTGAAACATGGCAGTTTTATTTTTTTCAAAAAAATTGTTATTCAGATATCTTAAAAATTATATCTGTTGACTCAAGATCTTTGAGAAAGTTAAAACTGAGCTGTCAGCCAGGACTGTGATCTCATGTGAGGGTTCAATAGGGTTAGTATCCAGTATTGAACTTGAATGCTTGTTGGAAGAAATCCGGCCCCTCAAGTGGTGTGGACTGTGAGTCTCAGCGCTTCCTATCGAAGAAGATCACCCTCAGCCCCTTCCTATGCGGGCACTTTCAACATGACAAATTAATCATAATCTGCCAAGGAGAGATTCTGATAGCGAGATGGATTTCATTATGTACTTTTACCTCATTTGAGAAGTGACAGCCCATCACGACTGCCATATTCCATGTCCAGAAGCAAGCCACAAGTGCTGTCTAAACTCAGACAAGGGCATGAGTGCAGGAGGCGGTGGGTGGCTTTGGAGCTTTTACAGTCTGCCCATTATAGTGGCAAAGTTTCTAGATACGACACTTAGACTCATTCACTGTCTTTTGCCGCATTTGGTGTCCTAGGGTACATTTTATTTTCTATAAATACTCCCACTGTCTACTGTGAAGATTCGCAGTCTCAGAATTCGGAGTGTACAGCCACATGTTATATTTTATGATTTCACCATAAGGGACTCCCCATTGCCAGACCGGCATCTTTGTAGAGCTGTGCAACTCTTGCTGTCCTGTTCTTTCCCCCCCACCCCCCATTTTTTCAAATTTCATTTGAGAGGTTAGAACCACCCAATGGACGGCAGCTCTTTACGCTTACTCTTGATTTTTCCTCCTATTCGTCGCAGTTTCCTTTGCTCTCCCTTCCAAATTTCTTACATGTCTTGACATCTACCTTTTAGAAGAACTCAACTAACACATGCGCTATCCAAAAACTAGTTTGATAAAAATAACAGCGACCAGGAGTCTGAAAGAGCCATGATATGTCTGTACAAATCTGTGACTACTGGAGAGATGATGTCAACTTGAGGCCATCAGGAACCAACACCTGGATTAGTTTGGGAACTTCACATAGACTGGGAATTGAGAACCAGCCTGAATTAGAATTTGAGTGGTTTGTGGTCCCAGAAAATGAGGGAAGAGCACCCAGCCGGAAGTGGGAGGCCCAAGTGGAACTCAAAAGGTATAAAAGGAAAGAAGAAGAATGATTGTAACAGCTTATGCCTCTGGGAAATCTCTCGCCTTCTCAACTGTCTAGAGTCATCAACTTTCTACATGCCGCAGATATTCTTCACAGTTATTTTAACTATGTATTCATTCTATTACCATTGCACTAAGACATAATAATAAATATATGCATATAGCATTTTAAATTATGTACAGAATTTCAAATATATTTCCTTGACATCCTTCCATACATTCTCACATCATTAATACCATTTTATTTTATCAAATGGACACATCAAGTTTTTAAAATTATGATTGAGTGACATCACCAGTGAACTTACTTTGTGAAGAGATCCCAAGATAAAAAAAAAATCTTGGATAACTTCAAAAAAAAATAATAGTGCCTGCATTTGAAATCTTTAGAGTTGTCAGAATTAAGTTCTCTTTTGCAAAAACAGGAATAAAAAGATATATTGATGGCGTAGATGATTATGTGCCAGAACAAGAACTGGTACCTTGCCAAATATCTATTTGTGGAGGATCAGGACAGCTTTGCTCACACGTGCCCATGGGTCTGACCTACGCTTAACGTGTGCACACAGTTTCTGTCAGGAACATTGAGAACAGTTTCAAGTACCTGCCAGTTTTTCTACAAAATCTCCTTTTACTAAGGCTGCAAAGTTATTTTTATATTTAAGATATTTATTTTTGTCACATTACATACATTTTGTTTTAACTTTCCTTGTTATAGTCACACAGAAAAAATATATTTATTTATATATATGTATACACACATATATGCACACAGTATGGAGTATCAATGCAGTGTTTCATTTTTAAGAAAATGCATACAGAGACATTTCAAGTTGTTACTTGAGAACTGGTAGAGAAAATGAACTTGTAAGGGGTCTTTCATGTTTTAATGTTTTATTGCATATATCAATCTTATACACATATATAATTTATAAGATTAGATATAAATCTTAGGCAAATGCGTCAAACTTAATATTATTAAAACACATATGTCACTAATGCAGAATTTATATACAATTTTTACATACAGAGTTGAGGAACGACAGTGTGATAAAGTTAGGTAGCACACGCACGTGCATAGTCTATGTGCTGGAAGCGCCACCCCACTTCTCCTTTGCCTCTCACTGCTGCTTTGATCACGGTGCGAGTCAAGATGAGAGAGCTGGAGTGGGTCTGCAAGAGACAGCGAAGCTTTTGGTTTTGTGAGCCAGCACTACCCATTGCAATCAACTCAGAGGCCTCGATTCAAGCTCCCTTACCCTATACTGTCAAATTCAGTTTTTTTCTAATTAATAATATATCCTAGAAATACAGTGATGCTATCACAGGAGGGAGGCAAGGACTTTCAAAGAGACCCTTCGGGGAGGACAGTTGAGAATCTATTAAGTGTATAATAATGTGGTATTTTTTCCCTTAGAATGTGATGATGCACATTTTTTTACAACCACTGCTAAGAGGCAAATATGAAATTCAGAGGGGAAAGGGGGAAGAATTTGGCTAGAGATGTTTACTATTTTTGGAGGAATTGTGATTGATATGTCCTCAGAGCGATATCAAGGGCCTGCAGTTATGTATGAGGGCAAGTGAAGAGTTAGTTTAGAAGAGCAAGAAAAATTATTTTGCTGGTTGGTATATCAAGATTGATCCCAAAAATATGATGAAAGGATCAGGTAACACCTTGAAAGTAAACATTGTTTCTTTTTCTTCTTGCAAATCTAATGTTAAAAAATGTGGGAAGTTCATGAAAAAATGTGTGGATTGTGGTTAAATAACATGAACAAAGTACAAAATAGCATTCCGTCGTTGTTTGGTTAAGAACAGAGTGAAGAGGACATAAATATAAAGAAATATATTTTGTTTCAGGCGCATTGACTTTTCATCAAACTGGCCTATAAAGTCATCTCCATTTCTCTCTCTGGCCTTTTTAATTTCCATATGAGTTTATACTTGTTGCTAACAGAAAGACAGCCAATTCACAGCTTCTGTTGTTACACTATTTGTTTCTGCTGTTAGGATTTTCAGATGCAGTTTAAATTTGCCTTCCTCAGGCTTTTGCTCTCTG
The DNA here is from genome assembly GCA_004027205.1 of Ctenodactylus gundi. NCBI lineage: Eukaryota > Metazoa > Chordata > Mammalia > Rodentia > Ctenodactylidae > Ctenodactylus > Ctenodactylus gundi. Next base: position 295,883 of record PVKB01000313.1, on the reverse strand, counting down.
TAACCCATATAAATCTCCTCAAGGCTAAAGACCCCTTGAAATTAGATAAAGGACAGCCAGTTGACATAACTTATGAAGGTGACCTAAGGAAGCCAGATGCTCCTTCAATATATTTGAATAAGGGATTGTTGCTTTGCATGTTCAAGTTCCATTAGTGGCTGATGGCAAGACAAAACGATTTTTGTTATTAAGAACAGGAGGTGAAAGATGGGTCCATCTTAAGTCTCTCTCTCTGTCTCTGTCACTCTCTCTCTCTCTCTCTCTCTCTGTGTGTGTGTGTGTGTGTGTGTGTATGGTATGTATTAACCAGTCAACAGCTAATCTGTGAGATCAAAATATAACTCCTAATACTAGCACTTGCTCTAGCAATGAATAAGGGTATGATGCTGTTATTGGCCTTTCAGGCCTAGGAATCTTAGCCTGGTAATCTTAGAAAGGTAAAGAAATTCCAAAAGCAAATGTTTCAGCTCTTCTAATGAAATTAGAATGATCAAACGTCATAAAACCTCCTCTAAGTTTGCCATTAAAGAAAGTCTTTCATGTGAAAGAGAAAGTGAAATAAGTCATAAAGTTTCAGAGTCATTAAGGTAGAGAAACAGGGTATTGAAGGGTGGAAACTACACTAACCTGGGGCCAAATGAGACAGTAATGAGTTATTTCCTGGTATGCCTCTTTCCTATGGATTATTAAGTTGTTATTCAGTTGGGAAAAATACTTACAAAATATTCTGTCACAGAAACTCTGTTTCCAGAAATACCAACTGATGAAAAGGAGCAGTTGTCCTTAAGAAAAATCATTTTCTCAAAACTCTGGCCATACTAGACAAAGTGACTTTTGCGTAGTGTCAAGGGACATTGCATAAGTATTAACAGGAAGTGAGAAAAGACTAGTAACATTTCTAGAAAGGAAACAGTTGTTTGCTTTTGGAACATGGTGTAGTAAAAGAGCACTTAAATCATGGAGCTGATGGATAGAAACTTGTCTAATTCTAAATTTGGTATAGTGCACAGTGTATCCATTGAGATCCAATCAATCTCTTTTATTACAGATAATGAAAATGTCCCTTTGCTTACAGTGCAATGTGCAAAATGGATGCAGCAATGAGATTCTCATTTTCCTCCAGAGCAGAAAAAGGAAAGCACTGATGCTTATTTTAAAACACCAAAACATTCCCTCCTAGCCCTTTTAATTTTCCGAGGGCTTTAACCTTTTCTTGTCCATCTAACAAAAGTCATCGCTCTCAGATGGAGATTTGTGAACATTGTTAGAGAAAAAGACCTTGTGTCTAGAACACCATCAGGGGATTCCCTCAAGTGTTCATAGTCAGAAATGGAAAGCAGGCCCTTCCACGTGTGCACAGCCTCAATGTCTTCAAACCTGGGTAGAATTGGACCGGTACCACAGCAACCACAGGGCCTGAAAACTCTGCTTCTTTTTGCCTGCCAATTATCTGAACAACACCATTGCAAGTCATATTTAGACAATCTTTTCAAGGGGAATAACTAGCAACTACAAGCAAATAATAGAATATTACCTTTTTTCCTTCCCAAATCACTGGGAAGAAGCAAGCTCCAATTAAGAAAGAGTTCGTGTGACTCGGCACATGTCTCCGCTTCAATGATTCACTAGGCAGAAATTCTGCCGGGGCGCTGGCCAGACCTGGCTTCCCTGAAGGGGAATCTGTACTGCGCTAAGGCGAATGATCCAGAAAACATGCGAGCTTGGGAACCCCTCTCAGTGAGAAGGTAGATTCTTTTATTTCTTTTGGCAGGTATTTATTTTAACATCCAGTGTTGGTGCTGTGAGGTCCCAACCCACCTTTCGTGTTTATAATCGATACCTCACCTGCTCAATGTCTCTGGGCCGTGTTCCTAGGGCACAGGTGGTATTCTACTTCTTGTTATTGCCTGAAATGCTAATGGGGTACGGAATACAGTCTGTTTCGTCAGAATCAAACTATATAAAGAGAATCATAAAAGAACTGGTTCTCTTTGGAATTATTCTAGGTTGTATTTTGAGCTTCTGGAGTTTGTATGTCCGTCTTTTACCATGTACTAAAATAAAACTGAAGAAGATGAAAGGTTTAGATTTTAAAATTATCATACTGAACCTCCTAGAAGACGAAATAGGTAAAACTTTTGATGATATAGGTGTATGCAGGGACTTCCTCATAGTAAAGAAATCCCAATAATTAGCGAATGAGATCATATAAAATGAAAAACTTTCTACACAAAGAGAAATCAACAGAGAGAAGAGAGAACCCACAGAAAGAAAAAAAGATACCACCTACCTTTAAAACAGAGGACTACTAACCAGAATTTAAAAAGAACTAAAGAAAAATAGGGTTCTCAAGATCAAAGACCCAATTAAAAATGAGCAATTTTCCCAAAGTATAATGGCCAAGAAGTACAAAAAAGTGTTCAAAATCTTTAACCATTAGTGAAATGCAAATCAAAGCATTGGGATATCACCTTACCCTAATGAGAATGGTTTTTATCAAGAACTCAAATGGCAATAAATGCTGGTAAGAATGTGGGGCAAAGTTAACCCTCTTATATTGCTGGTGAAATTGTGAACTGGTACCACCACTATGGAAAGCAGTATGGCGATTCCTCAAACATTTGAAAATAGATAATCCCTTTGCCCCAGTGATACTTCTTTAGATTTTTTTCCCCAAACAATTTAAAGGAGCATGTAACAGTGATACATGCATGCCCATGTTTACAGCATCACAGCTAGTAATAGCTAAATCACAAATATGCCAAAATATCAATCAATAGGACAAAGGTTAAAGAAACTATGATCTATATGCATGATGCAGCACTACTCTGCCAGAAAGTCAGGTAGATCTGAATCATTTGTAGGAAAATGAATTCAACTTGACACCATTATGCTTAGTGAAGTGATCCAGAATATTAAACATCACATGGATTCTGTAATATAAAAAAACCCAGAGTATAAATAAGTTATAGGATCAAACAGGTGAGCTGTTAGGAGTCAAGAAGAGGGGGACAATATAATGCAAAATTTGTATGATATGTATGCACACAGATTTATCAAATTTAAGGTAATCATTGTGTACCAAAAATACATACTAATAAATGGGGAAATTAACTTTGTTTCAGATTATCCACCCAATTTGAACAAATTTCACTCTTCCTGGCATAAGCCAGGTATACACTTCCTATCTCCTTTCTTGTCAGTATAACCTGAATCTGAGCGGTGGCCAGAATTAAATCCCCAGTTGCCAGGGACTTAGGATGTCACAGAAAGAGTAGAAAGATCAAATGATGTTTAAATGGTATAACTTGTAAGTGAAGATTTTGAGGTATTAAGTTTTACAGCTACCTTAAGAAAAATAATTTCATTCCATTTGTAAATTTAGAAAGTTTAAACATTTTCTTGCCCTAGGTTATATAATTGCAAAGTAATTTAGCCAACATTCAAATAAAAATTGTTGATACCAATTACTATACTCCCTGTCTGATTCTTTTATTAGATTTTTTTTTTCATAGTTACCCTATGGACTTGAGTCCTAGCCCTTGGCCTTAAAACTTTTTGGAAAAAGAAAAAAAACATTGTTACTTGGAGCTTTCTTAAAACAATTAACATGGATCATTCTGTGTCCCATTTCTTCAGGGTTTTTTTTTTTTTTCTGATAAAACAGGCAGTATTTAAGGGTATCTTCTCTTGACAAATTAGTTAAATGTTTCTCCTCTCTAAGGAAACCCAAAACCTAATTCAAATAAAATTACTTTTAAGTGATACAAAAAGAAATTTCATATAAAAATAAAATGCTCCTTTTATGATAGCATTGCATCTTCTGCCAGTTGAAGACACACTGTGGAATCTCAATTATTATCTCAGAAAGAAAAAAAAACTGGAAATAATTTCTAACTCTTCCAAGAACTGACTTGTGTAGGAATAGCCAAAGAGAGCTCCAATTCACAGGTACATTCTAAAACGTCTAGATGATTCAAATTCATTCATTCTTTTTGGAGCTTATATAATGTAAATTACCAGTCTGATCCTACACACCTCCCAGGCTTCTGAGAGTTCCCAAGGAGACCCATAAGTGAAGACAGTGTATAAAACCTTTATCACTACACAGAGATGAAGCACATTTCTTGTAAGGGCATCAACACCAGTCCTTTTACTTTTCCATAGCCCCAGTAGGTGACTAAATATCATCTCAGTGCTATATGAGTGGGTCTGAAATAGCAGAAGCTGTGTTTTCTACTACAGTAATTTTGATCATATCAGGTGAGTTCTACCACAGCCAATCACACCTCTCCTTTGCAGAAGTAAATCCACCTATCATAGCCACACAACACATACTTCCAAATTTCTCATTGCTTTGTCATCTTTCCTCTACAGAAAAATACAGTACAAATAAAAAGAATATAAATGTTTCAATCTTAATTAATGACTTCTCCTGGATACATGTGACATATGCCAGAATCTGTAAGCAAAGAAAAGACAGTAAGACTTCAAAGAGTTCAGTGTCTATTACTTGTGTGTACACCTGTCCATTGGAATCTTGGGAGGCCCGTGAAAGTAAGTATCACAAAGCAGAAGCATCTTGTGAACCAAAATATTTAACCCAGTCATTCACTGGCAGAAAGTTCCAAATTTTCACAAAATCACACACAATTTTCTTAAATGCTACACACATACCTGACATGATATCTATAGTAGCACCAAACCCCAAACACATTAAAATTAATCCTGTCACCCAGGAACCACTCATTTAGTACTGATAATGGGCAGGTCGCTCTTGTAAGAATTTGGGAAAAAGAGACGTTCCCCTCTATTTTGAAATAATTATAACTCTTTAATTAAAAATGAACTAGAAGAATTGAGACAGTGCATAGAAATTTATGTTTCACAAAAATGTAACTTTCAATATAAATATATTGCTAGGATTAAATCATTCACTCACAGAATTAGTTACAATCAGATTAGCAAAAACTGTCAAGGGAAGTGAAACCAGACATTATAATAGCACTTACTAAAATTCTTACTGTTTTTTGTTTAGCCTTAGATCTTACTTAAGATTAAAAAGCCTTTGAAAATTATAAAAAATACTCAAATTTTGAGAAAAAAAGAGACGAGCTAAATTGATAAGCCTGGTCAGATTAATTACTCTGAAAGTAACCCAGAAATCAATCATTTGTTAAAAATAAATCAGCTCCATTTAAAAAAGTTTTATTGGCAGCCTCAGTTACAAACCACTTTAGTTCAAAAGATGTTTACTGACAAATTACTCTCTTACCTAACTTTGAGCTTTTAAAAAGTGAAAAGACTCTATTATGCTGCCATTGTGTGTGATCTAGCGATCTGTGTTTTCTTCTACAAGTAGTCAACCTCTCTTTTTTTGGCTGGCTTACTTTCCTTTCAGGACGAATTTAAATTCCTCCCATGCATCTCTTTATTATTATTATTCTGCAAGTGTTCATAGAAATCAGTCGCTGCAGCCCTTGTTACCCAGATGCTAGGAGAATACATACTGAGTGCTCACAAGGTTCCCTAGTCCTACTAGGAACAGCCTTTGCTTCAGCCTCTGGGAGAGCATGAACTTTCAGATACTTCTTAATGCCTCCTCATTGTCACTGTTAACCTGCCATTGCAGGTGTCTACCCCTGTGGCTTTGTAATCCTGGAGAATATAAATTTTGCAACACATCCATTATGCTGGGTCATTTCTTCTGCTAGCCTTAGAGTCTAATAAATCTAAAATGGCTGTCATCAAGTGGGTAGAGACTTAACCTGAAACTGACTTTGACATAGTTTCTGAGAAAGCATCCTTAGAGTGGCAATCTGAATTTTCTAGATAGTGTCTTGATGGTCACAGTCCAATGAGACTCTGTAATCACTGGCATTATCACTGCAGAGAAGCTGCCTTGGTTTGCTCTAGGTGTCGTCTGAGGTCCGCACCAGCTCAGTCCTTCCTGAGTCACTTCCTGCTTCTACAGGAAATACCTGCAGATGTGATCAAGTCTAGACTGCCTCTTCTCCCTAGCAATTTTGCTTACTATCTTTTCAAGTGCATGTGCACTTGAACTTCTTCTTCTCCATATTTATTAGCATCTATGTTACATTGAGCTTGTGGATTCTGTATACAGATATATCAAGACAACATACAATCCTTTCCCCTCCCTATTTGCCTTTCCAATCCCTTCCTCATCCTCTTACCCTGACTCTCACAATCCCACCAATTGGGCTCTACAAAATGCCTGTATTATGAGTTTCTTGTATTAGAGAAATCATGAAATATTTTACTTTCCGAATTTTACTTGCTTTGCTAAACATGATGGTCTCAAGTTGTGTCCATTTACCTACAAGAGCCTCAAATTTATCTGTCTATATAGATGAGTAATACTTCACTGTGTTGGATTTTCAGCAATAGCTGCCACTTTGTAAATCAGGTCTTCTAGGTAGATATTACAGCCTCGGTGGCAATTTTGAAAGTAGTCAGTAGAGATTAACCAAGTGCATTAAAAAAAAAAAATCCCTAAAGTATGTTTTATCCTAAATAGTATACAGGTTTGTTTGCAGGCACCAATGAAGTACCTTTAGGACTGCAGTCTATTAAATTAAGGATACATGTTAACAGGATCACGGGCTTCCGATGTCTGATATAGGCATAGGCATATCTTTGATAATAAGTCATAAATGCAATTTGAGATAAATGTTGTTCACAAGGGCAGAAAACTCAGCTCTGGAAACACAGATGAAGAACACAGAAACAAGTAATACATTTGCAAAAGATGAGTGCGTTCTGCCTAAATAGGGTGTTGTGAACACCATTGTGTTCATAATTTCACAGATATTGCTTGATAGAACATCTTCAAGTCTTTGTCTTATCTGTCAAAGACCTCTCATAAAACAATGAAATGGATCTATTATTGTGTATGGTCAACGCATTGGCTTACGTGGAATCATTCTAAGATTCAAGGAGAGCAATCGCAGTAAACATCTACTTGGTTTTGGGCATGCAAGCCAGAGAGAATATCCACTTAGGCTGGCAAGGGGAAATTAAAGAGATCACTAGGGAAGTATTGACTCGGTGCCAAGAAGGAAGAAAATTGAACAGTACATGGAAAATACATGAGGGACTAAAAGTAGAAAAGATGAAAAGGAATTTATTTTAGACAATGGAAAACTTCCTCTTTGAATTCAATAATTAACAATTAAACCTAAGGATTTTGCTTTTAGACCTTCTCTGTTTTTTGATTTATGCTCCTTGTTGCTAATTTTATTTATAAATCTGACGTTGGGTATGTGGAGGTGTATCAGTGGTTTTGGCTGAGATTCATCTAAAAGCAAAAGCAGGTGAAAATAATGCCATTTGGCAAGTTTCACATAACAACACAAAACAGGAAGCAAACTCTACCTAGGAAAGCTCTGGTAAAAGCTCCTCTGAAACTTTCATGCTAAAATGAATAAATAAAATAATAGTCTGGTCTGTGGCTTAGTTTAGACTTCATATGACAAAGTGCAGTTTGTCCTTAGCAATCATGAAATTCAGAAACAATTTTATGCAAATTATTTTGTCTCCAATTACTTACAAGGGAATGCAGTCATGTTAACATATACAAGCTTCTATAATGTCATACCTACCTAAAGTTTCTTGTGAAATTCCTGCTATTTTTTAATATCTACCACAAAATGGTGGGAGGACCATTTGTTGCATAAAGTAGGTGTATCTGTAAGTTGATTTGTTTCTTAGTGCATGAAGTACAAGACGCGAGGCTCTTGTGTTTTCTTAATTAGTGACAGCCAAATATTTTCAATGACTCATCTGATATCTGTGATGTAGATACAATTAAGGGAAGTAAAAAGTAGACTGTATCTAAGGCATTCCACTCCAATATCATGCTATTATCTGGATAGATTTTGGTGGTTTGGTATTTGGATTACAGAGAGATATGTCAGCTCAGAAATCCCTTTGCTTGGACAATGAGATGTAGGAAAACATAGTAACAGCTGTGAATTGACCTCTGGAAGCCGGCTGAATTTAGACGCAACTCTAAGGAATATTGGTATTTCAATAAAAGGATAGCTGAGTTTAGTTTTTTTTTTTTTCAGTTGAATTCTGGAGTTGGGTTGCGACTGTCAATTCCTCTTGAAGGGAAGGAATATACATATCTTTATAGAGGTTTAATACAGATTGACAAATAGAAAGCAGAATAGATCTTCACAAAGTTTTTCATCTGTGCGGGTTCCTAAAACCAAGGAAAAAGCATCTCCTGTGGCAAAAATAAAAGAAAATGCAAATTCATCATGGACACAGTAGTTTTCTATACAAAAGAAACTGATTCTTAAGCAAGAACATCTGTGCAAACAAGATTGTAAAAGGTAATTTCAAGGCTACAAAGAAGAGAACGTATGTTGATTGGATTTTAAAATAAACATGTTAAATGTGCACACCTACTGAAATGTGAGGTACATGACATAATTTAATAAGCTTGCTTAATGAAGATTTGTAGAAGAGATTAACTAGGAAAAATGTCTTTTTCTCATATTTTCTCCAATTTGGTGTTATGAATAACTTGGCAAGTAAAGAAATAAAAAGAAATTTTGAAAAGTCCATTTTCCATTTAGATTTCTATTTAGAGTTCACTACATTTTAAGCATTGTACAAAAGAGAATACTTTTTGTGGTTTAACTGATGCCCTCCAGAAAATTGCTATCTAATGATGAGACAGAAGAGAAATTAATGGTCTTGAAGGGAGAAGATTGTGGATCATAATGGATCAGTTAAAACATAGAATAAAGATATCTAAATCAACCTCTTCAATCTGGAAGCATTTCCCACTTAAAAACTATCATTTACTTGTGAACAACGAGTCAAATGCTGTCGTATAAAGAAACCAGTGGTAGTTTCTAGGAAAAAAATTATGCACTGAAGCACAGAGATATAAAAAAAAAACCATAAGCAGTTGTGGAGAACTGTGCACAACTGGGCTACTGTGCTTTGAGTATTTTTACTTTAGATGACACAAAGGTAAAGATTAAGAAATTTTAAAAGTTTAGAGCCCAATCCAGACAATGTTGACACCGAGTAGTAAAACAGAAAAGAAACCTATCAAGGCAACAGAGATAGAAGGCCAGAGAATTAGGACAGCCATTGGAACAGTAACCAAATCACAACATTCCAACCCTGACAGCCTAAAAACTTGTGTCCATGTTCTTTTGTAGAATGCATTTAGTCCTTTGTAAGAGTTGTGTAAATTTTGAAGTGCTAAAAAGCCCAAGTCCAAAGACTCCTTTGAGAAGCAAGGCTAACTCTCAACTGCAAGCTTCTGCAAAAACCAGAGTTCAGCACTTTCAACATGCAATGGCAGAAGGTAAGTATTCCCATTCCAAAGGAGAGGAACAGAAAGATAAAAGGTAACTGGGCTGAATAAACTAGCAGGGAAAGTGTTAAATCTTTCACTCTGGGGTCTAGCACCTGGGATAAACTATGGCAAGATAAGAACTTCAAAGGGTTTGAATTGCCTCTGGCTTCAAACTCCATCTTTTTTCCTTTGGGGTGGCCTAATTTACAGTCTGCAGTCTTCCTCAGGGAACAATCCATGTTTTTCTTCAAATTTTGTAGGTTTCCATTACATTTTAGGCTTCCTTAAAATTTCACACACTGCTCTTGGAGAGACACGCTGACTGGCCTCTAGAGCTTACCTCTGACATATGGATGGAAGCCTTTCTAACCCCACAGCTCTTTCATTTGCAAGCCTTTAAAGCAAGAAACATATGGAAGTTGCCAGTATCTGACCCCCTTGGACAATTTCTGTGGAGATCTCTGAGTATTTAGATGACTGAACTGCAGCCAGCTGTTCTTTGGTAATTATTTTCTCCTTTGTCTATAGAACACACTTGTCAGTTTTGCCTCTCCATCCTTGAGTTAAAGAGTGGGGTCTTGTTGATCTTTAAGATGTCCTCAAGTCATCTTTCCTATAGTGCTGATGGTAAGTACTCAGCTTCTTTTTAATGCAACTTTCTTAAAAATCCTTTTCTCACCTGCCCTACTGTAAGCCCTCTTAATTTGGCAAAGCTATAAACTTTTATATCATTATCTTGCCTATTGCCATAGTGTTGGCTAAAAGTCACAAACAGCAACCAAGAGACATCATGAACATCGGGTTGTCTTGGGATTCTCTCCACCAGATTATGTAGTTCACCAGTCTTAATCTCACTTTCACCAGAGTCTCTGGACAAGGGCAATATGATAACAAGCTTTCTGCCAGCTCATAACACAAGTGGTTTTTAGACCACTTGCCAACACATCTGAAATTTCTTGAACCTGATCCTCCAGCTCAACACTTAACAACATTCTGGTCTTCTGAGCTCCAACCAGAATATCCTCTCAAGCTCTGCTCTGAGGACTGCATTGTGTCTCCAGCCAGTATCTTCAGAACTTGCTAAACTCCTCCCACAAACCAGTTCCAAAAACTGCCAGACTACATAGGTGAAGTCATAACAATAACCTCAATCCCAGTGCTGATTTCTATCTTAGTTACTTCCTTGTTGCTGGGACAGAATACCTGATGTCCACAACTTTAGGAGGAAAGATAAATTTCAGCTTATAGTTCAGAACATTACACTCTGTTCAAGGGTGGTTGTGGGAAAGGTTTGTGAGTGAAGCTGGAAAATGGTGGAACAGGATCTTTAGAGGCAGAAATCCTCCTGCATGGCAGAACAGAGCCACATCAAAGAGGAAGAGCAAAAACAGCACATTCCTCTCCAGGTCAAGCTCCAATCATCTGCCCCTTTCAGCCAGGCACACCTACCTTCATATGTAGATGAGGCTTTGAGGTACATCTAGATCCATACCATAATGGCTTCCTAATAGACCAAAATTTTGAAAAATTTCCTTTTTCAATCTTTATATAGTCTGAACTGTAGGCTTCATTAATTAAATAATGATTGTATTAAATATTCTAATTTGTAAGCTTTTTTTTTAATAATAGAATATATTGATCTCATCTTGGAAATGTTGGTCTTTTGGGGATAGCTTGTTGTTTCTCTTGTTTGCTCCCAGATTCATATGTTCAACTAAAAAAAAAAAAAGCATAAATGTGCTGTCATGGTGAAAATCAAAAATCTTGCAATGCATTTTAACTTTTTTGTACAAACTGTGCACCCACGCTAAATCTTCCAGGATGTACATTACATCAGAGAAAACATAAAGCATAAACCATAAAGCATATTTCTGGTGTAACTCTGTTAGAATTTCATCTCTAACAATTCTTTCCTAGGAAATGATCAAATAAATGTTCATTAATGACATCAAAGAAATCAGCATAATTCAACACATATTTTAAATGCATTTATATTTAATATATACAATAACACAGCATAATATAATAATTACAGACTAATGAAAATCAAGTGAATGTACATTAGTATTCAGTAATTAGATTTTCAAAATAAATTAAGTAAACTTTTAATTATTAAAGGAGCTAACACAACAAAACACATTCCAGAACACAACAAAGAACGTGTGTAACAAAACCAAATGAGCACATCTTTCAGCAAGCCTCCTAATGTCTCCTGTAGACATATGATGTAGTCCAATGAAAATGTTAAGGTGGTAGAGATGTCCTTGTAATTAATATCTTCCTGTATCTCATATTTAAGCAACACAATCACTAGTGTAAAGACAACATTTATCAACATTTTTACACTTTGAACCAATACATAGAAAAAACCTATTTATAAAATGGATTAAAACCCTTCCAAATGCTACTGATAGCAATCAAGTCTTCTTTGATTCTTGGTGGAATAATTGAGTCATACAAAAACAAACATGGCACATACCTAGATATTATCAATGAGCACATTTCCAGTTCTTCTTTTAGGCAGATGACTTTGAATAACTAATTTAAATGATGTGGATCTAAATCACTGATAAGTGAAAGAAAGAGTTGAATGAGATTATTTTCATAGAAACAGTCACACTGGAAAAAAGTGAATAGTAATGTGAAAAAGGTGTATCTTCCATTGAGATAGGTTTTCCCCCAAATACAAGGCACAAACCCAGACACTACTCTAGGGGTAATCCTAAGCAATATGTCATCTGTGTCCACTTCTGCCTGTTCTTACCTATTCTTCTGCAGTTCCTGATACACACAGGTTTTGTAAAACCTTTGGATTTAGACTTTCATGAAATTCCTACTAGTCTAAATGATAAAATTCATGTGATTTCAATGAGATACTGTATGTGTCAAGACCTGCATTGAATGGAAGCTTTGCATCCTTCCTAGAGTGGTCACGTGACTCATCTGACCCATCAGATGGAAATGCACATGGTGGACGTGAGACTAGAAAAGTAAAGTGCCACTTGCCAAATCTCATAGCCTCTAATTCCAGAGGAAATAAGAAAGTAATCAGTTTTGTGACATTTTATGAAAACAAATTTTACTTTCAATTAAATATAGTACATTGAAGGGACATTTATTTAATTTTTTCCAAAAGTTCACTAAATAATTATTCCAGTATAAGAAAGGAAATAAAAATCATAACAGTACCAAATACAAAAAAGAATTGTTTAAACCATGTTTACTTTACTTTGTACAGAAAAGAGAACATTTTTAAAGAGAAACCAGGGAGATCAGTGAGACCAGGGCTTGTTCAGGTTCATGAAAAAGTTGCTTACAGAATGGCTGGTCTTAATGGCCTCTGCGCTCCCAAATAAAGTCTTTAAAAGTCGTTTCAAAACAAAGTTAAATAGTGGCTGTGGTAAAGCTCCTAATGGTGCACTTGGATTAAGTAAAGAAGCCCATTAGGACATATTATAACATCTTCAAAATGGAAACGATATGTTCCAGACAGTATCATCACCCAAGAGAGCCATAAACATTTCATCTCTAGATAAACCTTGTTTAATTTAGCATTTATGGAATTAACAAAATATGGGTCATAAATCATTGATCATGACTTACAAAGAAACACATTTCTGATTACAAGAACCACCTGTTAACAGGTTATTTCTTTCCACTTCTGCCTCTCAAATGCTCATGTTAAAATCCGGACCCTCAGTGACATGGTATTTAGACACAAGGCTGGGATTGTTTTTAGGTCATGATTATAAAGCCCTTGTGAATAGGCTTAATGCTTTTTGGAAGACACTCCCATATCTCCCTTACCCATCAGACATGTGAGATAACAGTGAGAAGGTAGATACAGCTGACCAAGAAGTGGTCTCTTACCAGAAAACAAAAGTGTACGTACCTTGATCTTATAAATATGAGAATTGTATTTTTGTTACTTATAAGTCATCACTTCATAAAATTTTATTAGAAGAGCTCAAAAAATCCTCTAGAAAATTCCAAACACCAATACACTGATACAGTAGTCATGTGTACGGAGCCCACTTTGAGCTCCTCCACCAAAAATATTGAATTTTAAAATAAACAATAAAATAATTTATAAGTAAAAAACAAAATAAAACCTCTTGTATGCTAGCTAATTAAATTGTTCCTAAAAGCTGTGGACAAAAGGCAGTACTAATTTTGACCACAGCATTATCTGAGAACAAAAGTAATAAAAAGAAGAACAAAAATAAAGAAAACAGCACAAGAAAAATAGATATAAATACCAAAGAGAAGAAATAATTGAACATTATTGTAGAAAGCATTTAAGAGGTGTTAAATATAATATTATTTTCATGTAAAAACACAATCACATAGCAATAAATGAATTAGAAAAGAAGCATATCTAGGCAGCAAACAATATTTTTTGAACTGTGAATGAAATGGCTCATTGTTAAACAAAATTGAATACCAAATTAATAATCTGAAAATAAGAGCAGAGGGATTTTTTTTAGTATAGATAAAATACGATAGAAATGGAAAACACAGGCAAATATGAAGAGGTAGATAGAATAAAATTAGAAAATTCACATCCTAAGGGGGATGTTTCTATTCCACTCTCTATAGAGACACTCCACGCATGAACCTAGATTCCTTGGACCCACGTGTTCTTCACAACAGTCCATGCCGGAGACAGGTCGGCGAGGATGCTTACAGTTTTGGCTTGACTTGAGTCTTGACTTGAGTCAAAAGATCTGCTTTCCTCACTTGCTTACTCTGGAACCGGATACGGAAGTGCGCATGACTTCTCTCAGGATAAATTTTAATTAATGGTTGGACGAAAGTCAGAGGAAGTGCCTTAAGATAAATTTTTCTTTCTTCTTTCCAACAGTCGATGTTGAGTCACTTTGCTGTGCCAGCGCAGCCGAAGCCTGTGTCTACCTGTCGCATCAGGATTTGTTTTCCATTCCTATCTTTTTCATTTCACTACCTAGAATAGCCTTCAATCATGTAAGTTATGACCCAGACACTGTTTTCTTGGTTGAAGAGACAAACCTGTTAATTAAGTATAAGATCAAATATTGGTATGTGAGAAGGCTTCCTGAGTTTTAAATTTTGCCCTTTTATTTTTGAAAGGAATTCTCTTGAATAAAATCTATGCCAGAATAGCAAAAGCAATAACAAAAATCAAGGGGAAAGAAAGGGCTTCGATATTTAGGAAATACTGATGATCTGTAAGAAAAAAATACTAGTGAGTTAATTATAACATATACATAGGACACATTTTATATGGAACATAGCATGAAGGCAGAGAAGTTCATGAAAAATTTATTCAAAAACAAAATTATTCTGAATTACATAAATAGTAATATAATCTGAAAGATTTTAGAAAAAACAAAAGTTGAAAATTAATAAATATCTGTATATCATCTCAAAAAATAGCAGCACATAAAAAGGCAAAGTTTTCTATAATAAATGAGGTAGAATTAGAACACCTATGTATTTTATACAGGTATGAAACATTGCATAGTCTCCACAAGGATGTGCATTTTTGGATTTTATATATTAATTGAAATAAATTCAAGTAAATTAAAAATTCACTAGAACATAATGTTTAAATGTTCTTTTTAATTGCAACACAGTTTCAGGGGTTCCATTCGCTTCATTTTGTGTCAAAATAGCATTTGCGGTAGGACATATGATAACATGTTATATGACATTTACTGTCCTTTGTTTTAGAAAGACCTATGAGAAAAAAAAATAGACTGATGAATGATAGTCATAGACAGGATCCAAAGGTATAGAGTTCTGGCATATTTTTTTCCATTGATGAGGATGTTAGATAAGTTTTATAAATTTATAAGCTTGAATTTGCTTTTCAATGAAAAAAGGTGGTTTAGTGGATGAGATCACAAAGATCTGGGGATAAACCGGCTCTAAGAAGTGGAGAAATGTGACATGATGCTAAGTGGAACTTCTAGAAAGAGGCTCACTCATTTTGTTGTAACTAAAACAAAATTATTGAACCAGTAAATTAAATCATAAGTGTATTATTTACATGTCTAGTGGTGACAATTAGAAATTTAAGATAATAATTTTGAGATAACGAAGACCGAGTTGATTATAGAAAAATTTCTCACTTTTCAATGGGAAAGCTAATACATTCATTAAAATGATAAGTCTAGATGGAGAACATAAATGATTCATTTACATTTATCAGAAGAAATATAAAAATTGCATTGTTTAAAAAAGTAATTCTAAAGAAAAGGCCTGGGATAAAGAGAAGGAGATTAAAGCTTTTATGTGTTTTTTTGCATTATATAGCTTTTTTATTGTGTGGACAGTCATTCTTCTGATTAAAATTACTTTTCATGGACTAAGGAGAAATGTTATCTCTCACAATCAGGTAGAAGATAGAATAAGTTGTAAGGGCATTGTGTCTTCAGTATCACTGTGCTATTAAAGTTAAGAGCCAGGAATAAAAATGTAGTTGGTTCATGGATAAGTTTGATAGATTTTTTAAATGTGTAATAATTAGAAACTGAGTAAACTTTCAGAATCAAAGCATACTTCAATTTCTTTACTTTTTTGGAAACATTTTCAGTCTAGATGGCCCCAAACTCACAGACATGGTCCTGCCTCAACCCCCTGAGTGGCAGGATTGCAGATGTGCACCGCTGCACCGGGCTCATGGGGTGTCAGAAATCGAACTGAGGGCCTTATGTTTGCTAGACAAGCACTCCGACTGCTGAGCTACTGCTCTAGCCCGGATACTTCAAGTTTTGTCATGACACGCTGAAGTGTCTCTGGTTCCGTCATCCTAGATGAATGTATGTTAAAATGATTGGCATATAATTTGGATACTGATGGAGACTATGGGAAAGCAAGGTTCACTTTTCCATAGATAGCATTGTCATCTGCAGATAAAGTATCCGTGTGTAACTGAAAAAAAATTAATCTGATTCAAGAAGCTGGGGCTAATGAACTTGTAAAATTATATTTATGGAAATGAAAAAGCGTATTAATGAAGAAAATCATGTATAGTGACAATGTGATAGAGTTAGGTCTAGTACAGAGTCTTGAGTGATACTTCATTTTAAATGCGTAAACAAGAGGGACTGGAGTTAAGATGGCTACATTGTAGGATTATCACACAGATGAATGCTATTGATTTCTCTCTCTCTCTCTCTCTCTCTCTCTCTCTCTCTCTGTGTGTGTGTGTGTGTGTGTGTGTGCATGTATATTAATTCTGCATCCTATAACTTGGCTGAATGTGTTAATTAATTTTAAGAGTTTTTTTGGTGCAATTATTTAAGTTTTTATGTAGAGAATTATGCTACCTGAAAAAAAAGGATAATTTAACTTTTCCTTTTCCAGTACAAATTTTCTTTGTCTCATTCTCTTGCCTGATTTATCTGGCTAGGTTTTGAGTACCACGTGGAAAAAGAGTGGTGAGAGTGGACAGTCTTGTCTTGTTCTTGACTGAAAGTGAAATGCCTTCAATTTTCCTCCATTTAATATGATATTGGTTATAGGTTTATGTACATGGCTTCTATCCATTATTCTCAGAATTATTTCTTTTGCCATCATATCAAAAAGATCACACAACACGATCAAGTCAGCTTCATCTCACGGATGCAAGGATGGCTCAATAGGTATAATTCAAATAATGTAATAAATCACATAAGCAAAAGCTAGAAGAAAAAATACTTGATCACCTCAATAAGTGCAGAAAAGCCTTTGATAAAATACAACATACATTTTTGTTAAAAACTCTGAGAAAGGATAACCTTTTTAATAAATATTGCTGGAGAAACTGGTCATCCTCATGCAGAAGAATGACTCTAGACACATACCTATCAGTGATCTAGATATTCATATGAAAACATCATATGTTCTGGAGAAAAAAAAATAACAGTGATGACTTGCACTGGCAAAGACTTCCTACACCTAATGCAAAAGAAATAATACAAGAGTTAAAAAAGTAATTATATCAAATTTAAAAAGGTTCTGCAAAGGGAAAAAAAAATCAGTGGAGTGAAGCAAAGCCACAGAACGGACAAAACAACTTTCCCCTACTCAGACAGAGTAGGGGAAAATAAATATTGTATTTATTAAATAGAATATGCAAAAACTGAAGAAAAATAGACTCCTCAAAATCTAAGACTCATTGAAAAATGGGCAATTGCAATGAATGCCCATTCCTCAGAAGGAGAAGTACAAACAGCCAACAAAAACATTAAAAAAAAAACAGTCAGTATCCTCAGCAATTACATAAATATACATCAAGGCATCATGGGGATACCTTCTTACCCTGAAGAGAATGGTTTTTATCAAGAACTCAAAAAGCACAGATCCTGTGAAAGATGTAGGCCAAAGGACCCCTGTTACATTTTAGATGGGACTGCAAACTGGCATAGCCATTATAAACAGCATTACAGAGATTTCTCAGAATAATGAAAATAAATATGCCCTTTGATCCAGTGATACCTGGTTTCAGAAGGGCTGGATTTTGGATGTCAACCACCACTGCAAATAATAAGAATGCTTATCTACTGACATACTGAATGAGGAGGTCATGCTAAGTGACAAGAAAGAGCTGAAATACATAAATAAAATGGTCATGAAACTAGGCCTACAGAAGACCAGGAAAGTGACACTTGGCTCATACTTCCAGCTATTTTCCCTGCCTGTCACGTTTCTTTTCCTGTGAGACTCACAGGAAGGATATATCGATACTGTTAGACAATTATACTTTGCAGATTTGTACTTAAAAATCATCTCTAAGTGCTTAACCTTTCTTAATGCTTCTGAAGACAAAAGCAAATAGAAGCTATAAAAAAGAAGAATTGAGATATCAGTGATGGAATAATCTGGGGACTCAGAAACTATGAATGTTGGTTGGAATTGTTTTGGAGTATTGTTGTGAATCAACACTATATTAAGTGTGAAGAATTCTGAATAAGAGGCTCAGCTAGGACCACGGATCATTGACTGTTAGCTATTGAATAATTACCTAATGATAAAATGTTGCAGTGTGTCATCTGTGGACCAACCACAGGATTTAAAAAATGAGGTTATTCTGAATGCTGAGTTTGCAGGAACAGTGTGATGGGAGTTTAAGGAAGCAAAGGATTAAAGTTATTATGACCCTATTACAGACACCTTGAAGTAGTTAAATGAGGGGGGACAGAGACAGAGAGAGAGAGAGAGAGAGAGAGAGAGAGAGAGAGAGAGAGAGAGAGAGAGAGAGAAGGTGGAGGGAAATCTAAAGATCTGCTTTATTTTGTGGTTTTGTGGTAGTTGGGAGTGGAGCATACATAATTCTAGTGAAACGAGACGATATACTGTCATTGACATTCCAGAGCAACAGTCGGACACTGTGGACTGGACCTTGAGTCCCAGTTACTTGGGAAGCTGAAGCAGGAATGTAACCCGAACTCCAGAGTTTGAGGCCAATCTGGGTAATATTATGACATCTTGTCTCAGAATTAACCAACTTTCAGAGCTAGAATGATTCTGGATGATGGTTTTGTTCAGCAAATGGTCATGAGGGAAGAGAATTGGAGTCAAGTAGAGTTTAGCTGTAGGAGTATTTGAAAATAAAGAGATTTTGATGTGTTAGATGTTTCCTAAGAAGATGTTGTTAGTTACCTAAATTTAAGTAAAAGGGTGGCTTAAAATTTCTTAGAACATAATAAGAATGCTGTAAATAATCTCTTGAATACAATAATTTCAAATATTAAATTATCAAATGCATTAAATTCTGTGGGAATGCATTTTAATTTTCTATTAGTATTCTAAAAATATTAAAAAATAAACCAGAGAAAATACCCGTGTCCACCTTTCCAAATCATAGTAGAAAGAAAAAAAAAAATCAAAACTTTAGGTGGTGGAATAAACACTTTGTCTTAAACTATTAACTTGTTTGAGCATTCAGCAAGTAGAAATTTCCCAGACCTTTTTTTTTTTTCAAATTTTCTACCTTTTTTCAAGTGTGCATACGTAATTTTAATTCTATTTCTATGAAATTAGTGGATTTTGGTTCAAGATATAATGATTTCGCTCTGATTATGCTATACCATTTTAAACAAATTGAAACATGCTTTGCCATTTTGAAGCAAACATATTAGAGGCATATTTCAAAATTACTAAGATTTAGATACATAAGATTTTTTGAAAGCAAAGAAAATTCTGTATGCATCCTTCTTCATATAATCCTTACATTTAAATCTTTTCTAACACCTCTTACAGCCATTTTCCATCATGCACATGATGATCATTAAAGTGTATATTACAGTCTAATAATCTTCCCTTGAATATTTCAAGACAGGGAAATAAAATATTAAAATTAAAAGTTACATTGCAAATGACTACATGCACTGCTACAAATGTTGAGAGGACTTTTTTTTTATTCAAGCTTGCAGTTGACTTTTACCATTTAAATCACTATGGGTAAAATGGAGTAGAAGATTAAAACGTATCTGATACATTTATACTGCCTAAACAACAAACAATTTGTACCATTCAGAAGAAAATTATACCTGTCTTCTTAATAGCAGGCTGGGCTCATGAAATATTCAGATGATGGGTTTGATGCTGTCACTTAACGGCACAGTCCTGCGCTGGAGGGTTCATCTTCAGTCCTCACATTCAATGAAGATGCTATTATTAACAACTAAGCACCCATCCCTAAACTTCTGCCTCTTCCTTACTCTCTTCCTGACACAAAAATTCAATGAACTTTCCTTCTTTGTTTGGCTGTGAAAATTTTACTCCCAAGAACAATTTTTCAAATGGTATCAGTGATTGAAAACAAGTGGTTATAATGAAAGTAGATTTGCAATCTTCAATCTAGCATTTAGAGTTCTGAATGCTATAATTATGAAACTATCCATGTGTGTGCACTTTCCTAACATGTTATGACAGAAGATTATATTCTGAGTAAAGATTATTCCCTAGTATAATATCTTGAAATATAACTTTTCTCCTTTTTTTTTCCTTCAGAGTATTCCAAGTGGGAGTTTGGATACCAAGAAACCAATCCAAGAATATATATATCATATATATATATATATATATATATATATATATATATATATATATATATATATATATATATATCAGTTCACTGAAAGTAGCCTGATAGCATTTCTTTTGCACCATATCCTTCTCTCTTTATAAAAGTGTTTATGGTAAAGAAGTTGAGAGATGCCATAGTGGGGTAATTGTCCCAACACATAATTATCAAGCACATGAAGTGTGCACGTTATTAAACGAATACTCTGTATAATCGGGCTCTTTATCCATTAGACATTTTAAACATGACATTTCTGATTACCCTATTTCAAATGTTTAATCTGGTAACAAGTACTGTCAAATGGAAAGTGTAAAGGGACTACCTTTGGTTTGTTAGGGAACTGTCATGTCACGTACCTGACACCTTGGAGAGAGTGGTTGGGTGAGTGTTTGACTTCTTTTTCATTAAATTTCCACAGGAAATGATCATTTATAGTGTCCTTTTATTCACTAATATGTTTAAAAGGGTAATTCAAAGACAAAGTTAATAGTGAAACCATCTGGTACAGACTGTATTAACTCTCAGGCAGATTTTTAAATTCCCATGTGAGTCAATGTTGAAAAATAATTCTTTCTTTTGTTTTGTTTTTGGTGTCTAGTTCTTCTTTCTTTTAAATTTTCTGGGGAAGAGTAAGAAGCCAAATAGTTAAAAAGAGAGAAAAGGAGTGAAAGGAACTACAAATTTACTGCCTAACATTTTTTTGTGCACTGGTATCTTTTTGTGGCACAGAGTCAGAAGTCTCACTTTAAGAGTTTGTCTTATTTTGTCTACAATATTTTTACCTTCAGAATGTTCTAGATTTATTAAAGAATATGGATATGTAGTCCCTATCTGCCTGCTTCTGTTTTGCTGTTCACTCTTCCATTGACTAAGATGCATTTTAATGACTTCCAAGCCTTTGTTAATAAACACATGAACCATGAGGTAGAATTGAGCGACCTCCAAAACTGAGAAAAGAGAAGTTGAGTCTGAAAATCACTTCCATAGTTGCGGCTGCCTGCCCTTTCCCATTCTCCACCTAGAACATTTCTTTCCGGGGTCTTCCAAGCATTGCTAATCTTTCTCTTCCCGATTTTCCTCATAAGGTCGTCACACGTGCAGAAACAGCATCCCCAGTGTCCCCGGGTAGGCTGTGCCATCTGGTGTCATTAAGAACAAGGAAACACTGCTCTTCCGGGAGGGCAATCAGACACTTTATGTTGCTGCAGCTGTCATCTCAGCTCTGTGGCTTCCTGCCATCATGGCTGCAGGGGCTAACTTTGGCTCTGGGAAGACCAGCATCCCTGGAAGAGGACAGCGTCTCACACACAGAGTACCCCCCTTTCGACTGCCACCCCTTGCTATGGGCAGCTGGCTCTTACGCTTGGCAGAGGACTATGGCTCACAACAAAGTCTGTGCTATCAACTTTGCTCCTCAGTTAAAGGGGTTAGAGTCCTTTAAGTTTCAGAAACTTCACCAGAAAGTACTTGAACGCTTTCTAATGTTTTGGGAGAAAAACACTGACAAGCCACAGAGATCCTAAGGTTCTTTGTGTGTGGGGGCCATTCCCATGACAAACTTCAGTCCTTTGCCAGGCTATCAGGCCCTAGGATTTCAGGAGTGGCTGGGCTTGCAGGATGACTGTTGCCCATGTCTGTGAAGATGATCTAGAAATTTGGTTTCTTTGATTCTAGACATTTCTGGATATGTAGAATCAAGATGAGAGAACAGTTATGAAAAAAAAAATAAGGGCTCAGAACAGATTAAAATCTTCCATCTTTGGGGGCAGCCATAGCACACAGTAGAAATTTTCACATTGTCTGCCTATCTGATGGTACAATGTTTACAATATATGACAACTTTTTGGCCAAAACAATTTTTAAATTATTAAGACTCACTCAGAGCTTTCTGCTTGTGAGCAGTTGAGAGATTCTATCTTCGTCTCTCATGCTTCACTTTAAAAAATAATATAAAAATGCTTCCTGTTCCCACAGCCTCAGAATCCCCTTGGAGAAACAGCACTTAGCTGAAGGGCCTCAGCCCCAGGTGGCTCCCACACAGGCTCTTTAAGGCCTCTTCTCTCCATCCGAGAATGCTGCATTATTCTAGACTCCGGGGGATGGCATAATCATGTGTTCTCCGTAGGCAGTGATTGCAAATGAGGCCCCAGAGCCATGTGATGGAGACACACGGCAAGTCCCATCAGGAGGCTGTGCTAATTCCGGTACTAGAGATTGCTAGGAAGAAATAAAGTTCAAACTGGAGCTTGGATGATCATTTTTGTGTGATGCTTTCAAGGCTCTGGTTACCAATTGTTTTGTTTATCACTTATTTACACTTGACAGAGCCAAATAACCTCAGCAATTTAAAAGTGTGACATCACTTGAATTGTTATGTAAATGTTTTGATTTTGTAGATCAGAAGTATCATAAAAAAGGAAAGTTTTCACTTTAAGATGCTACTTGAATATAACTGACGTTACATCCTGAGTAAAATGTTCAAGATTTAAAAAAAATTTTTTTTTCTTCACTTTTTAAATTGTGAAACAATTCAGAAGAGATATTTTTCTTTTAAGTCTCATTAAAAGTAGAATAACTTTCCTTGATATTGTACGGCGAATAATTCAAAGTTGTTGGGGTTTTTTTCTGTTTTGGTTGTTCTGTTTACACTGAAACAGGGCAGTAATAGGGAAAGAAATCAGAAGTGATCGCACTGTGGAATTCTTAGTGATTTTGACAATCCCCAAGCCACATTGCATACACTGTGGCTCTCAGGGGAGATTAGTGGCTCATCCACACAATGACTCTTACGTTTCTTCCTTTCTTTCTCCCTTTTCAGCCAAGAGAAGACTTTTCAAACAGAACAGATTACATTAACATGTAGGAACTCTTGAACCAGAATATCCATAGAGTACTTCCAAAGAATATGAACCTCGTTTATCACCTTAGGTTTTTGTCCTGTGGCAGAGGGAAAATTTTATGTATGTAAACCACATGTTTATATAAAACCCTTTATGTACCCATTATTTGTCTTTCTTTTGGGTCTTACAAGTAACCGTTCTCTGCAGTAAACAATTCAGATATTTTAGAGTAGTTCTTTCTAGTAATATTTTCAAGTGACAAAATTATATTTGGTAGGCAAACTTTAGAAGGATAGAATTTAGTGTCTGGTCAGCTTCTGGGCTGTCCTGAAATACACTGGTCCATGAAAAGAAGTTTTACTGAAGTCATTCCTTCATGTATGATTGTCCTTTAATCAAGTTATCAGCCCTGTTTGATTATAGCTTCACTTACATAAGAAGAAACGTGTTTTAATTTTGTTTAACTGTTGAATTACTGAAAAGAAGTGACTCATGAGTAGTTCTTGCAGCAAGAAATTGTAAATGAATACTCTTTTAATTGTTCACTGTAAGTTTGCTTAAAAAACTTCATAAATAACTTACTGCTCCTCTGACATGTTTAAGACAGTTCTGGGACTCAGCTCAGAAATGAAAAAATAAAAAAATGAAAAAGTACAACCCACCTCCAGTTTACATTATAGGAAAACAGGAACATGAATACATTAATGAGTCCATTAGCTGAAGGTATGCACCCTAGAATCGAGCAAAGCAGCCTCTCTGAAGGGTCAGGAGGCGGTTCTACAGACCCAGCATGGATTTTGGAAGATTAATAAATTGTGGAGCTAACTGATGTGTAGCTACTCCTCAGTTTCAATCACTTATTACCATTAGATAACAAGGAATAACTTTTCTAATTTAGAAGTAGGGCATTATATTTAAAATATATGTAATCTTGGATTATTAGTTGAATTTTAAAATCACTGTGAGATCTAACAAATATACTAAACTCAGTGTCTGAGAAATAAGTTTGAGGTTTCTACATGTAATAAATTTGCAATTCTGTCTACCCTTATCTCTTCACAGAATATTAGTTTCCCTAGCAATGCCAATATACATTATACCTTAGCAACAACTTATGCTGAAGTTATTATTAGCAACAGGCAGAAGGCATTTTATACAATGTAAAGCTGGGAGGTAGCGAAGAAGTTCATTAGATCAAATAAAATTCTAAGGCCTAGGGCAACATTGTCTCAAAAATATTAACATTTTCAGCTCCTCTAATATCTTAAGTCCTTTCACCTCTCGTGTTCTCTGTTTCATTTAACAATCTTAAGGCCGGATTGTGTACTGTGTTCCTGATGCTAGCGAGGTTTGCACAACCCAGGTCCTAAAATATTTTTTCTACTGTAACCAAACAGTATAGATGTGGGGTAGTGAGCGACTCTAAAGATGACGAGGGATTGAAGGGGCTTTGAAATCAGCAACTTTCATTTAGAAATTTCTAACAGACAGTTTACTTCAATATATTTCTAGATCTATAATTTGATTCGAGTTAGTCTTACATTGATGGACCTCCATTTTCTTTTCCTTTTTTGTAGACAGTGATTTTAAAGACCAGATTCCTCAGTAGCTAGTGCTGATTGATTTTGTTTATATAGATAAGCAGAGCTCGTCTCTCTGCCTTTGATTTTTGATCTATGTTCCCAAAACAAGGAAAAGTGAAACCCCCACCCCCCCAAAATAGTGAAACGCTTAGGAAAAAACATATCCTGTATAAAGGTATATAGTTGTTTTTTAAATTTCCATTACACAAAATAACATATCTCCATGTATGAAAGTTTTAAAGGATATTTTAATTTTTTAAAATATATATCTATCCATCAGCAGCATTTAAAGTTACTTCCTTTTAGAATCTCCATGCATTCTTAAAGTATTACATTTTTTTGTGTAATACCTACTCAACTTTTGATGATTTGCGTGTTAATTATTATAATTTGTAGATTCGTGTTTTATGAAAAATTTAACATTGCTTTTATATGGACATTCATATAATAAAATTTATTGCATCATCTATATGTGACTTTCCTTTTATTTAATTACTAGTTCCGCAGATTAGATCCATTCATGCCCAGTTGTGTCTTCTCACATTCATTGTCTCACTGTACTGGATGTGTAGTTATATTTGCCAGTGCTATTCTGAATGGGTTGTGGCTTATCTTCGCTAGTTTGCTGTTACAATCCATGCTTCTAACAATAGATACTTGTGTATGTATGCAGTGCACTTATGTATGTCTGTTGATACATATATATGTGCAAATGTCTATGGATTTCTCCAAATTAGAGAATGTCAACTCTTCAAAGAAAGGGCACTCACAATGTGGATGCTCCAGTTTTCTCTTGCTAGTTGGGCTTAA
Source organism: Ctenodactylus gundi (assembly GCA_004027205.1). NCBI lineage: Eukaryota > Metazoa > Chordata > Mammalia > Rodentia > Ctenodactylidae > Ctenodactylus > Ctenodactylus gundi. The sequence goes on along the minus strand of PVKB01000313.1, from coordinate 270,254 downwards.
ATAAGATTTTCCTTACTAGAGATTTTTGTCAATTCTAGATATCTTCCTGTTAAGGAATGTACACCGATTTTATTTTCGAATTAGTGTTTGTCTGACAAATACAGGAGTTAAAAATAGAAAGTAATTCTTTGAGTCTCATTTTTCTTCTGAAATTTCTGACCCAGAAGTTTTCTTTAGCAATGATTTGCTGCCATTACAAAATTGTTTCACTTTTTACCTAAAATATTTTCATTTTACCCTCATTATGGAAAGATAATTTCATTGTGCACCTACCTAATCATAAATTGAAGTTGGTTTAGCTCAATATATTAAAGATTCTATTCTATTTTTTCTTTTCTTTTTGTTGTTTGTAAGCTAATTCTGAATGTAATGCTGTTTATTTGCCTATGGGCCGCTCTTTCTGTGTCTATGAAAGATACTCTAATATTATAGAGTTTTAATGAAAATGTGTACAGTATATTTTAATTTTGCTTATGTTCATGAAGTTGTTGGGCTTTCTAAATTTGATTTTTATCAAATTCTTTTTTATCAATCGTCTTTGTGTTTGTGTGTGTGTGTATGTGTGTGTGTGTGTGTGTGTGTGTGTGAGTGTGTGTGCAGTACTGAGACTTGAGCGCTGTGACTTCACATTTAGCTATGTTCCCAGCCCATTTGATAGTTTTGCTTCAGAGACAGGGTCTCACTAAATTGTCAAGTTGCCCAGCGTTGACTTGTATTTGCAATCATCTTGCTTTATCTTTCCAAAGTGCCGAGATTATATTATGTAAGTGGCCTGTATCATCAGGCCCAGCTTACCAATCAACTTTAAATAATCTTGTACATTCTTTCTATGATCCAGTTAGAAAATTATACTATTTATGTATTAGCATATCTTAAAATATTCTGTCTTCCAAATTTGTTTATGAAAACATGTCACATTCTTTACATTGGGTCTGCATTTGAAGAACATCGTCACATCTGTGGTCTCCTAAACTCTGTCTTCAGTTGTGTCATGCATTTGTCATTTTAATTGCAATTACAATTTTAAAATTTATTTCAAATTTTGTATTGTAGCCACATTTTCAAATCAGTTACCACTGCGTATGCTTTCAAGCTTTCCACAGATGAGTTTCTATATTTGATAATGTCAGTATCCTTGGCATTTTGGAGTCTGAATTTGCTGTGGGTTAATCTAAACTTTCTGCTTTACAAAAAATTCTTTCCTTGCACTTTTATTATCTTCGACCGTGAGTTTCTAAATTTTTTCAGAATTTTATGTGCACTGGTATTGAGTTACAGAAGAGAAAATTTGAATTTATTTACACAATTGCTTGCATGTTCTGCTACTTTGAATTAAAATCTAGGCTGGAAATTATTACGATTTCACAGTTAGCACGAATTCACCAAGTAAATCTGTGAATTGTCAGGTTTGTTTTTCTCTGAAGAGAAAGAGACTTGTGTGTGATATCAAAGCTGAGACACCTTCAATGCATTCTTTAGTAATGTACAACAGGGACTGTGAGTCCCAGGGTCTCCTTAAAAGAGGAGTACTTCTCTGGGCTACTGCTGACCTTGACCAAATTCACACAGCCATTTCACTCTGTCTCTTCTGGAAGTAAGCATTAGTTTTTATCTTTCGCTTTCTAAGTCCCTATGCAATTATGAAAAAAATAAATTCAAAATTTCTAGTGTTACCTATACACCCCTTTAGCAATTGCATTGGTAACTTGCCTGTGGAGATTCTTCCTTTTAAAATAATCTATCGTTTAAAAAAATAACCTCCTCACTGGTATGTTCATTGCTTCATGTGCCATTGCCTTTTGGGCTATCTAATGTGCCATATTTACAGCCATGAAAATCAGCATTTTCTCTATGGAAGTTGTTTGGCAATTCCATCATGGAAGTCAATCTTAGAGCCTCAAATAAAATTATTAGCCCATATGTATATATTATTAAGGAAAAGTGTGACTGTAGAGTAAAATAAGATTGGTGAACACTTTGTCTATTTTATAAAGAAAGCCAGTGTCTATATATAGCTCAAATAGTTTCAATTTTTTTTTCTTGGAAGAAACAAGATGACTATACAGCATCCTTCTACTCTATGTTTAAAAATAATAATTCTTTCATTTATGACCTGGAAAGAGTGTGTGACTGTACTGTAAGAATGTACCCATCAACAGACCCGTGGATACAACAGATGAGGTGTATGTACATAAGGAGGCATTACTCTTCCATGAAGACAGATTTGAGGCTTTTGTAGAGAAATGGATGTAACTTGAGATGATCATGCTTAGTGAAGTGAGTCATACCCAGAAGGTTAAATATCAAATGGTTTCTGTAATATGAGAAACTCAGAATATGGGCATTTTATAGAATCAGCTGAGTGTGATAGTGGGAGTTAGAGGAGTTAGGGAAGTTAGTCTGGGAGGATGCAGGAGGGCCAAGAAGTGGGAGGGGGAGGAATTGCAATGTTGATGCAATATATATGTTCATAAAATATTAAAGCTCAATGTAATCATTGTATATCATATATATATTCATATATGTATATAGTTTTTTATCACACACACACACACACACACACACACACACACACACAGACACACACATATGGCAAAAGAATACACACCCTAACTAAAATGATTTTTCACTAGAAAAAAATATGTGGAGAGGTTTTTATGAGCCTGGATCCAGATACTCTGATTTTTGGACTTTATCTTCTACACCTTCACATCTATTTTTCATATTCCTGAGTTCAACTAGTTTTGCCAAGTTGCCTGAATATATAACAAAGTTTTCCAAAGCACATCATTTTCTTTATCACTGATACGAATATCATTTGCTAAAGACAAGCTGGTGCTCTAATGATCTTCTAACTAAACACTAACAAATATTACTCTACAATAGAAGGCTTGAATTATTGATAAGTTGATATTTAAAGAAGCTAATATTTCAGACATAAGGAACCTGGGTTGCCTAGCTAAAAGGAAGCACACTGTACAAACCAATGATTTATTCTTTAAAATCTCCTTGGAGGATGTGAATAAGTTCTAAAGCTTCATTGGGACAAGCGACTATTAACATAGAATCTAAAAGCTTAGTAAGACAACAGAAATCTTTGTGGTATGAAAATATTATTCATTATTTGTCCAAATACATGTAACTTTACTTGTAGTTATTATGTTTGTTTGTTCACAGACACAGGTGTTTTCTATTTGCTTGGAGAATAATCTTCCATTGTCTCCTTTCAAGCGAGAGCCACAGCTAAATGTCCCTTAAGAAGTTCCCTCTACTACCATCTTAGGCGCGTCAATCTTACAAAAGACCTTTAGTCTTCAGAGGATAATTCTAGTTCCAATGAAGGGTCGACAAGGCTCATCCTGTGTCCTGTTTCACTAGGGCAAAGAACAGGTGCAACGGCTGCATTCTGACTGCTTGGTGCCTTGTTATTATTGTTATGAATAGTTAGTACATCAGGAACTCTACAGGGATCCAAGCCTTTCCTTGAGCCCAATCAAAGGATTAGCGCGATTCAGGCAGAGATTGAATCTGTGTGGAAAATTGTCCATGCTGAGTTCTATTAGAAGGTGCTGCTGAGTGAGATTTGTTACTAATCACAAGACAAAATTACAGTGTTTAGAAAAGAGAAACCAGGAAACAAAATAATAAAAGCCATTTTAATTATTAAATGACAGTGTTATAAATTACATGCCATTTATCAGTGCCATGATGAAACACAGCAAATAGAGACAGATACATATGGCCTATTCACTATAATTTAATTTTGCATAATACACTGTTTTGATAAGCCCTTAACCATGACTAATTATCAAATTGCTAATTCTTTTAAGCAACCAGTATCTATATTTTAATACAGAAAAAAAGTACTTAATACTTTTCTGTTAATCAGCATTTTACTCTGACAGAAGAACACTGAGAAGTCAGGAAGGGCTTCTTTCCACCATTCGAGTTATCAATGCCTAATGACACTAAGTGGTGAATTCCACCAATCTCTGTAGCCCATCCGGGGCCTAGTGTTTCGGATATTCTCCTCAGCCCACTTCCTGTTCATGCTAGTGTGATGCTTTCTTATTATTTGAAAAATAAACATGTTTGGAAATTGTTCAAATTTGCAGAAATTATTGAAATAGCAATATCATTTATTAAAAGAATAATGATTTGCTCCATTCTTTACAATTGGATGGAAAAATCATGCCTTTCTTCCTAATTTTTCTTTTTTTTTAGAACTGGCCATCTGCTAGTTTTGTCTGCATATAGCTGCTCGTGGTTTCATCAGTTTATCTAAAAAAACCTTTAATCTATATATTACCCACCTATGTATTTAATCCGTCATCTCTCATTCTTAAGCTCTTTCAATAAATCTTTAAGTATGTCCATTATTCTTCAAGAACCAAGTGTTTGATACTTGATATTTTTATGGCATAGAGAAAAGGTCATTATGAGCATATCTTATACTCAAAACTCCCTTAAATGAAGGCTTCTTTTTCTTTTGTAACATGCTAGTCAACACATGTTAAATGTCTGTTCTGTACCAGACTAAAACCATTTGAAAATGAAGAAAATTCTCAATAATTACTCAAAGTTATATTGAAATAAATTTTATTTTTCATTACAGTTGGATGGTTCATTATCTGAAAAATAGTCATTTCAGCATTCTAATATTTAATTAGACAATCTGGAAGACAAATTCAATAAATTTTCTTGGCAGGGTGTTCTAGGATGTATGTACAATAAAGAGTGTTGAGCCATAGCTTTTGTGTTCTCTTGAATTTCCTTAAAATATTACATCACCCCGTCAATCTAAGGCAGCTATTTTTGGTGGGAAGAATATTGCAGTGGCGGTACTCAGTGTTAACACAGGCCGACGAGTAGATTCCCCCCCCCCCACTTTTGTGTTTCTATGCATTGAGAAGACAGTGGATAATCTTATCCACTCTCTTGAAAACTCCTCTTAACAAAAATGTGCTGGAAAAAAAAATAACTGAAGAGAATTAACTAATGGAAAATATTGTCTGTAATAAAGAGTATTATTATGTCGTTTAGAATTTAGAGTATATTTTAATTGGCATTGATCTCCTGAGGCACAAAATAGCATTAAATGCTATTGACTCACCAAATAAGTTACCTCATATTTTTCTTTGAGACAGGAAGAGAACGATGATGCAGAATGAAGAATTGATGCTTCAGATGACTTTCAGAGAGAAAAAAGATACATTCCAGTGAAAATGCGATGGCAAAAAGAAAATTTAAATGCAGAAAGGAAAGGAGGAGGAGAACTGACATGACTATTGAAATCGTGTATAAGTTTTTTTTTTTTTAAACTAAGAGTTTTTAAAACTGCACAAGTTAAGTACTGGCATGGAAAAATGGATGACATCTTGAAGTATTGGCTTTCACTAGACTTGTTGGAAGATTTTGATTAGATTACTCTTGCACTGTTTCAAATATTTAAAATAGTTTACATTTATAATTATGTTACTAAAGACATACATAGAAATGATTTCAGTGGAATTTGAGATTGTTTTAAAAATTTGTTACGGGTTATTTTACTTTTCAAAGTGTTATGGTTTGGATCTAGACTGTTCCCCAAAACCTTCCTGTATTTGGATGTTGTGAAATGCAATTGGAACCATATGCTCTTAAATAGTGGGTCCTGGGTGAAGTGTCAGAACACTGTGACTTATTCAAGAAGGTTAGAACCCTGGGGCTTGACTCAGGAGGGCTGGTGCAGGCAATTGAAGGACATATTGTAGCTTCAACCTTCTTTGCTCATTTGGATTACAGTTCACCATGCCAGGAACACCTATCCTCCTGATAGACCTCTACCATATGCTTCTGCCATGGCCAGCCAACTGTGGATAAACTGATACCTTCTGAAACTGTGAGCTAAATTAAGCTTTTCAACTTTTAAATTATAAATGTTACATATTTTGTCCCAGCAATGAGAAAGTAACTAAATATTGAATAATCTTAAATGGATTCCATGAAATTTCTTTCTCAAACCATTATTCTAAATATAAATTTAAATGTATTGGCCAGGACATTATGTTTTCTAATTTATATAAAAGCTCTAAAATCTTAAGCTCTTCTGGTACATTTTGTGCTTACAGAAATACATGTGGTTGAAACTGAAGATTTCTGCAAATATTTTTTATTTCAAGATTTCTTTCCGTGAATGCTTCTTACGAAACTTGTCTGCTGGCTTTTCTTCACAATAGTGAGAATAATAGCCAATAGGCAATGTGATATTTTAAATTTTATATAATGGTAAGAAGCAACAAGAAAGCTTTATTTTGTGCTGTAGTGTTCTATTAATATAAATTATTGGTCACAGCTTTGGACTGTAATTTTATTATAGTTAGTATAGCTTCACTCTGCAAACATTGAGATAATAAATGAATTGTTCAAGGTCACATTACCTGTAGCTATGACAGCTGGTATTTTAAATTGGGCAGTCTAGCACCAAAGGAGTTTTTTTTTTTTAATCTTTGTAAAGTCAGATCAGTTGAAGTATAATTGACATATACTGAACTGAACATATTTAACAGGCACAATGTGATTAAGTGATGCAAGCAGGTGTCTAACTCTTTGAGCACAATTGTTAAGTATCTCTTGGGGGGGGGGCTGAGTTTTCTACATACCATTCTAGAAGATTAATTGCTCATCAGTATATTTCTGAATTCTAATCTATTTGTCTATTTTACAGTAATCTCATGCTGTTTTGATTATTTTTTAAATTGATAACTAAACATTCTGACTCTTTTGTTTTTTCAGTGTGGTTTTTGTCTGTTCTACAATTTTTTATTTTATCTTAATTTTTAAACTATTTCTAAAACACACACACACACACACACACCTGTGGATTTGAGATTTCATTTTAAATATTTATTCTTTTTAGTCATGAGCAGACTTATCTCTCATTCATTTAGTTTTTTGATTTCTGTAATATTTTTATTGTTTTCAATGGGGCGGTTTTTAGTATGTTAGATTAATTTTTTTATTTCCTAGATTTTTAAAAAGTCATTATGCAAGACAAACTTTTTATTTCTAATTTTGATGTTAATATGTAGAAAGCTATTATGTGCACATTTGCCACGTAGCCTGAAGCCTGGCTAATCTCATAAATTGATTTTTGTAAAACCCATCGTTTTATCTGTACATATAAACTTGTCTCCTGCAAATAAACACAAATTTATTTTATTTTTTCCTACTAATAGAGCCAAATTTGTATTGGTTTGCAGATTTTTAAAATTTTTTTGCCTTGATTTCACTGGCTAGAATGGCTAAGACAATGTCAAATAGTGACAGTGACATGTTTTATTCATCGTTTTGATCAGCTAGGGAAGTTATTCAGTCTTAATTATTATTATTGTATTGAACGTTTATTCAGTGAATGTTGCAGCTCTTTACTTCCAAAAAATCATTTATCAAGTTGAAAATAATTAACCATTCCTAGTTTTCAAATTATTTTCTATAACAAATGTTGATTTTTGTCAGTAGCTTTTTCTCCTTTGAGATAGTCATTGAAAAATTTTGTCTTCCAATATTGCCAATCTTATTATAGATTTCCTAAGGTTTTTTAAAACTTTCGTTCTTTGACACTACTGAGAATTTATATTTTTATTTTAATTTGCCAAAATTTTTGCATTTTTTACCACATTTAGAAGAGATCTATCTTCTCCTTCTCCTTCTTCTTTCTCTTTTTCCTTCCTTTTATTGTCTATATTTTCACTGTGAAGAATCTTGCCTTAGGGAATGTCTTCCTTTTCTTTCTTTCTTTCATTTCTTTCTTTCTTTCTTTCTATCTAGAAAACTTTCCATAAACTTGATGTTACATGCTTGATATTCATTAAATATTTAGAAGAATTCAGAAGCAAACCCATTTGAGATAAGTTTTCTCAGAAAAATAATTTTCAGCTACAAATATATATATATTGTCTTCCTTAGTGGATATGTGGTTGTTCCAATTGTAGCTTTCTTTATCAATGATAATAGTTCATGTTTTTAATGGAAGTTCTCAATTTCACCAAACATGTCAAATTTATTGGCCTGAGGTTCTTCATAATATTTGTTATTCATATTATTTTTTACTTGGTAACACCATCCTAGGATTAATCAATAACATTTTTGGATTACTACAGAACTGTGTAATAGTCAGTGATATTTACAGGGATAGAATAAATAGAAAATACATACATAGTATTGCATAAGATAATTTATTACATAGACTTAGAAGTTCTGATGTAGAAGAGTCCAAATGACCTTTTGCGTGCAAGTCAGCCAGTGTGTCCAATAGATGCTCAGGCAGCGCTAGTTCAAATTCAATGGATTGGAAGCTCACACTGTGATTTCCTACGTAAGCCAACACTGGAGTGCAGAAGAAATAACGGAAGTCAACTTCCAACAGTGATGGCAATGGCTGGAGACCTAAGAGGAAAATGTTTTCCTTTTTTTTCGCCCCCTGCTTAGTTTGATCAATGTAAACTTTATGTATTGCACTTATGCATATCAATAAAATGGGAAAAGAAATAAAAAAATGGTTTTTACCAAGATTATAAAATTTAAAAAACAGGCGCAGTTAAGGTAAAGTGTTAAGGAAATAAATACAGGCAAATGATAAAATTGAAAACATTTATGTACTATCTGTAGGTTGCTTTATACATTTAAAAATACTATTATGTGAAATAAGGCTAGCTGATCATTACCCAACATAAGCACTAGCATAGCAAATTATTAGAATGTGGATTAAGAACAGCAGATGAGAATAATTTTTTATGATGAATCTTAGCTCTTTCTTACATATACTGCTTTATAGAAAAGGTTTTATAGAAAATACAAATTAATTGCTCTTTGTTTATTACAGATGGCTTTCTGAATATTTACCTCCTCTGCTCATATTAATTCAAGAGCAGGCCCTTAGGAACTTACGCGCTATGTTTTGCATGGAATCACATTTATAGCTCTCTTCCCAGGCACCAAATACTCCACTGTCTGTTTACCCAATTTCAGAATGGGATTGCTGGCAGTTGATTTAAAAGATTCATGTGAAATTTTTCTAGTTATGTGAATTAATTAAGAATCTTTTACAACCTCAAGTTCAATTGATTCTTCAATCAATTCCAAATATCTTTATTATTAAAAAGAATTCAAATAGAAAGCACAGATAAAAAATGCAGTTGTTGTATTTGGCTAATTTGTTTTCCCTCTGATATTGTTTCAAAGAGGAGATTTGGTAATAACCAAGTAAAAAACTACCATTGTATTATTAGGCACAATCAGCCTTTCTATCAACATCACAGGCTGCAACCTCTTAAAACATCTTCAGGCCAATGAGAATTTTAATTACACACAGTCCTATCCCACTGTCCATAGTTGCTTTTTTTGTGTCAAATCATCAGGGTGTATTTTTTAGTGCAAAGGCACAAAACATATTAGAGTTACTTAGAATGCTCTTTTCACTTATTTTAAGAGGTTTTAGAATGGTTGATTTTTCTTTCTTTTTCTTATTTTTTGTGGATGGCAGAACTTGTGTCGCCTTGTTGTCCAGTTTCATTTCAATATCCTGGATTCAAGCCTTCGGGCCACCTCAGCCTCAAGAGTCAGTGCGGGTACAGGTACAAGCCACCCTGGCGCCCAACTTCGAGTTTTTTGCTGAGTGTATCTCTGGGTTTCCAGAACTTGCAACGTTCTCCCTAAAATTTCTGCTCTTCCTATGGAAAACAGTCACATTTACAGAGCTCTAGCCAGGCTCTCTGATCCGTCACACCCACCATTTTGATCTTCTATTCTGTCCCTTTCATTTTCCTCTTTCAACAACAGGTGCTATCGACATTTATCTCATTCACTGACTGTTTTGTTTTGTAAAGATGTGCCTCTGTTCCTTACAGCAAATATTCCCCGCCTGCGTGGAAAACAGTGCTTAATGAATATTACTTAGAACAAAAATACAACTATGAGGGTACAGCTGGTGCAAAAAACCCCTAAACGTGGAAATCTCTGTATTCACTTTCCTCCCCCTGATGATTGAAATTTGCATTTCTCAGGCTGGCCGATGATTTTTCCTAAATCATTCTTTAAAAAAATCCACAAATGGAGTCCAGGCATCTTCACAGAAGTCCAGCGGAGCCAGCACGCTGTCTGAAGTAATGGTCTCACCTCTAGAGGAGTGAGTGGGCTTTTGAAATTAGCAAGGATGGCTTTGATACATTCTCCTGCCTGTCATGAAAGACTCTACCTCATCTGGCTAGTGTTCTTCCTGCTGCCTCTGATTGATTTCACGTAATCCTGATGTGCTTTTCGTTGCTCGCTTTCATGGAGCCAGTTTCCTGCAGGTGGTACTACATTGCTTTACTGTAACACAATGATATCTTGTGGCAATCTTTTTTCTTCTGTCAAGCTGGGGTATTATCTGTATAGATAATACAAATATTTCCCCTTAGATAACATTTTAGATGTGTCACCTCATTAAACCTCCCTGTGCTCGTTTTATAGGCTGCAAATGTTACCTTGTCCATTTGGAAAATTGGAAAATTGAGATCTTGTGATGTATACACGTTGGTTTAAATTTCAGGGATTTAATGTTTTCCTGACATCAAATTTTTACCTTTTTTCCCTTTCTTTATTGATTCAAGTCTAGAAAAATTGGTCAGAATGTTAGTCATTGGCAAATAATAAAAGACGATGAATACACACCAGGTTTCTTACTCATTCACTTATACAAAAATTAGCAATATTCTGCCAACAATATAGATTTTTTTTAACAAAACAGAAAATCAAAGATATCATTTTCCTTGGTAGATTGCTTAGGACTCTGGGTATTGGTAATATGGAGGATCCGCTCGTACATGGCAGAACCATCCACATACATTGCTATCTAACTCACATTAATATTTTGAGCTGTATAAGAAAGAAGGAAAACTACGTACTACCGTAAGTCTTATTGGTCTAATGTATTTGAACAATGTAGGTTTCCTGGGAAAATATTTCCAGTGATATTTTTCAATTTAAATTTGATCCCATAAAATTATCAGACCCTTAAAATTTTCTAATTCTAAAAAAATATTTAAATGGAATTTCTTACATATTTTCAATGGCCAATTATCCAATTAGCTTTTTTTTTTTTTTCTCAAGTCAAGGTCTTGCTCTGTAGTGCAGGCTGGTTCTGAACTCGCTATGTAGCCCAGGGTAGCCTTGGACTTGGCAATTCTCATGCCTCAGTCTCCCCAGTGCTGAGATTACATGTGCCAACATGCCCAGCTTTGTGTGGTGCTGGGGAATCAAACCCAGGGCCTTGCACTTGCTAGGCAAGAGCTTTAACTGCTGTGCCATTGCTCCAGCCTCACAAGTTAGCCAATTTAATGTCTCCTCATGCAAGAATTATTTTTAAAATATTAAATTTGTAAGGGAAAAGGAGTAGTTCTACACTTGTTATTGTGAATTATAAAAATGTTATAAATATAAACTGTTATTTCTAATTATTTACTCTCATTTGAAAAATCATGATGAGTTGGAAATACACCTATTCTAATTGTTTAAAATAGGATAATAATTAGAATCCCATTTGGGATTTGAAATGACATATTCTTAAGTAAAAATAAATAAATTTATAGAAGGTAGGAATTGTGGATGGAAAGAGGAAGGAGAAATGAAGGCGGAAAGGAGAAGGAAGATACAGGTTGATAGAAGCTCACCCAGAGCGGATGCCTTTTTCTAGGGAGAATGAAGTAATTTATAAGATGAAACCGTAGCAGCAATTAACAAAAAGGCCTGAGAGACCGTGACAGCCTGAAACAGGTGTGTATTATTCTTGTTGAATGAGGGAAGACTGTCCAAGGTCATTTAAGAATTAGGAGGGAAGCAAGAATTAATTTCAACACGACAGAGAGAGATTTTTATTTTCCGCATCTGGGACAACCTGAAGGAGACAGAACAAAAGTAGGAAGGAGATTGGGGAGAAAGTTGCAAAAGGTCAAAAAGAAAATGCTTGGCATTTTATAGTGCATTAATAATAACAAGCGTGACCTAGATTTTCGAGGATGTAATTTCACAATGAGACCGAGCTGAAGACAAAGAAGTAAAAGTAGACCCAAAATGAAGAGATTTCTTTCTTGATTTGTTTTGTTTGCTTGACATATTTATTATTAAATAGCTGCTAATTAGATTCAGCAGCTGATAAGCATTTGCAAACATTCTCCTGACTGTTTCACAAGGATGTGGATCCGGAGATGAAGGGAAAGAGAGCAGACACGAAATAATCCAGGAGGATAAATTTTCTCCATTTGCTCTTGTCAAAATATCTGTACATTTGAAAGCATCAGGATTGATTGCCCCTGATCTTGATCTTGAGCCACTGGCCAACACCAAGGACAGCACATTGAATTTCAAAGCCTCTGAAAGCGTTTGTAGCCACAGTATTCCCCTTCCCACTATTTCAGTGACTTGTATTTAGGAGAGTCTATTATCAAAGGAAAGCATATGCCCTCAAAGAAGCAAAGGGAAAAGGCCCCCCAGTCGCCAAGCAATCCCATCTCTTTCCCGCGTGCTTTGTTAGCTCAGCACTTGAAGAAGCTGCTGTATTTTTGCCGAACACAACTTGTGCCTGTAATTTCATTTATTTTCAACTCTTGCCCAAGTAAATCCAGTGACAACCACCACAACAACTTAGCTCTAAGATGAAAGCAAACAACTTGTTCTCGTTTTTGTGTTTGAATGTTTTTATAGAAATACAAAAAAACTTGCAAAGATTCTAAATTGTTTACTCTTTCCCAGAGATCTTTGGTTAGTAAGAAATTTCAATGCTAGCTGTTTATACACACTTAGCAAGGCTTGCATCTGTTTTTGTTGGTGGAAGGAAGAATAAAGAAACTAGAACAAAGACAAGAACATAGCACAGTCCCTGTCCATCATTGGATCTTGTATGTAGGTAGCAATTGAGGTCAGCAGCGGGGCCTACGTGTAGCTGGACACTCCAGGTCTGTCTCACATACGTAATTGAAGAAATGACTTAAACTTATTTTCCTCCCTGAATCTCTTTATATTTTTAAACTATGTAAATTCCTGAGAAATTGAATTATATAAATTTAAAGTGTAAGAAAAAGGATTTTGATTTTTTTGTTCTTTAAATTGTTACCAGCTTTTCCAGTGTTTTTTAAATGTAGATTTTTTTTCGAATTAAAAATAAGTATTCTAACTCCAGAACACTGACATTGGGCCACTATGTTCCTATTTAATTTTTGTGTATATTTTTGCTGAATGTTTAATCAAACGACCTCAGGTCCTAATACTTATTGTCTATTTTTATCCATTTATCCCTTTAATCTTTCACTGAATACTAGAGTTTGATTTAACAGAGTGCAATTTTAACAGTTTTATTACTATATTCTTGTGGGAAATCCATGAAATGTACACTTGGGATTCTTGATGTTGAAGTACTGATTTTGTATACAAATACAACATAACGTGGTTTCTGAGTTTCTACTAAACGGTGCACTCATCTCAACCTTTTGCAGAAAAAGAAATGCCTCAGAAAATGGTTCATTTTATAATTAATTACTTAGGGTGGAATAGCTACCAAAAGCTCAACTAAATTTTTATCTTAGCAATTTCCTGAGTTCAAGGCTATAAAATGTCCCAATTATGTCATTGTAATATCCATTTTTAAAAGTGATACTCAATGAATTTATGTTAATTGTAACATCTGTGATTTTAAAGAGCCATGGAAAAGTAAGAGTGTCTCTTTTTTCTTTTTAATAATACGGACTGGTTCTGCAGAAATAAATAAACCTATCTTGGAAAGATACTATATTTTACAAGAAAAGAGAATAACTTTTATAAACCTACAGTAGAAGACCTTATAAACTGATATCTGAATAGAGACACAAAATCAACAAACACTTTTCCATGTAAGAAAAATTCTGTTTAGTTAGAAGAGTTATTATCTTTGCTACTTATATCAACGACACAATTCATTTTTTTGATCTTACAGCCTTCTTTGACCTCCAGCCAGGGAAGGTTGCCTTAATGAGTTATCAATTGAGTGTGTACATGTTAATCTTTAGATCTCTGATTTTATTTACTAAGAATATGAAAAACATGCGGGAAGGATTTCAAGGTATTTTTTTTTCCTCCATGAAAGTTCTCTTTGAGTCTGAAAACTCAACAAGTGTTTAATTAAAATCAATTGGAAAAATTTAATAATATTAAGGCAAACTATTACCCCCATGCTTCTCCTTAAATATTGACTGTATTTCTCCATATTCTTCTTTTGTTCTGTATTTATTGAGTTTGTCCTACATGGCTAGCAGAATGTTAGGAACTACTTTCATTACTGAGGAAGAAAAGCATTAATCCAAGAGTGACATATAATGCATAGAAAAGTGACTTGGACTCTCAATAGAAGTCCAATAAGTCCGGGACTGTCACACTACCTACCCCTTGACGTCGTCCCTCAGAATAGAGCGATTGGCCTGCAGCTTTTAGAGCTTTTCCTTAAATTCCAAGTTTCCTTTCTCATGTCTCCGCATGGTTGTTCTACAATAAAGCACTTATTTTATTTCATCCTCATTTGTCTCAAAAAAAAACCCCCAAGGCAGATGTTTTCAATATCATTATTGAATACATCTTGGCTAAATGCAGCCAAAGCAAATCCTCCTATTGATCTCTGAATGTCTGGGCCAGGGTCACAGGCTCTGGAACTCGTCCTCCTCCTCCTATGAGCTCATCCCTCAGCGTCCGTTGCCTCCTTTAGAGCTGCAGAATACCATATGTGTGCAAGAGAGAGTGCCAAGGAGTGACTCCTAGAGAGTCAGCGTTTCTCAAGCACCTCTGATTTAGGAGGCCCTTGGGAAGACTGAAACACACGTTCCTCGGTCTCCCTGAACAACCATCTCATAATCTCCAAGGGCTGCATCCACAAATCTGAAAATTTTTAAAGCATCTCAGATGAATCTTTTGATCAGAAAAGTTTGGGAAACACCCTGCTATAAAGAAACCTGATGAATACTTTGGGGAAAAGAGCAGTTTACAAATAAACCCCTTTTCAGGCCTGTTAAAACTGATGCACCTCAGATCTGAAGAGTCAGATAAGGCTTTAGTGATCCCAGTAGAATTTTAATAACTTAAAAAAGGAGGCAAAGTCTGTATGTCTTTCAAGTGATCCTATATTGGAACAGAATTCATTGTGCTTTCTATGAACACCAAAATAGAGTGAGTATGTCATCGTGGGGTTAGATACATGTAAATTCAAACAAAAAGCAAATAATTCAGATCTGATTTTAGAAATTAAAATTCATGTCCTATTTTGCTATGGGTTAAATGACATGAAGACACATCCAATAAATACTCATCATTTATTTTAGAAAAACTCAAAAATACATTCTAGTATTTAGAAAATTACATATATATATATATATATATATATATATATATATATATATATATATATGCAGAAATCCCTTGACACGCAGCCGTCTTCTACCAGGGAGTACATTTAATGCAATGAATGTTGAGCTGAATTTGTTTTACTTTGTCTTATATGTTTGTTGGTTTGTTTTACTTAGGCTGGTCCTTCACTCACTAGGTAGCCCAGGCTGTCCTTGAACACACAGCAGTTCCCCTGCCTCACGCTCCTGAAATTGCAGATGTGTGCTATCACACCCAGCTGATGTGGAGAATTGAACCCACTTGCTAGACAAGTGCTCTAACCACTATGCTATTCCTCCAGCCCTGAATTTCTTTTTTAATGAAAGCTATGATCCTTTCCAGTCAGACATGTAAAATTAAAGTCCCAGGCATATCTCTGCGTGAAGAATTCAGTAAGTTTGTTAACCTAAGTTTAGTTTGCCTGTAAAATATGTAATTGGTAACAAAGTCCCTTGATACAGAAAACAGTACTGTTAATAATTTCTTCTGTGAAAAAAGTTAAAACTTGTGTAGGCATAATACTGTCATTTTAGAATGATATTCTCTCATAGTTGCTTCTCTCCAACTGCAAGATATGAAATTGTTCCTTTTCAGAGGTATTTTGAAACACTTATAACTATCTGAGTGCACTTTATATTTCCCACTGTACTAGGTTTTTTAAAGTTTAATAACTTTGTTTCTATCTCTACTACATACTCAATGCTACTTACCCTCTTTACCTTATTATTTTTCTAAGGCTATATTAAATCTGCCAGTTTCTTCACTTTAATTCAAGAGCTATTTGTTGAGGTTATGTTCAATGTCAGATACATGAAGGGCCTGGGAAATCACAATAAAGAAACAAACTTCCACAATATTTTTCTTGATCATACTTCAAGCAGGGAAAGTCTCAACTATTCCGAAATTTTTGGGTTTATTTACTAAAAGCTTTTGCATGACAGGGTTTAGTATTAAAGATATCAGCATATTAAACTCACCCCCCACCACTTAAGTTTGGCCCTGGGCTTACAGAAATTTAGCCAGTAGAAATTTTTGGTTTAAAAAATACAAAGGTCTGAATTTGGACAAAATCATTCCTGATCCTAAACTCAACTTGATATCCCTAAATATTCTGGCTAAGAGTTTTAGCTGCTCATTTCAAGTAGCACAGAACAATCTCTCCATCTGTTTTTCATAACTTCAATGGCATTCACAGCAGTCATGTCCCACAGATACGTCCTCGTATCATTTTCCAGATAACAGTAACTGTATTTCGCCTTCTGTCATTCATCATAATTATTAGTCTGGTTACTTCTTTTTGTGACTTAATTTGTTTTTATCATTACACTTTTTTTCTAGCTCCCTTGTATTTAATGATTTTAGAACAACTACGTTTTTATTACTTATTTTTCTTTTTACATACTTGAATTATTTACCATTCCTGTAAAAACTCTTTAAGACTTTTATTTATTTTCAGCTACATTAGATCCTTTGAACATAGCACCTCTAAAATCCATGACCCATTTCTTGTTTCTGTATATATTTTTGTGGCATCTTAAAGCTCTTCAAGATGTCATTATTTTTTCATTTTTGCATTTGATACTTGTAGAGGAAATATCGTTATATGTTCCTTTGCCCAGTGTTTTTTTATTCTGTCTTTATTCTGATGTGTGTTCTCATTTCTTTATCATCTTTAAATGATCCTTGCCTAATAAAATACCCCTTTCTCTATACTTGAAAATGAATTTCTTTTGACTATATTTTTGAATAATGGTTTGTATGGATTTAATGTTTAGGACTTACTCTTAATATTTTAAGGTATTTAAGATATGTTTATTTTCTTCTGGTAGTTATTATTGTTACATAATATATATATATTATTGTTACATATATATATATATATATATATATATAATTATTTTAGTTGCTATACCATCTGAATTTTCTCTTCATTAGTTCCTGAGACTTTTGTCTTTTGTGTTTTTAATATATCAGGTGTTTTAATGTCAAGGCTACCCTGGATTCATGCCTCAGTTTTCTCCTTTAATCTTTTATTTCGTTTTCATGTTCTCCTTAGAAAATTCTTGGTAAATGTTATTAGATAATTCGCATTTTCTGTACTTTCCTCTCATTACATTTTATGACATGTTTAATATATTCAAAATATATCATGCATCCTGCTTAATCGAATGTACACTTACCTTAACTCCTTTTTCATATTTTTAAAAGAGCTTGTGTTTAGGAGTTTTAATCTATGTGACTTCCTCAGAAATCTTTCCTAGTTTGCTAATTTGGTCTTCAGACAGTACCTATGTGCTGTGCTTTTTTCCTTCACTGTAACATTATTTATTCTTTTAGGAAAAATACTCCTTCAATATTTTTAATACTTACAAAATATAATTGTTACAAAATTTTGCAATAGCTCATTGAGAACTCTTTTAGATAGTTGATAAAGTTGGAAATATTTGATAAATGAATAGACATAGACAAAGATATTATTGACAGTTTTATTTGCATATTTGTGAAGTTTTTGAAATAATAATCGAAGTATAGGCAATTTACTTGGAGTTAATAATCATATGTAATTTTTCTGCTTGCCATAAACTCTCAGGAAATGTCTTCACCTTATAAGGTAAAGTTTTAAAGGCAATATAAATGTTCTAATATATGTACTTTTGCATTTAGGTGGCATTATCATAATTTGTGTGTGCTGCGGTTTTCTATAAACTTGTGATTAACTCATTACCCATAAAAATTGGTTGATTAGATTATCTTTCATTTCAGTTCACATTATTATAATTAACTTATACTTGTAAGTACAGTTGGAGTAATAGAAGAATATCAGAAGCCACTTTCAATTATAAGCCTCATATTGTAGTTAAATAGACTGGAAGTTTACCAGTAAATTGCAAACAGATCTTATTAGGAACATTTAATTCCGGCAAAGAAAGACCTCAGTGTGCTACTTATGGTAATCATGTGGTGGTACAGATGTTAGAGAGGGGAAAAAAAGCCTAGTTTCTTGTAGGGCGTTTTGTGCCATGTGTTCCAGAAAGAACATCTTATCTCGGACCTGCCTTGGATACTGTAACAGCTGCTGGATCTCTGATTGAGCTTGAAGCCCTAACTCCGACTCCTGCTAAGGCAGTTCAATCAGAATGAAGTCAGCAGAGCCACCTCACAAGTTTTCCTTTTAAATTGCTCCACAAGGCTGAGCGCCGAATGATTCCCATATATATAGGCTCTACTGTTCCTTCCCACCAAATTAACCCACCACAACCTGCTTCCCACTGGCCTGTGTCTCTTGCCTTCTGTCGGGTGCTGTTTTGTTTTTCTTTGGTATTTGGTCTATTGTTTTCTCTGTGTGTGCTTTGTACACATGGGTACACTCAGATTTTAAACTATATTTTCTTGAATATTTTGATAATGTTTAACGATACCTTTTAAAATAAATAAGTATTCCTTGTTAATGTAAATATCATGTATGATGAAAATTGAATGAATACTGGTAGCCAATCTGACTCGTTATAGCTCTGAACTTGAGGAGAACTTGAAGACAAAATACGCATTTAAGGCCACGTGTCTTCTGATTTCATTTGCACAGTATTCATTTTTCAGATTTCTTGATCATAATGTAGCCAGGGAAATCATGAATTGAAAAAAAAAACACAAAGAAATGACTACAAGAAACCCTATTAGACTCAATAAATAATCTATGGAGCACAAGACACACGGTCAGCTGGAAGGAACTTGGTCACTCAAATGATACAGGTACAGAATAGAGGCAGAAACTACATATTAAATTAGTGAAGAGGAAACTAAACATGTCTTGAAGTTGCCTCTACTTCAGATGTACATTGCCAATTTGTTTATAAATTTTTGTTTATGCCCATTGATTTCTTAGATAGATAATGGGACCTTAGGATTTGGCAAACTAAGGCACTGCCTCTACATTCTAATTTACAATGACCAAAGTGCCAGAGTCAACAAAAACATGCTGAAAGTAGGTATTATAGCCACAGAGAACAGTGTAAATTTGCTCAAGAAAGAAACATCAAATTTAAAATCAAATGGCTTCAGTTGAGATCATAGTTCTGCTCCATATTATCTATGGGATCATAGAATATCACATCTTTTCTGATTTTATTTTTATATAAAATGGATGTGATATGAAAATACTGCCTATTTTCTTTGTGTTAATAAACGATTCCATGTGAAGAGTAGGATAAATTTATAGTTGCAAATTTTATAAAATGGAAGGATAACACGTGAAATAGAACTTTTAGTATAGGAGTAGTGCAAGGACTGTTACTCAATTCATTGGTGACCTTCAGAAACTGCATCTCCTGACTCTCAAGGTCCTTATATATAGATGGAAAGTCACCATTTGTTTGTGATGGCTTAATGTGGCTAAGAAAGTAAAACTTAGTTTTCAGACTTTCCAGACTCATATGCCTTTTGGTAGCATAAAATTAATTGTAAAATTTAATTTTTTGAAGACAATTGTGATTAAAGAATGTGAGTTAATAAATTTATCTAGTAAGATGTTTGAGTACAAATAATGTCTAGAATTGCATTTGTTTGGTCAAATTGTTTTAATATAAGTAATTTACATAAATATAAACAAAAAACTTATTTACACAAGGCTACATTGTATAGATTACTAGATGAAACATATGATATATGAAATGTACATTCGTTTTCAAAATGGTCAGTTATTACAAGAAAGCAATCTGTGGTGGCCAACTTGTTCTGTGACCATCATTCTGCAAACAGATTTTGATGAAAATCATGGAACAGAATGATATAAACATGCCTAGTGATATTTCTGACATGTGGTTATCAGAACCGACATTTCCCCAGGTCACAAATCATAGCACTCTCTCCTCTCTTTCCCTCTCTCTTTATATATATTTCCTCAGGATAATACCAAGCTTCATGTTTAGGGTAGGATGGTAGCAGAATTAATAGATATTCCTAGATTATTAATTACTTTTATTAGTGAGAATGGGCACCACCAAATTTATTCAAATATCTTTACCTTGAGAGAATTATTCTATCATTTTTTTCCCCTTCAATGTGGCCATGACCTAAACGTCCTAATGTTTTCACACTCTCTCTGCTACTGTACTGCCACTGACCTGTCTTGGCAGTTGCAGAGCCCTGCACATCTGAGCACGAGTCAGACATCCACCGCATCCCAAGGGAGGTGCGATGCTCTATCCAACTGCATGGGGCCGCCATGCTACATCAGGTCTTCCCTGGAGTCTAGGTCTGTTGCTGCTGGGACAGTTCAGGGAACTCTCCAATGGAGCTACTACCTCTCTCCTGCATAATCTTTTATCCTACTGTTGTTAAACACTTTTAGGTAAACAATCTCAAAATTTAAATTCCTTTATCATCTTTTCTGCTGAGGGACAATGCTAAGGTCCAGTTGCTTTCCTATCCCTAATATGAAGTAAGGCACATTTTCAAAACTTAATTATTTCTGCATTAAACAAGCCCATTATGTCTTTTCTGCTTCATGTAACTTTCTTTTCATGCATTCACGTGCCCTAAAAATGTATGAATTGGGAATTCTGAATTTGTATCACTCAGAGATAGCTTGCCAGTCAGCAACACATAATATCCAGTTCACTAGCCTCCTGGTATCATTTAGGAAAATTTTCACAAGATCCTCCAGAAGAGTGCTCTATCTTATTATCTTATAAAATCCACTACTGGATCCTGAAACATATTAAAATAATACAAATAAATACCATTTACTTTTAATTATTCAGTGTATTATTTTGCTGCACGTTAACATCAAGTGACAGGTACTAACTAATACAGATGCACAGAATGATAAATATGTTTTGTTATCTCTTATAGTAAATAAGTTTATTGTGCTGAATAAAGTTTCGAGTCAATGGTATGATAGTTCAGAGCAAATGTTTCTTCCCTTCCCTATGGATTACATCTGTCTAGCAGGATACTTGTATTGACTGATATTTCCAGGTGTCTACTGACATCGGCAAAATGTGAGGTGTCTCTCATCTAGCAGTTTCAATTACAATCTGATGAAGTTTTGGGGTTTTCACCGATCGTCTACTATCAAAATTTCGGTATTATTCATTGGCTGATTTTTTCACCAGTCGTTTTCCCCAGACCCACAGCCTCGTTAGGTACCAAGTAGTGAAATAAGAAAATGAATCGTAACACCAGTGTCTGGGAATCTACTGTTGGATCATCTGTCTCCATAAAAGGCCAGACTGGACCGTGATAATGCAGTTCTGTTGATATCCCAGTTCTCTAGCGCTACTGATTTCCTACTGAATGAATGGCTCCTGTTATTGGAATTTACAAGCTTCCCTTTCTCTCTTTCTTTTTCTCTCTTTCTTTTTTTCTCTCTCTCTTTACCAAAACACACACACAATTTCAAATCGCGGGGGCAGGTTTTTGAGTAGCAGTAACCTCAGAATATAGGGGTCACTTAGTTTTCATTTTTATGTTCCATCTTATTTATAGGTAAAATAAATCTCTTATGGTTAGTTATTCTAACTTATTTACTTGGCATTTCTAATTACACTGTTATATTTTCCTTTTCTGATTAGTGTTAGCCATACCAAATTTGCATAGAATACAGCACTATAAATAAAATTGTTTGTCTTTTTTCTTCTGACTGTAATATGATTATTTATTAGTTAATTGCATATTATATTAGGATTTTGCTAAGTACATTCTGTAAGCTAATTACCTGTATTATTCGCTCTCTAGCCTGTTATCATGGCTTTCAAACATCACACATTATTCAATACATTTATTTCAGATATCCTTTTTATAATGTTAGAACTATTAATGAAAGAATTATGTATTATTCAATTTGGTTACGTTTATTTTAATAATGGCAGCAATTGACATTCTCACAAAATCATATAATTAAATTCCTTCAATAATTGATGAGTGGTTACATACATATGCTGACTCACCTATACACAGGTACACATCTCAAAATAAGCCACCAACATTTTCACTTGAATGCAGAAAGAATTCATCCAAGTCTTTGAAAGTGAAAAAGCTCATGGTGAAATCCCTAACAAGCCATATTATTCAGACAAAAAATAGAATTTGACATTTGGTCTAATTATAACTTTTAAGTCTTTAATAATCTGCTTATCATTATGGATTTTTATGTAAAAGTCCTTCCAATACCTGTGGCCCTTTTTCTGTTTCATTTTCTTTGTGGTATTAAAAAGGAAATTAAAAGTTTTTCAATGAGATATTTTTTTCAGAGAAATGAATAATATATAAAAACATGTTAATACTTTTCTTCTAACATTTTAGGGTCAGATCACATCTTAAGAAATGTATTAAATACACCTTTTAAAATATCTTTCAAGAGAATAGTCAGAAAAATTATTTTGATTCCAGGAAACTTTGAAGTATAACTTACACAACCTAGCCATCTATAAAATATTTAAGGTTTTTTTTTGTCCTTTTGCTACCTATGGCTTAATATTGCTTTAATAGATTCACACAAATCAAAGTAGATAGTCCAATGATACATATCCATTGGACTCAGCCAAGTGCCCAGAAAAATATTACTTTACATAATCAGTTTGATTGATATTAAAGAACATGAAGTTAATTACTTACGAATTATAGTAGCTAACCACGATCAATAAATTTGGCACTGTAGAAACCTATAGAAATTCAAAAATTTGACAATTTATTTAGAATTATTGAAATGAGACTTACTTTTACTCTCTCCTTAGTAGATTTCAGTTTTTTATTTTTGATATGATTTTATTACATACAAAGGGTATCTTTCAATAATGTAATACACTTTATTAGAATTAATAATTCAGATATAAAAATTAGTTGACAGACTAAAGCAGCTGAATAACATTTTCTGTAACATGAGATAATTATTAAGGTGAATAATAAGTTGTTAAACATTGATAGGTTCAAATAAGGAACAAGCTCTGGTTTTACTTCAGGAGTGTAAACTAAATATAATTATTTTGTCTACACTGTCTATAATTAAACATTCATTAGTTGTAATAAGTAGACACAGCAGCTTAGGTCTAGTGTGTGTTTTGCTTTGTTCTGTTTTTAAGGTGAAAATGTAATTCTTGCCCTGGGGAACTCATTTATTATCATAGTTTAATTATTTAGTTCCTTATTACATGTGTTAACAATTGTGGCTAATTATTGGTTATATTTTGATAGCTTCTAATTTAACCTTTCCTGTGAAATTTGGACATTCCATGCAATGCAGCACATACAAAATCCCGCTTACTGTCTTTCCTAAATGCGAAGCCATACTTTCGATCTGTTGGGTCTGCTTGGGGAGCTCTTGAGTTCCTACTTTGTAAGATTTCACACCTTAAAACTACCGATCTGCTCAATCAGAAAATTAAAAATGTTAAGTCTCATGAAATGTATCTGATTCATTTCTCCAGGCTTTTCCTTTGATAACAACTCTCCATTGTTCATTGCCCAGTTTTCTTTGTTCTAGTTGTGGTTTGTGTGTGTGTGTGTGTGTGTGTGTGTGTGTGTGTGTGTGTGTGTGCACGACCTTCATACAAAGGTACATTCCTAGCCCTTTCTATTTTGAAGCAAGATCTTTATAAAGTACTAAATTGTCCAGTCTGGTCTGAAACTTAAGATCTTCTTCCTCTGCTGGTCTCCCAGAGTGTTGGGATTATACTTGTGCCCTACCACATCAGAAAATTCTATTTATATTTTTTATTTTCACATTTCTTCCTAAATTAATACTCACGAAATTAGCATCTCTTTGCTTTATCAATCCTATATATTTCTATCTGAGTAATATTTTTGTGTCTTAGTTCTGATTAATCTTTGTTCAATTTGCTTGAGTCCTTTGAACAATCCTCATTCATATATCTTCACTTCTCTTTTCAAACATTTCCCATAATGCTTGTATAGAGTAAGCTAAAAATTATAGCTAAAATGAACAAATAAATTATTGAATGGATAATGGGGTGTAACCTTTGTGTACACTAAAAATTCTGTCAGATGAACACATCACAGGAAAGAGTATATAAATGTTAATATCACAGATTTCCTAATGCTAGAATTTTTTGTTATATGTACCCACATCACGCACTGGCCTATTACATTTTTCATGACCTTCAAGGGTGAGATTATTAATATCATTGTTATGAGACAAGTCTTTTCTGTATAGTGCAGCTTGGTTTTGAACTAAGTATGTAGCCTAGTCTGGCCTCAAACCGATGGTGATTCTTCTGCCTCAGTTTCCCAAATGCTGGGATTACAGGCATGAACGACCACACCCTGTTTATCTGGTACTCAGAAACTGGACACAGGGCTTTGCTATTGCTAGGGCAGCACTTTAACCTCAGAGTCACACCCTTAGCCCAGAGGTTACACTTTCTCTATTTTGAAGACGGTTTCTCTGATCACTGCAGGTAAAGTCAACATTGCTTGAACAACATCTTGAAGGGTGTGCTTCAGTCCTTAATAATTATAAAGCAATGGGACTGATTTTTCTCACGGAATTTAAGAAGCACTAAGTTTACTACCAATACAGGAGCAGGAAGGATATTAATCACCCTCAGCAGCAGATGTAAAGGCTGTAGTCCTATCAAGGGGCCATGGCAATAAGATCTAGCTGGTATGGGGTGAACCAATCCCCTTTTGGAAGAAATTTTCTGACGGTAGTAGATTCATTAGATATTGTAAGTATCTGTGTGTTTAAAAAAACACAAATACATTAAGTTATTCCTTAAATAATATTTCTTCAAATTTGTATTGTCTTTTTCATACTTTTTTCATGATACAAGAAAGAAACAATCATGCTTAACTGTGAAGCTTTTAGCCTGATATATAGCTTCAGAAAACTCTGCAAGACTCTAAAGGAAAGATTGCTGTAGGGAAGGAGGCTAAAAAAATAGCATCCTTAGTCTACTAATAAATGAATAATGTCTATGTTGTATTCATTACTTTGTTCCCCGTGACAAAGATAAAGTTAATTATTCAGAGATAGCAAAGAAGCCTGTTTATTGAATGTGACATGCTAGATGCAGTTCTGGATTGCAATATATTGTAATATTAAAGATCAAGGAACTTTTAATCGGCATAACTGAAATTTTTAATTGAGCTCATTTATTACACACGTGAGCTGTATTGAAAATTCTCCTAAATCAAAAACTAAGTAAACATTAAAGCAATTAAAAAGTGAATCTAGGAAGCGGAGTCTTCTCTTACATTCTCTTTAAATAAGGGACGTTTTTAAATCAAATGATTGTGAGTTACTTTTGGTTCAAATTTAAGAATTGTGGTTTAGTGTTAATTACAGTCTTCTTTTGCATTTATATCCTTTTTCTTTTGGACTCGTAGCTGATTTTACATACACAGACTTCAGTAAATAGTTTATGGACTACAGTGAGCCTGCATGGTGCCATCGTATCTGAAGAAAAGTTTTGATATTTGCCATCCAGATGCTTTTTTTTCTTGTCTCCATCTGGCTGTTTGGCGTTGAACTTACAAACCATCTGGGGTGGTGTCTATCTATACTTCCCACTTTCCATCCAGATGTTGAGGCATTGTTTGGACAAAGCATGTGTGCTGTTGTCTATAAAATGTGATTACATAAAAATAAATAGCACTGGGCAAGCAGTTAAAGAAGCAACATTTCCCCTCCTACAAATCTTAATTATTTTTCTGTAACAATGCAGTTTTGGACAGATTTCCCTTGCTATATTTAAAAATATAAAGAAAATATAAATTTAAATTTCATAGCATAATACCAAAGAACATTCACAAAATATTCTATTTTTTTCATAACATTTCCATTACTCTAATAGATTTTAATAAAGCATCTGCAATTTATATTATTTTTATTTTAATAGTCATTTTAACAATATATTGTGTCTATTGA
Organism: Ctenodactylus gundi; assembly: GCA_004027205.1. NCBI lineage: Eukaryota > Metazoa > Chordata > Mammalia > Rodentia > Ctenodactylidae > Ctenodactylus > Ctenodactylus gundi. The sequence goes on along the minus strand of PVKB01000313.1, from coordinate 243,949 downwards.
AATAAAATCTTAACTTAGAAGTAATAATATTTTAACTATCTTTCTAAGTGAATTATATAAGAAGAACTATCATAAATCATTTCAACAAAATCTATGATTAATATATTCATATCAAAATTTATATTTGCTCATGCCTCTAGTTCAGATATTTATTTTGAGGATTTTACTTCAAGTGTACCTGCGTATCTGGTATTATTGCTCTGAGAAAAAAAAATAATAAAATTACTACTTTAAATTTGTAGGAAAATAGCTCTGAGTGTATATATTTGTGTTAAATGTTGGAGATTCTATATTTTGCAAAACACAAATGTTACCCATAAAAGACAGCTAAGGCAAAACGTGGAAAATATTTCCCAGAAGGTTCTGTGTCCATTTCTATATTCTGGTGGGAGTCTTTAGTCTTATGAGTCTATGGTAAATTGTGGCCAAAACTTCTCAAATATGTGGTATGAGAACTGGTTCCGTTCATCTTGAGTGTAATAGATATAATTCTAGACACAGAATTTAAAGACAGAGTCTAGAAAACAGATTGTAAAGGATACATGTCAAGATGAAAGTTAACAAAAAAATCCTAACATACAATGCTTCTATGAAAGAAAGTAATTATGACATACAGAAATTTTTTAGATCATATGAAAAAAAGAGAAGAAATAATAAGAAACACATCTTCATATTATTAGTGGTTATCACAGTGAAAAGGAATTAGATATCATTCATGCTTCAGAGAACAGAATTAGAATTTAACAACAAAAGTTCAGCCTCACCCCACTGGGAGCATTGCATGTTTTGTGGAAGGGAGCTTTTTCTCACTAAAACATTCGTGCTGAAAAACCACAAGGAGTGTGGAATTTGACCGGATTATTGTAAATTTCTCCTTAAAAAATGTTTGCTGTCCTCAGTGCGTGGAACACAGCCTGAAATACAGCAGGCATTCCCGTCTACAAACGTTTGATTTTTGAGCCTGTATTTCAGGTGCCACCCTCCATGGTGAGGTGCCATTTATATTGGTTTCTACATCTACCTGCAACTTCCTGGACATTTACTTCATTGAATACAGTGTAAAAGGTTTTGGATCTATATAAGCTATGGGTATTATGATCACCTAAATATATGAGGAATTCTTGGAGCATGATTTAAATGGAGATAATACTTTAAGTTAATGGGCAGGATGACACTAAGTAGATTCATAATCTGCTAAGAAAACCTAGCACATTAAGAACCGAAATACTGTTTCTAGAAAGTTTTGACAGAGAAAGTTTTTTTCTTCTGGCACTGAAACAAGTTGTTCTGTTGAAGGAAAGATGAAGTAGTTGACTTTTACTTAGGGAATTTTATGAAATAAAAGTGATTCACGTACTTTATATGTTGTGGTAGTATTCATTGAGAAAAGATGTGCCCAGTTTGAGAGGGCTTAGAGAGAGGAGGCTGTTAAAGATGAAGTTAATAGTCACACATTCAATCACAGTCATTCGTGGAACAGATGCATGCTGGGTGAATTTGGCCACCTTCTATATGCATGCATTCTGACTCACTTTTAAATATGCCATCCTCTTACATCTACCTTCAACTATCATGCATGTTATGCCATGTTCAGACCCCAGTAACCCCTCCCTTCCCATTGTCATGTAGTTCCATTGCTATCCCAAGTTTCCATAGTAAAAAGAAAAATTCCAATTTGCTAAAGTTTTATAGACTTCATCAATCTTGAAAAAAAAATAGCATCAGAGAGAGATTTTCCAGGTCTCAAGTATCAACAATAATTTTTCCATGGATTATATTTTCAGAATGCTTCTGCCATTGAAATGTCACTCATGGTTCCTTCTACTGCACATAGTGCCGCTCACCATAATAAGCAAAATGTTGATTATGGAGAGAAGTACACAGGGAGAGAGTCTTCATATTTATCTCTGTGGAATTACACTATACTTTCCTTTTTGATGCTCAGACGCTGAGCAGTGCGTACACTAAGAAGGCTGCCTTTGAAGTCAACATCTCCCTACAACTTATCCCATGATAGATCCTTGAAGCACCGTGAATCCTTTTCATACATAGCATCAGTCACCAAGGGAGTAAACATCAACCTTGATCAGATGCACCATTACACAAAATTAACAAAGATTTTTACTCCTGGTTGACTATTTTCCAACTGCAATACAGGGCTACAAAATGAATTGAGGTAAAAAGAAATCTGTGGGTTGGTGCTACAAATTAGCAAGTCTTCTCTAAGGAAGGGCAAATCGCCTTCTTCAAAGAAGTTCAATAATGAATTTACTGCGGTATGAATGAGATTTCATCTGCATAGCTTTGTGCTTCAAACAGGCAAGCAGATAGTAAAGTGCCTCACTCTCTTTTGAATACTTAATGATTAAATTTTCAGATTAATCCCCTTGTCCAGTTAATATTGAAGAGGACTCCAAGTCATGTTGGGCATGGGTGAACAGAGAAGACACAGGAGTAGCATAGACTTAGTCTTAATTTGCAGAATGTTCTTCTGTCTCCAAGATCTGAATGGGCTAGTGCACTGGATTAGCCAATGGCCCACCCAGCAGATGGACTCTACATCCATCTTACATCCTGATTAGATCCCAGGACTCCACATACTCAGAAAAATAATGGCTGCTGCTTTTAGACAAACATTTTACTTAAGTCTAGAAAATAGTCTCAGGAGGAATATAGAATGAAACATCTAGAAAATAGGCTTAAGTTCATTCAATAGTATAGCTACAAGTGGAAGCTCACATGCAACTTCTGCCAGCTTGTTAAGACTGAAGGTCATTAGTACTTTTTAAATCACATTCAGTTTGTATCCAATTATTAAAATAATATGTTCACCACTCATATACAGTCACAGATAAATTATTGTTATCAATGGATGTTAAACTCCTCAATTTTAACTAAAATTTAGTATGCTTTTTGGATATGGGATGTGAACGTGTGCTTTTAAGCCTGCTCCTCATGTAAGGCATGGTTCTCTTATGAGAGATTCTATGGTGGTGCCAACAGAACCAATGGGATCAATTAAAATACCTCGTTTGATGCCATCCAAATTATTACTTAATTGGTACAGCATTCTTCTCTATCTTACAGGTTCTAGCTTTGCAGTATGTTTAATGTCAACTGAAGGTAACATGAGACTTTTGGTCACAGAGATATCACATGTGCTCACTGCTGAACTAAAAGCTGATACAGCAGTTTGAGAAAGGAATGACCTTCTCATACGAAGGAACTGTAGCACAATGTTCAGTGTTCTTGAGATAGTCCAAATGCTGTAACCTGGTCACAATCCCAATGGGCTGGTAGTGCAAAGAGAGAATGCTCAGAGGTGTCTGCAGTGTTGATCTTCTGGGTTTTAGAAGGAACACTTGAAGAAAAATGATTGGCTTCAAAGTCAAGGGTAACTGGCTACAAATTTCTCTGAGGTCTCCTTCCCTTGACCCTTTCTTTAGTTGTTTCTCAGCACTCTTGAATGGTGTCTGAATCTGTGCATGAATTAAGCAATACTTCTTAGATATTCATTAAACAACTATTTATTTATGTATCCATACTATACCTAGCACAGATGTTTTAAGCAAAGGAGCCCTGTGCACAGTGATTGCTCTAATTTTACTTGTTGATTAAATGATGTCTGAGTTTCTGAGTCTTCCATTCCTCTTCTGTTACTTGGAAATATAAACAGCCACATCACAGTGATGCCTTGAAGTTTCCTCCTTCCATTATTCAAGTCTACAGGCAGTTTATCATGTTTTCACAGTCACCTTGTGCCATTTTAGCAACCTGTGATAGATGGTTTTCATTTTAAAGCCTATTTCTTTGTGTTTTTAATTATGCTTTTTTCATAAGGATGACTAGTATTGCATGCAACAAAATTATTGTTGAAGAAACTAAAGAAAATATTTCTCCTCTGTTACATCAAAAGAACCTTGTTTTGCACGCGTAAATTCAAATTAATGTTCCCATCTGTAAAATGACAGTGATAATAGTTATCATGGCTATGTGTAGGAAAACGCTAACATAGCATATGGTACTGTGGTACTCAGAAAGTCATGACATATTAAAGAAAGCTCCAAGATTACTTTGTTCATTTGATAAGGCCCAGGGACCATAAAATCTGTATGAGGGAGTGATGGGTGGTGGTAGGTCTCTTCTAATTTCTGTGCTTTGACATCCGATTTCTTCCATTTTGTGCTTTTTACATTCCTGCCCATACCTTTTTGTGGAATTACTCCATGCTGTGCCTCCAGGTCTCACTTAAAATATTCCTTTCTCAGGGATCATTTCCTGGGAATATTTATCCCTCCACAGGCCACCGAGCCCAAATCTGTCAGAGCAAATGACCTCTGAGCTAATTACCACTCATCCTTCATGGACCCAGACTAGTGTGGTGTCAACCACCATGTCTAGCTCACTCTTAATTTTTATGGTGTTGTGCAATTACTTATTCATAATGACTTTCTGTGTTTTTTCTACTCGGTTCCTCATATTGTTTTTCAATGAGCCTTTATGTATTTTATTAGTGGAAAAATTAACTGTGCATTTGAATAAAATAAGGAACCGGGAAAAGGGCATAGGAAATAAAATAATACGACATCTTTCATTTTTAAATCGTTCCCGGTGGAAGAAGCTGTCACTACTATCATCATCCTACATAACAGGTGCATATAATTCACTGAATAAAACATTTGAAGAAATTCCTAAGCTAAATACATGTCACATTTCCATGTTTGATAGGAGGAAAACTCGCGAAAGAGTCGTGTTAACCTTAAGCTGTTTACCATCACCTCAAAGTCCTTGTAAATGCCGTGAGGAAGGAAATGTCTTAATGACTTATATAAAATTGCAATATGCTATATTTATGTGTGGGTTACTTTAAACCCATTGTCTAGAAATAGAAATATAGTTTTAGGATGTAAGTTAACATATAATATATAGATTTAGATTACTAATTTTATCATCATGTCTATTTTTTGATTATTTGAATGATGAATGCTTGACCAGAAATATAAACTTCTCCAAATTATATTTGGCTATCCCTAGATAAGTTTTGTTATTTTTATTTTAAAGTGGGGTCTAACTCTGTGGTCCAGGCTGGCCCTGAGCTTATATATAGCCCAGTTTGGCCTCAAACTCATGGCAATCCTCCTGCCTCAGCCTCCAAAGTGCTGGAATTTCATGCATGTCCCACCACACCCAGATTATGCATTGCTGGGGAAGCAAACCCAGATCCCTGAGCTTTCTAGGCAAGTGCTTTAGCCACTGCACTATTCCTCCAGCCCTAAGTTTAATTTTATGTACATATATCTTGCCTTGGTAGACACTACAGCAACAAATGAGAATTCGATTGTTTGTTCCCTTCCTTGAATCATTTTTTACTTTCTGAAAGACTAACTGAAGGCAACTACCGCTTATTTCTCTTCCATAGTTATTATTTTTATTAGTATGAGTTCATGATACATAATAATTGCTTTCAACCTGGGGAGTTGGTGCATATGCATAGTGCATCTTAATCATTTTTACTTCCTCTTCTTTCCCCTCCCTCCCTCCTCTTCCTAGGCCCAGGCTCTTTTCTAATCTCATAAAACCTAATATTTACGGAAAGGAAATTCTAAGACTATGGAGTCCACAGTTTCATTTTTAGAGGGAATTTTATGTTATGCACCATGATGTCAATTGTGCCCTCTTAAACTTTGTGACCATTAATAATGTGACCTTGTTTGGAAAGAGACTTTGTAGATAGCAATTTGATAAAATGGCTTCATAACGGATTAGGGTAGGCCCTTACAGAAAAAATAGGGGTTTGAGGATGGCACAGCAGTTAGAGTGATAGTAAATTTCTTCTGTTTCAGTCAGCTAATATGTAGAAATTTGTTATGTGAATGCAAGAAACCTAATACACGATGAAAGAATGTGTACATGCTGACAATGAGATCACATAGAAGCGTTGTGGGAAGATTAGTTGCACCACCAAAGACAAGTGAGAATTTCTTTAGAGAAAATCTTAAGCACCTGATCAAATGGATGGAGCAATATTCTTCTAAGATCTGGAGAGGTAAACCGTGATGAAACATGAGAGAGCATCAAACATCCTGAAGGGAAGACATACCCAAATACGGAAAGGAGTTTGGCCAGAGGCCAGGTGAGACTCCAGCTGAACAAACAGAAGCAAGACACTGCAAATATGGAGTGCACAAACACACAAATTACATATTTTTGTTTGATTCTTTAGCAGTTTATGACTCCCACTACAGATATAGAACAATAGTTAGATACTTAAAATCAGTCGTATTGGGCTGAAGGAGTAGGTCATAAGTTAAAGTTTGCCTAGTAAGCCCAAGGCCCTGAGTTCAATTCTGCAGCACCACACAAGCTGGACATAGGGCTGTACACCTGTAATCACAACACTCAGAAGGTTGAGACAGGAGTATTGCTGTGAGTTCAAGGCCAGCCTAATCTCCATAGCGAGTTCAGAACCAGCCTGGACTATAAAAGGAAACTTAATTTCATAAAATAAAATAAAATAAAATAAATAAATGTAAAAGCACTTGTGTCAGTCACAACTCAACTTTTTTCAAATAGCAGTTCAAATGCTTCATTTTCTAAGATTCATTACTTTCCTTTTCTATGCTCCAGTTGATATGAGCACTTTGCACGGTGGTTAAAATTAGCCCCTTAGGGTGTTTTCTTTCTTCTAAAGTATGGTTTAGATGTATCAGTTCATGTAGCATTTCTCCTGAACCTTCAATGGCTCGTTATTAGATGGGGCACAAGAAGACTCAGGATACATTTTTCTGAGTTCACACGTGTGAATAGCTAGTGTGACTCTAGGAGATTCTACAGTGTGTTGATTCGTAGAAACCTGTTATTGAAGGACCAGTAATATATCCCCCATAGACAACGTCTTGTTTTGACCCCCATCTTCAATGACTAACATATTTAACATGTTATACTCCAAGGGTTTAAGAGTGGTAATTCGAGGGTTATTATTTGTGAAGACAAACAGGTGAACTAGGCACTAATTAGTTTATTTTTACAGCAACTATATGTAGATGCAGGTGGTTTTGGCCACTTGCCAAGGGAACATCTAACTTCTGTGTCTTTACCTATTGACCTGTTGAATTTAAATTTGGAAATAGTGTTGAGCCTTGTAATACTCTTCTACCCAGTGGCTGCACAATGATTTTAGACAATCAACAGAATGAATTATATCAATAAAGTAAAAGGAAATACAGAGACTGGAATTCTTGTTAGTTTAAAAAATGTCATGAAAGGAGTTATAAACTGTGGAGTAACAGAGCTTCTCATCACGTATGATATTCAAAGGTTCCATTCAGAAACTCACCTGAGACACTTTGTTTGATTAGCTGAAAAATGACACAGGCATAACTCAGTGATTCCATATTCTTAAGAGAACTTCCCAGAAAGAAAAAAAAAGTAATGGAATGGAAAATGGATGGAATTATTGGGCATAGCAATAATCATCTACTTTCATACATTATTTTTAAGATTCATATATGCAGATAATACACTAGGAGCTAGGATATGAGACCTTCAGAAATTTGGTGCTAAAGAAGGTGTCATGTGAGAGAGAAATGTAAACATGTTATAGCACTGTGGCCGTGTACTCATCCATTCATGCATGCATTCCATAGATGTATGTTAGTACCTGTTGAGGGTGAGGCTTTCATGTCAAATTAGAGGAATACAGAGGTGAAAAAGATACCACACATGACCTCATGGAATTTATACTTATTAAGAATGTTTACAACTAATCTGCAACATGCTGTAGATAAGTTTATCATGTGAACCAACCTCAGCATTGTGGCTGTTATCTAGGGGAAAGAGCCGACTCCTCTGAACCAAAGGTATAAATTAGACCAAAAACTTTTGAGGAACATTCTGCGTCTAAAGAATAGCATGTATATCAGAGAGACCATTCGATGTTTCACCTTCTGCTTCTGACTCACTTCACTAAGTATGATGTTCTCAGGTTTCTTCCATTTGCCTATGAAATCCTCCACACTGCTGGACTTTATAGATGCATAGTATTCCGTTGTGTATAAGTACCACAGTTTGTGTATACACTGGTCTGTTAATGGGTATTTTGGTGACTTCCATATTTTTTCTATGAGAGTCCCAGATCACAACTCCTATGGAACTTAAGATGAAAAACAAAGTGAAGAGGGGGGGGGGGAGGGTGGGATGAGAGGAAGGGAGGGGGGGTAATGGGAGGAACAAAAAGAGAGTGGAAAAGCCCTTGTCACCTTGACAGGATACGTATGTGCACAAAATACTCAACTACATTGTAAACCTTAAATTTTGCACTTATCCATATCAATAAAATGGGAAAAATATAAAAAGAATAGGATGTACAATAAATGAATTATGAGTCTAAAGCCATACAAATATTTTTATATTTTAGTCAGACATTATTTCTAAAAAGAGAATTGTGGGAAAAGAGGCCATTTAGGTGGACAAGTGCCCAACCACTCACAGCCCTAAGAACGTGTTAATCCTTACATCCTCAATCCTTGAAAATTTAATTCATACAAGCAACAGAGAAGCATTAAAACAGTGGTTAGTAAAATGATCCTGTGGCCACATTTATCATATCACAGAAGGAGCAGTGTAGAGTCTAAGTTGTAAGGAATGGAGAGCAGAAGAAGTGTCACCAATAGTGAAGGCACGGTGAGGTCCAGAAGAGAGGTGATGACTTGCGGACAGGCAGTGTTGATGGGAGAAAAGCAGACAATTTCGAGACACATCGTAGAGGACCTGTGGATCATTATCTATGGCATATGGAAGAGAGAGAGAGGCTACAACATGACTCTCAAGGATCTGACATGAGTGAGGAGTGCCTGTTGTACCACTGACTGAAAGAATGTTAAAGGAGGATCCCTCATGGCACGTTTAGGTTGCCTGTAAAACTTTGCAGTCATGATCTAACCAGGTTGCTCCGGGCCATCTGAACTTCCCATAAGGACTGAGGTCAACCTAATGTACTACTGGTGGAAACGATCTTTTTATTGTTTAGCATCTATCCCGTCTGTATATGAAAACATCTTTTCAACTTAGAAAATGTTGCTTCCTTATTGTTCTAAAACCTGAATTTTTTTTCCTGACCTCATGACTCAAGAAATAAAGAAAAGAAAAGAAATCCCTTCTCCTGGGCCTTTTGAATTTAGAACCGTTAAGTAAATGAGTTAATTCCTTTGTGGTGCAAGAAAACATAAATATAAAGCTGGCAGTGTTTGGCTGCCTGTACCCTTTGTCTAAGCGCAAGAGGGTTATTTCAATAAGGAAGAAGGATGCTTACATGACGTAAAGGATTTAGACCAATATTATAGAGATTACCTAGTAAGAATATTACAACAAAGAGGTTGCCTACGCTCTTAAGTGAAAGATCTAGCAAAATTTTATAGTCATTTATATAAAAGTAACAAAGAAATTTTGATACAATACTGTTGCTTTGTTTGATACTAGGTTTCCTGTTTCCAAGCACAAATTGTAGTTGTCTTAGCCAGTACTTGTGACAGAATAAGTAGCTCTGCGTGTCATTAGTATTTATTTTTGATAGCAATGTGAATAATTAGAAATGAGATGCCCTCTTAATATAAAAAAAATTACACAGATTTAGTGTGAAAAAGAATGCAAAATAAATGATTAATATGTTTACAATATTGATTATAAGGTAAAATGATATTTTGGAATGATTTAATTAAATAAAAATGTGTTAAAGTTAATGATACTTTAAAAAATGTAACTAGAAGAAAATATAAAATTGGATGTATGTCTTGAATTTATATATGGTGCTGTGTTTCTGTTCAACAGCACATACCCTAGTGACGTTCAAAAATAGATCATGCAATCACCAATGGATTTCAAATATAATCATGAACTGCATAACATTTTGTTTAACTGTGGACAACATAGATGCTTGTGATCTTATAAGTTTACAGAGCTGAAGAATTCCCATTACACATGGAATGTGGCTGTCATTGTGCCTACACATTAAATTATATAACCATATGTTTGTGGCGATGCTGGTGTAGTAAATGTAGTGGCTTGTTAGTCATGTAGAATTATAACACATACACATGATTATCAAAATATATGGTCAATGTTTAAATTTAAAAAAATAGAGTAAAGGAGATGTTACTAGTAAACTCTTTTAAAGGCCACCTCACTACCAATACCCCTATCCCATCATTATCGTCAGTTTTTGAAGAAGTCCTGGAAATTGTTTTCTGTGATTGTCTTTGAAAGGTATGGTGAAAATTTAGCAAATATTGCTACCAAGATCTATCCAATGAAATAACCGGGCTTGCAAAAATATTATGGTATGCCCTTATTCCATGGATCTGGCACTGTGCAACTTCTGGCAATTTCCCAAGTTTAAAATACCATGAAAAGTGAATGTTTAGAATCAGCTCAGGACATAGAAACCACCAAAAGAGTATTTAGGTGAAAGACTAATATTGTGTTTTCTATTGCATTATTTTTTTAAAATTTAAAAACTCATTTTATTACATATATATCAAATAATGATCCTACAGATACAATACCTAGTAGTAACATTGCCAGTAAGAGGCCATGTTAAATGACTGACCTGGAAGACTCTAAAGGCAAAAAATTAGGGCTCAGTATTGTTGGTGGGACGTGTTCTATTCCATCATAGTTATGATCCTCTGGTGTCTCTTCATCCACCTTTATTCACTGTTCCTGGTACCGTGTAATTTCTGGCTGTTCCCCAAAGTCAAAATGACCGTGAAGGTAAACATAAATGATTCTAAAGCTTCTGCTTCGTGGACTGGAAGGAGAATTAAAAGAATTCCAAGAAGGGCTTAAGTTCATCAGATATAGAGACACATCTCAGTAACTCAAGAGACACAGAAATTATTCCTCTCAAAATTGTAATAAATATGCTTATGGAGAACTGGGAGGGCGAGAAAGGGCATAAGGCAGAGAATGTGAAGTTGTTACAATATATATGTACACAAAATTCTCAAGTTTAATGTAATCACTGTGTATTGCATATGCATACTAATAAAAGACAAGGAAAAAAAAACAGTCATGGCCAAACAGAAAAAAAAATTTTTTTGGTAATGTTTGAAGGGTGAAAGAGCAAAAATAGACCTTACTACAGAATCTAATTTACTGAAAATTCTGGGCGGCTTCATTCAAGGATTATTATTCATCACATAAGGTGGAAATGAGTGGCAGGTTAGTGCTAATGTGAAGGCCATCAGAAGATTGTGGAAACGACAGGTAAGCTGATTGGGGAGGAAAATTATTCACCAGAGCAAATGTTTGATATGTATAAAGTCTCTGGAAAGGTATTCCTACAAGAAGTTTAACCCAAAAAGAGGCCAAATTCGGTTTAAGCTGCAAGATATTAAGGGCGAAATAGCTGTCTTGTTTAGGGCCAAGGGTGCAGGCTACAAATATAAATCAAAACTCTTTGTGAATGGCACACTGAGAAGCACAATTCTTTGAGGTAAATCACAATGCACACACTGCCAATGTATTATAGGACTACAGACAAGTCAACAAACACATAGTTTTTTTTTTTCTTCCATAACACAAGCAAAATGGGCAAGTGCTTTTTGGAAATAACATACTTTGCAAGATGTTACTTATGGATTGATAAAAGCTCTACGTATGTTAGTGTGTTAGTGCTTTTCATCCAGCGGCACAGTGTTTTTTTGTTTCCTTTCCTCTTTCCCCCCTCTAAACACCATACTTAATCCAGTCACTGGATCAAGAGGTTCTTGCAGCTTATTACTTGAGCAGTATCTTTGCCCAGACCACTACTGCAACTGAGGAAGATACGGGGATTCGCTGAGTTGATTTTCCAGAGTCTGCATCATCTATGACTTCGCAAGGAACAATGATTTGACTTGAGGTAAAGTCATCAAAGTCTTTAAATTCAAAGGATTTTTCAAGGATGTGGAATCAGGTGATTAAAAAATATCAACAAGATGGTGGATGACACGGCAAATTTCTTTTACTTAGCTTCCTCCTCTGAAGTTACCTAAATGAATGGCAGCTGGACCTGGACAAGGACACAGAGCAGCTGAAAAGGTAAAAAATACACAGCTGGGGGTGGAGAATCTAATAAAGAAAAAAATCCCTATGAATATTCACAGTGAAAGGTTTAGTAGAAGAGTTAGCAGATCTCAACACAGTCTTTTAAAAAATGAAAACACGAGTTCCAGCATTGAAGTATTGGCATCAATAGGAAGAAATGTCCATAACACATTATAAGTGCAAATAAATTTATGATGCAAATCAGAAACAAAACAAACAAACCTCCATAAATATATGTTATGGTTTAGCTCTAAAGTGTCCAAAAGGTCTCTTACGTGGTCAGAAGCGAAGCTTCTGGAAAGTGATTGGTTGATGGAGCCATACTTATCAGTGCGCGGGTCCGTTGATGAATCTGGAGTAGAAGTGCCCTTAGGATGTGAGTCGAGCATCTTCCCTTCTTGGGAAGAGCTCTCCTTCTTGGCAGACATAAATCGAACCCTTTTCTCCTGCTGTTCTTCACAAGGGCATTTCTATCTTGTCAGCTGACCATGCTTAGACCAAAACCTTTGAAACTGTAATCAATATAAGTCTCTCTTCCTTAGAGTTACAAGTGTTAGTTATTATGCCCCAGCAAAAGAAAGGTGAGTACTAGAGCATATGTTTTTGAAATACTGAGACTTCCACAAGGAATCCCAATGGAGAGACTTCAGGAGGCATTGCAGCTGAGGATATCCTGATAAGTGGTGACAGCTCCATGTATATTGCTCCCCTGCAGCCTTCCCAGTGGAACAGAGATAGGGTTGAAGGACAGTAACTGACACTGAGAAGGACGTGGCTAATATGTGTGCTTGTATCTAAGTTTTTAAAAATGTAAATATTTAAAAGAGAAAATAAAAATACAGGAAAATAATTGAAAAAATTTTGTTTACAGCTATACAATCTAAAACTTAAGCTATATTTTACTCCAAAAAGGTAAAAAAGTTAAGTTACAGAATAAGAAAAGTTAGAGTAAGATGAGATAAGTGTGCTATTAAAGAAATAATTCTTTATAAATTGAGTGTAGCCCAAAGGCACAGTGTTTATATATCTGCAGTACTATTCTAGGAGTTCATATTCAAACCCCACTCATACACTGACTTGCCCATCAAGCTCCATTCCAAGGAAGTGCCCACTGCAAGTTACACCTTTCTACCTTTTTACCATATTTGACTTTTTTCTATGTCCAGGTATTTTTAGATACACAAATAGTCATCTTTGTGTTATAATTCCCTACTGTGTCCACTGTCATAACATGCCTTGCAAATTTGCAACCTAGGAGAGAGAGGCAAATTTTACTTTAAATCCTAAATTTATATTAAACTAGGTCTGTGTAAGTATTGTCTGGTCTGCTTGCATGGTAACAAAATCATTTAAGAGCAGAGAACGTACCCTCATCCTTACGTGACACGTGACTGTAAGCTTTAGGATGACGTATAAGCCACGGGGAAAAAATTAAGAATTTAGTAATTTTTAAAAAAATATTGGATGAGGGAGAGTCCACAGATAAATCATTTGTCTAAATTTTGTAAGAGCCCAAGCAGAAAATGAGAAGGAATTCAACTGCAGTTGTGGTATGAGAAAGAAGATAAAGGATTTAAGACATGCCATAATTTAAAGTTAAAAGCACTCAAAAGTGAGTTAAAAACCTAGATTATATAAACTAGAAAAATCAAGAATAGAGCCATGGGTCTCTGTGCGTATGTGGTGATATGGAAATGAATTTAAGTGAAGAGCAGAAGACCAAGAATATTTTTTAAAAATATTCTCAAATGAAATACAGAAACTGATGAGTATGTTACAAGAATTTAGTCAACAATTTTTGTTTTAGTTGCTGTAAATAGTTTCTCACAATTTAAATGCTCAATGTACAAGAATTTAGTAATATATCCAAAGAGTTTCTTTTTTCCCGAAGTAGCTTCTGGGAAATTTATGAAGCAGAAATATTTCCTCAAAGCAATTTTTTTCTTCTATAGAAGTAATAAGTGTGTTATATAAAACAATCAGATTATTATATGATATCAGGGTTTTATGACACCATACTTGACCCACACAGACCTGTAATCTAATAATATGATGGATACATATATTAAGAAAAAATTTTAAATACGTATGTTAAGAAAAATTTTTAAAATAACATTTAAAAGTAATTCTGCAAGTAAAAATACAGCAACTACAATTAGCCTCTATAGAGTTATTAAGTTCAGAATTTATGATTTCTCATGTTAGTGAGTTCTTGCACTAAGTACCATGTTGATATCAAGCCAAGTCAACATGTAGTATTGAAATAAATAGTATTCATTGTCTCTTTTATTCATCCAAACATTATTTGTTGATACTACTACAGGTGTTAAGCCTTTGGATTAACACAGAGAATTGGACAGATTTATTCTGTCTCATACAGTTTGCATTTAAGCTTAAGAAAAAAGTAGTTGTTCTCATACACTTTAAGCTGTTGATAATGAAGTTGAACCTGCAATCGGTACACTTACAAGGGAAAACAAGTCTACAGTCGAGGAGTATCTAAACGACAAGCTAGTCGTGCTTAAGAAAATCACATCCATAGTGAGAATCAAGAAGGTGTAAGATTACATCAGGTTGGCGGGAGGAGCATAAAGAGAAGAATGTTCAAGGTCATACACAGAATACAAGAGGTTCCTGGGCTGAACCACAGAACTATAAGGGGTAATACGCAGGTTGACGCACTTTAAAATCCACCTTGAGTGTTTTCTTTTTTGACAAAACATTTTATTATGGTTTCATACTTTATTGTTCCTTGATTATTTTTGAACACACAAAAGTCTAGTATGACTAGGTTACATAACTCACCAACCAAACCCACCAACCGAAATGAGTGAAGGGTGTGAATAATTGTATCTACACGGAAGACAAAGACACGATCAACATGCTCATGAAAATCAGATAAAAATTCTCACTTATTTGGGAAACATTGAATATTCACGAGTATGAGCATGAGAAAATGGAACCTCCATAGATGACTGGCTGTTAGTAATGAGAAGTGGCCTTTCTGATTAAATATGTTATTATATTCAAAAGCCCATTCATGGGGCTGAAGACAGGCATCCGGAGTTATCCTAATTAGTCTAAAATTGTTATTTTGGGCATCATGGAAAAGCTCAGGACCTTCCATGGTTAGTGAACCACAATGTTTCCTTCCTCCTCAGAATGTTTTATTTTTTGTTGCTGTTGCTTTTTTTGGTTTGGTTTGGTTTTTGTTGTTGTTGTTTTATTACAATAAGAACTCTGCCTTGGTCTTCTGTTTATCGTCCAGCCTCCTGTTTACATGATCCTTGCCCTGCGCCTTAACTCACTCATTTGTAGTAATTGTTTATGTAACTCTTAGCTACCTACAGGTTGAAAATTAACCATAAATTACACAGAGGGCAAGGAAATGGAAAACCCCTGAGTGCAACAAGGATGACTCTTGGGGAGTCAGCCTCTGAAATGGGCTGTCTGTTATGTAAGCAGACATAGGATTTTTTGGGAAGGACAAAGTCAGTCGTAATGGAGCTCAAACTGGTAAAACAAGTTGGAAAGAGGCTTAGATAAAGCACCAAAGGCCTCATGTAGGAAACGTAAAAAAGCAGTTGTAGAAGGTTTATTCTGGAGCATCAAAGATGCAATAGAAAATTCAAGCATTTTTCATTCATTCAACATCTTGGTTAACATTCCTCTGGGAAAAAAGAACTTCTAAATGGCTATGGATCAAAAATCCAGCGGACAGGGGACCCACAGACAGAGCACCTGATAGTCCTAATCTCTTTTTCTAAGGTTCAACCAAGTGGTTATTACCTTGCCATCTGCACTTGAAGCCAGGTCTGTGTTCTCCTGAGGCTAATCTTTAGGGGTATTTATTCAAGGCATAGTTTTGAGTATTACTATTCCTTTATTGTTTCTTAGCAATTTTTATATTTGTGCATATCTCTGACAATTTCATAAAAAAACTGAGAATCAGTTCATTTACTTATAGGTAAAAATGCTCATTTGCATGTACATTCACATTACGTTTAAATGTTGGGTTGAATTCCTGAAACATAATCGCACTACAAAAATAATAAACAATATTTATAAACTGCTTTTCTCTGCTGGTGCTTGTGAATGTTCTTCATTATTACAAAATGTAGCTTTATGATAAACATAAAAAAGTATACTATTATTCGATTTACATGTCAGAAAAGGAGAACTTAAATGTTGACTTAACCAAACCTCTAAAATGAAATTTCAACAATAGATTCAAAACAAATTCATGATTAGAGAATCAATATCCTTAAATATTACATGCTCTTAATTATGGTAAGTGTTATGATGAATACACAGCTTATAAAAATTGACTGTATAAGTCTAGGGGCATTGTTTTCTAGGAGGTATATAGAAAAACAGAATATCTGAAAAAAAAATCTCTTGTGCAAAGAAGAACACGAAACAAGAAAAAGTTTGACGATGCCAAAAGTAAACACAGCAGTGGTTAATCTTTTGTCATTACGTGGACAGTTTCAACTTTATGAAAAGAAGAGTTTTTTCTACTGGTGTAGGGATGTTTATTTGACAATTATAGAGAACTGAATTATGCCTTCAAAAAACGAATTTGAAAGGAGCACAGAAAGATTAGGAAGGCCTTGCAAAAGAGTGAAAGAGTCACGGAAGGGACAAAGACCGTGTTAGTGCTTTGGTTGGCAGGGCAAATACATCCTCTCCCTCCCTGCAGCCACTCAGCGGCACAGGGACTTGGCTTCTTTAGCTCTGATGTGGAGAAGACATGAAGTTGGATAGAAGACCTGAACAGGAGACATTTATTACTTTACTTTCATAACTCATTTTGTAAAAACAAATCACATGCATAATGATTATTTTAATATTGGTAATGAAAAAGATTGTGTATTTGCCATTTTGAGAGTTAAGCTCAGAGTCACAAATTTAAAATAAATTATATATATATATATATATATATATATATATATATATATATATATATATATATATATATATATATATATATGAAATGAGCTGTCCATACCTTATCCATTTCAAAGGAAGCTAACCATATCCCAAGTTCATCAATACTTTCAACATGAATTCTATTATTCTTCCTTTTTGATAAGAAGGAATTAAAAGAAAATACAACTGCTAGAAAAGAGTATACTCTAGACAACATGGAAAAATATAGAGCACTTTATGATTAAATTATTTAATATTTTCTACCCAATTTCAGTATTCTGCAGGGGCCATGGAACTCATATTTAAAAGGTGTACAAGGGACGTTATTCATTAGAAACCAGGAAAATGTACCTGGAACTTTATTAAAATTTGGCTAATAGACACTCTAGATAATTGAAATGACAGCCTGTTTTGACAGCTGCAAGCAAAAAATGTACGTGTTCAAAACAGTGAGTGTAAATCTTTTTAATTTCCAGAAAGAAAAATGATGTACAGGTTTAGCTCAATTCAGTCAGCTTATAAAGTATAATAATAAAATGTAAGTTTTCATCTAACTAGTGAAACTCAGGTAATTTGGGGTTCTGCCAATCACTGCATATTAAGGTGGGATGTGAAGGCCTTCAAATGAAACAAGGGATTTCCTTCAGGGTCCTAGAGGAAACGGAAATCAACACAGGAATGACCAAATACCCAAGAAGTCACTTTTATAAACACCAATTAGTGCCACGTGTGGAGATCACGAAACCTCTTCGACGTGTTTCGTCGCCCAAATCTTCTAACAAGTCCAAGGAGGTAGGAACACATTGGTCATGCCCATGCCATGTCCCCTCGGGGGTATTTTGTAATTACATTGTACATGCTAAGAAGTGAGATTCAAAAAGAAAATAACAGAAGTGCATTTCCTAAGCCACAAACAAATCAAATCCCAGGTCAAGTCTAATCCACACAACATGAAAATGCACCGTTTTCTCTGGTTAGGCCATGACTGCTTTTTTTTGGCTTTTGTAGCTTTTACTCTCATAAAAGAAATCAAAAGGGCAACTAGAAGCAGACGATGAACCAAACCACGGCTTTTCCAACTGGAGTTTTAATCTCTTTAGGACAGGAAGGAGAAGCATAGGCATCAGCCTCAGGATGTACACTTGGAGCTCTCCTGACTTTTTTTTTTTAATTGTATTTTCCATTTGAATAGTCATTCTACTGGAGACACAATAAGCTGAGAATTTACTTTACCTGCTTCTACTACCTGTTTGCTTAAGACAGTGCAGCAGATGGACCCAGAAAAAGTAAACTGAGCCCAGGAAGAGACAGGACTGCAGTTTCTGAGAGTTACCTACACTCTGTGTGGGAGACCTCCATGTAAAATGCATTTGTTTAAAATCTACAGAACATAGCACTTCCAGAAACAATTTAAACTTCATAAATGCTTCCTTTAGACTGAATGAAAAAATAAAAGGCTGAGAATCTTACAGCTGTGTGAAAATCCAGTGTTTTATTTTTAAATGAAACGATTTCCAAAATTGGAGTGTAGCCATTTTTTATAGCAGTCAGCATCACTGTCACACAACAGAGCCTTGTTTTCTCTTCAGTCTTAACTCATCTACACCAAATTGTCCACTCACAACCCTCACAGTAAGGTTAGAGCTGAAAAAGTGTTTTACAGTAAATGATCTTTACTGTTTCCAAGTAAATCTATTCTGTTATTAGGCCATGACTTTGGCCTCAAAGGTGAAAATGGTCCATTAGTTAAATTTCTCGGGTTTGTTTTAATCACACCCTATTTATTTCTTTATTCATAGTTAAAGATTTACATTGCATTTCCTTAATATCTTAAGGATAAACAAAGACCATAAATCAGTGACTGTGTAAGATGGCCCATGAACGAATTCATTGTTTTCCTAAGTAGACAGATTTTATTTCTAAGGGAAAAGACCTAATTTAAACCCTGAATGTTTGTGAGGTGTTATACAGGAAAAAAATTTTAAAAGATTTAATAACAACAAATGAGAATGTGTATTAAGTTAGGTTTGTCTTTGTCTAAGTGCATTCCACTCAATACTTAAATAATGAAAAATTGTGTTAATGTATTAAATATTATTAGCATATATAGCCACATAGATATCAAATTACGTATTTATCCATCACTCTCTTTATTAACATAGCTTAAAGATGATGTTCCCTAAAATTTACAATAGTAAACTCTAAACACGCAGGAAGAAAATTAGACACAAGGATTAAATATACATAAGTACAAAATTTACGATTCTTAAAAGTTTAATAAGAACATTATTGACATAATAAATAGCCAATTTAACAATTCCAGGATTAGAAAATGGAAAGCTTCTATGGATTCAAGATGGCAGCAAAACTTTAGAGAGACAAATGAGTCCACAGGGTGGGAAAACAGCAGTATTTCTTAACTCTGTGTTGTGCCTGCCTTCCATGTAGAAGTACATACTGGGTAGGTTTTACATCGACTGTGTAGCTGAAATACAATTCAGAAGAGGACTATGGCATAGTAAGAGACATTCATTAGCCCCAACCTGGGAAAAACTCAAAATTAAGAATAGGGCAATTCTTTCTGAAGTCAAAATCCAGAGGGTAGAAATTGGCTATTGGGACATATTTTTGACCATTTGTTATTATACTGGTTAAAGACACATCTGAGCCAATCTACGCTTCTCCCTTTCTCTTCCCACTTTACACTACTGTTGCAGACCAAGAAAGCCATGGAATGTAGAGCTAAACCTAAAATCATCTCTTTAGAGATAAAATCAGATCTGCTCAACATGTTTTGAGCAGCTGTGCCTTCAGAGAGTGAAATAAAACAGTCCAGCTTTTGTGAAACCCAACAGATTAAATAAATGCAAAAACGTTCTTCGCAAGGGAAAAATCCGCTTACATGTGGTTGTTTATTATAATTCGCTTTTAAGCTAATACAGAAGTCAGAACGGTTCGTGGATGAATGTCTTCATTGAGAAAATGAATTATAGCTAACAAATATTTTATTAAGAGGCCGGTTTTCTTACTCCTTTTCCATTACTGAAGAGAACACCAGAAAGGCAAGATAAAGCTTGGAAAACCGAAGCAACGACAAAAGCAGTTACGACTTTAGAAGAAGGCAAAATGTGGTATGATTTTGAACAAATGAAAGGAAAAATGCATCTCATACAAATTCTATGAAAAACTGACCTTGAAGAGCTGAGATTAAGAATATAGCTTTCTCTCTATGTATTCCACTTTACCACTTAGGACACGATGAAATAATTGCATACTTACATGTGTGATCTAAAAAAAAGTCAACAGATTGACAATGTGCTGTGAAGGCTTACTGGTGAAATGGGGCAGGGGAAAGTGGGACTTCCCTAGACTAGATATAACATGTCAGGAAGACTCAAATGTAATGATATAGACCAAACAGGAAAATGAATTGAAGAGGATGAAAGTGTATCTATGCTAATTTCTTCATTTTACACGGTATGAAGTTAATAGAGAAGTCTTAAGATCATGCATTATCAAAAGGACCCTAAAACAGACCATTTAAAGTTATAAATTTGCCACTGAATGATTTAATTCATAACATATTGAGAATCAAAGATGTGTCTAATTTTGATAAATCAAAGAAAAGTGGCATAAGCATATTAAATAGGAAAATATGTTATAATCTTCAAATGACTTAAATTACAATTCATAAAAGATCAGGAGCAGAAGAGCTAGTGTCCCTGGGTGTGAATATTCTCATTTTATCCTCTATCTGAGTACCAGAAGTCATAATGAGAGAGAAGTCCACTAGCAGGCACACCAGTGAATTTGATACACATTTTATTCTAGATAATTATCTGGGTAGGAAAATGTAGACTATTAGCCAGTGTAATTGCAAAAAGAAGTCTGCTTTAAGCAAAACAAAATGAATTGGCTCATATAACTGAGAAGTCCAGGAAAAAATGGGCTGACCTGATTTCTCATTTTGTGTCAGTTCCTGCGTCAGTTTATCTTGGCACGGATTGTATCCTACGGCGTGATTTCTCTATATGATGGCACAACAACTGCCAACAACTCCACGTTCATGTTCAACTGCGAGGCGGTGAAAGTTCCAGTATATATGGAATATTCCTGTAGTTCTACAAATAATCTCAGTGTATACTGTCTTTAACTAGCTTACTGAAAATACCAGCTAAAGTGCACTGTTTTTGTTTTCTTGATTCTGATGTAAGTTGTAAGGAAGACCAACAGCTCATTGGCCTTGCATTGACAGTGAGTTTCGCAGCTGAGACATCTGAGCCAAGAAATTTACTCAAAATTTGGACGTTTAAACCAATGTTCTACATATTCATATCTGAGCCAATTTTTATCTATTGACAAGATTTGAGACACATGTTGACTTCCAGAGTGGAAACTGAGGCCATCACCAGCAAACCCCCTGAGCTGACTATGACCTCCTCTGAGGTCACAATGACAATCACAAGAATATTCAATTTAAGTGCACCGACAAGTGACTGCCACCATTCCTTGATGCTTATGCCAAGTCACACAGTATTTCCCCAAAATGTAAGCTACCGAACACAGAGCACCACAGTTACATGTGATCAAGAGCTGATTAGACATTAGTCCATCAAGATGTGTGATTTAAGAGGAACACACGGGTGGTCTTACTAATATGGCCCTGAAGTAAGAACTAGATGCCAGGTGTAGTTTTGGCATAGTATCCTCAAAGCTTTACAGTACAGCCTGGCTTCCAAATAGAATTTCAGTTTCTGACTCCTGGACTTATGAAAGGTTGCTCTTCTTCTATGTTAAAAAAAGGGTCCTTTGTTATCCAGTATTGTTTTTCTTTTAAGTTAGTTGAATGAGTTTCTAGACTTACAGCTATTGTATTATTGATTACAATATTGGGAAAAGGTCTCACTTTTTGTAAATTTGAAGTGATATGCCCCTTTGTGTATTAAACAAGATCCAATATGAACTGTGTCTGTGTGCTTTAGATTTTGTTGAGTAATAAAGAGTTAAAAGTGGAAAATAATAAGAATTATCTTTGTGCAGGAAAAAAATGACTCAACTACTTCTATACTTTTATTTTATGCATTAGTTACATTTTCTGTATTTTTCTAGGCTTGAACAAAGAAAAAATGCTATATGAATTGTCTTTATTATTTTACAAGGGCACTACCTGTTAACTGTAGCACTTTCTATTTGTTAACTATAACTTTTAGGGAAAGTCTCCAAGAAATCGGTAGAAACCTATGTCATCACAACAGGAATCAGGCAAGCGAGTGGGGAGTGACTCTGAGCTGTCACCAATACAAAAAATAATGCCACAAGTAAGTAAGAAATAGAATGCATCATTTTGATATGAAAAGGAACAGCACACGGTAAGATGTTATTTAGGGTTTCAGCATTTGGACTGGAGTAGTAGATATACCTAAGCCTCAGTGAGTTTCAACTCATCTACCTATTTGCTTAGTGATGCAGTACAAGTCACTTGGGCTTGTTTTTTTAACCTTTTGTTTGCATCTATAGCCAGAAAGATTAATTTAAAGATATAAAATAAAATATACGTTTTATTTTATTTTATTTCACTAAAGACTAATTAAATAAATTTGCCATCTGAGCACAACTGACAAGCTTGGTCATGAGTTTAGTATGACCCATATGACCATTTGCAATTATTTCTCAAACTGAGATGCAAAATAAAAATCAGAGTGTAACAAAAGATCTAATTAGAGAAAATAATTGTTTTTCCTGTGTCAAATATATTATAAAATGTAATATAATGTATAATAGATATTCTGTTGATGCCAGAATTAGAAGACTAAATTCTAATAGCGGAAGCATGAGAGAACATACAAAGTAAGTACAACAGTCAGATGAGTTAAACTGGGAAGCAATCTGACTCTATATCCGGTGAAGGTGGAATTTTGAAAAAAATGGAGCTTACATAGCGCTGGGTCATTACATATCCCAGGATGTAATATCTCAAATGCAAATTTGGCATGACTCAGATATGTGGCCAAAACTAAAACAGGCATTTTCATCTTTTGAAAGGCACAGCTGTGATATTTAAAGATGAGTTATTGAAACTGTGCTCCAAAGTATAGGAGGATTACAGACAATAGAGCTTTGAAGAATACGCTGGATAGAAATAAGAGGAAATAATCAAAATTTGATTTTTCTTTTCTTATATGATCTGTAGAATTGGATAACAAAGAAGTAGTTAGGGAAAGCATTGCTTCATACAAATATTTAAATTAATACATAAGGAAAGAATAGCAGAATTGCAATAACAACATTTTGCAAATTCTAAAGAATTACAGGATCCAAGCCTTACACATTCACAGATTCCTCCTTTATCAAAAGTGACAACTGATCATTTAGTGTCTCCTAGGACTTCTTAGGAGGAGCAAACCAAAGCTCTGGAGTAGATTTGCCTAAAACAATAAAAAAAAGAAAGAGAGAGAGAGAGAGAGAGAGAGAGAGAGAGAGAGAGAGAGAGAGAGATTGGCCAGAGCAGAATTATGTCTCCAGATTCAACAATCAATTTTCAATAAGCCACAAAAACATATTTAATTATGTAAGAGATCGACCTGGTGGTGCACGCCTACAATCCCAGCACTCTAGGAGGCCGAGCCAAGGGAATCACAGGTACAAGGGTAACCTGAGCAACTTAGCAGCTTCCATTTGACTCTGGTTTTTCACAAGTAGATTTTAGAAAGAACCAGCACTAGAAGGAGATTCTGTCGATTTTTAAACAAGTAATTAGACAAGTAAAAGGTGAAACTAACCTACATCATCTGTGGACACACAAATGGAGGTAATTTCCATAAAGTCCACAAGGATAGCTCAGCCAGGAGAAGGGGCTTTAACTGAAGGAGCCCATGGGGTCTTCTTAGGGTGCTGGTATTATTTCATTTTTACCTAAAAATGATATGGAATACTATGCATCAATAAAGTCCAACAGCGTGAAGGCTTTTAAAGACAAATGGAAGAAACTTGAGAACATCATGCTTAGTGAAGTGAGTCAGAAGCATAAGGTGAAACATCGAATGGTCTCTCTGATATGAGAGTCTCAGAGCACAACTCCTATGGAACTTAAGACAAAAGACAAAGTGAAAGAGGGGGGTAGGGTGGGGGGGAGGGAGGAAGGGAGGAGTGGGTAGAGGGAGGGACAAAGGAGAGTGGGGAAGCCCTTGTCACCTTGACAAGATACGTATGTGCATAAAAGGCTCAACTTCATTGTAAACCTTAAATTTTGCATGTATACATAGCAATAAAATGAAAAAATGAAACATAGATAAATAGGAGTTTATGGTTTTAATAATTCCATTTATCTCAACAGAGTGTTATCTCCAGATTTAGTCAAGGAACTTCTCCTTTTTACAGGAAATCATCATATAAGTGTAAACGATACAGGTCAGTGTATCCTGATGCCCAAATAAAATCATGGCCAGATATTTGAGACTACAGGATTTGTTTTTGATAGGACTGAAATAAATATAAACCTGTAGTGGTTAATTCAAAGAATAATAAGGAGACAGCTCATCTTGTTAAGTATCACAGGGCCCAGAAAAGCTGAAATTAGGTAATTTAAATATTACTAAACTTTACCTAAATGTTTTCTATCTAACACCATCTAACACCATCACTCCAGATATTAAATCATCCCAAACATAGCTCTTGGATTTCTGACTTTAGTGATATGTTTCCACAACAATTTGAAACATGATAGTTCAGGCTAAAATTATAGATAATATAAGGCTATCTTTGGAACAGTTTTGATCAATAAAACTGCCTTTGTGTGAAAAGATCCCATATTCAAGTTTCCTTCGATAGACTCTAATACGTTCTTACTTTTCCAATGGCATTCATCTCGAATATTATTTCAACTTTAAGATATGCATGAAGTCACACCTGAACTTGTTAACAATTATCCCAGTGCTTCTTAAGGCAGAATAATGTATTCTGGTGGAAAGGGTTTCTCCAAATAAGCCCAAAGAAGGAACGAAGGAAGCCAGTTTCCAACATCCCTGAGTCCCAGTCGAGAGAGTTTCATCTGATGGAAGATGACATCTCATATTGCACATTAAATGGCCTTGAGCTCTGTGGGCCTGGCAAGGGGTTTGAGTTTATGAACAGAGGCTTCCATTACCCCGAATTTCATTGAGACCTTTCAAGAAGTGGGTAGATTTTCTTTTCCAACCTGGTTCTTGGACACCAGCATGGGCTGTGCCACCGTTTCAGAGGAAGCACGGGCAGCTCGTTCCTGCCATCGTTCTTTCTCAGCCTCGCCTGTTTCTTGGAAACAACCTTCCTAACGCCTGTGTTTAAGAAACCCACATGGGCAATATTAGAACGAGAAAACATCTCAGTAGAGAAGGAACACAGTGATAGACCACGTCAAAAGAAGCATGATGGACCTTTAAAAAACGAGCCCTGGAACAGAGTGCATTGGAGACTCAATCAGGTCGAGGTGAAAATCAAGATATAATTCATGAGCAGTTTTCTCCCGTGCTTTTACTATTTACTGAAATTATTCACTAAAATGAAAAGTAATTATTATTTGCTTATCTAGACAAGTTTATTATATCGAATGTTGATGCAAATGGGGATGAGCCCTGTATCTTAGAATCTTTTTTTAGAAAGAGGTCCAACTTATTAGAATGAGTTAGAAATCAAATTTATAGAAAGCAAAAGATAAAGGCATTTAGTAACTGTGAATGTTTTGGGAGGAAAGAGGCTCTCATTTGTCTATTTGTCAATTCTTCACCCTTGGGCTGTACTAAGTATTTTAAGAAAAAAAATATGTATTTTTTTCTATGTCCTTTCATAGCTGAATCCTGACTCTTCCCGCCAGGGGGCACTAGGGAGGCATCCGAGGTGGGCGGTCCCTCACTCTTTCCCAGCCTGCCCCAGAGGCCGCATGTCCCCTATGATTCCACATCCCACAAGATAGCAAAGCCACCGGCCCGGTTTTCATATCCTGGCCATCTATTTCCTGTAGCTGTTTCTCTATTGGC
This sequence comes from Ctenodactylus gundi, assembly GCA_004027205.1. Taxonomy (NCBI): domain Eukaryota; kingdom Metazoa; phylum Chordata; class Mammalia; order Rodentia; family Ctenodactylidae; genus Ctenodactylus; species Ctenodactylus gundi. The sequence continues at coordinate 217,922 of PVKB01000313.1, read as the reverse complement.
TTACTGTGCTTGCTGATCTGCATTGCCTAATTGCCTGACTTTTCCAAATTGGAATCTCATTTTTTTCTTTACTTATATGTCTAATTTGTCTACTTTTTACTTATATGAAATGCTCCCTACTTGAGCAAAATCTGCTTCCGTTTCTCTAAACAGAATCAGAGGGAAGCAACACATATGGCAGGATCTAGTGCTGTTTTCATGTAGTTAGAAGGGCCCCCAGCTGACGCAGCTGTCAGGCTACCTTGGAAGCGCTCCTCTCATTCCGCATTGTCACCCTCCAAGGTCTCCAAGACAGCTCTGCCAGTAGGACCACAGCACTTTGCAGGGGAAGAAGAAAACCCCTGGGCCGTGGACGTCCCAGGAGCGGTGCTGCTCCTCCCGCGGTGGGGCTTACGCTGTTTGTGTTCAGTAGTAAACCGTGTTGGAGACAAGAAGCAAGCGTGGGAAAGGTTGGTGGGGAAAGCTCCAAGCTCTCTAAATATTCCTTCATAGAGTGAAAAAAAGGTAAATGCTTGTTTTAATTTTATGTTCCCCAAAATTATTTTCATCAGCATGTGCTTATGATGCATAGTAATTGTATTCAACTTGGCGAATGGGCCCCTGCACGTGCACGCATGTGTGCATAATCATGAATGAATTATTTTTACTTTCGTTTCCACTTCTCCCCCTCCTTTCTCCCCTTATGCCCAGTCCACCATCTATCTCCACAAAGAATCCCTTAGCCAATGAAAACAAGGGCTAGCAATTTATTGTCCAACACAGGAAAACTATGGTGCTCCAGAAACTGGGATCATAGTGGATGGAAAGTTGGTATCAGGCCACAATTTTGCTTTTACTACATTCAGAAAATAGTACTGGAACCTCAGTCTTATCTGTGAAACTGGAATATTAATAGTAATAGTTAATTTGCAGGAATACATTAATATTTCATAGTTACACCAACCTGACCATTGTGTGGAAGCTGCTCCTGCTCAGTGGACAGGTATTGCTTTTAACTCCTCTGCTGGCCTTTATGTAAGAATGAAGCAGCTAGCTGAACAGGCCAATGAGACTGGCTATATGCAGGTTCAGCCTTGGCTCCAATGGAAGCATCATGCCACAGTAAGATGGGAGGAGAGTGATGAAGACCTAAGGTAAGAACAGCACGAGGCGAGGCTGTAGTGGAAGAGGAGGGGCTGGGAGAAATAGCCACGGAGAGTGGGGGATTCTAGAGCAGAGAATCAGAGTTTTGTGAATTTACTTGCCTTTGCAATCTCCATGTAAAAATGTTAATAAGAGTGGTTTGGAGGGGGAAAAAAAAGAACAAACAGCACTTTGAGCAGTAAGTGGCTACAAAAGTTCAGTTCTTCCTTTCTACCAGGTAATTTGCAATAGTTACTGGTGAGGACCTCAGCTTGTTTAAGGGGGGTTGTGACCATTAATCATTCTATGTCTGCTTGAGTGACTTAGGACACATCCAGTCAATGGACGGCAAGGCTGTGAATGAATGAAACATGGGTTAACAAACTGAGTGAAGAAGATGTGTCCTGGAACTGAGTGATCTGAACTCATAGGCTTGAAGCCTGGATGAAACGAAGTGTTTGCATGTGGAAGAGCTCCAGTGTTTGCCACTGCAATTGGGCACTGAGTGAGCTCTGGTTTCTGCAGCTTTCCGATGTAGACCCACATCAAGGGGTTCATGACATTCTTCCAGGCTTTGGACCTTGGACTGGTGCTTCAACCTTAATCCCTCTCTGTCTGTGGCTTCCAAGTTCTTGTTTGATCAGCTACTTGACCCTCCAACTCCCCAGCTTGTATATCGCCATTGGGCATTCTCTGTCTCTGATCCCACAGATAACTCTTGTTGAATCTCTTGCTTCTGAACTTAAAAACGTCTACTTTGGACACTTCTATCTATAATCCTACCTAATAGATTCTCCTGTACAGTTTTGACACATTTTTATTGATTCTCTTCCTATAAAGAACATAAACCATTATAGGGGTGAATTCATTTTATTTAACTCTCAAAGAACAAGGAGCTTCTGTGGCTATATGTGGACCATTAATACTCGGATGTGTACATGACTAACTGGTAACTTGAGACAATTCTCATGTAGTGCTTTCATGTTCATTTTAATTAATGCTTAATGGGGATTCTGAGAAATTTCATGTACTGAAATTTTGCATTAAGTAATATCTAATTAATAATCACCAAGCTTTTTTTCTGTGTAAAAACTTGATTACATAGATAATAATAGGCCTAAGCATCTCCCATATAGTTAATTCTTAAAGTACTGATTAGAAACACAAAGAAGACAGAAAAGGTGCCACAGTCTTAAATTTCAAACACAACTTTCAACCACGATCTTCAATCGTGTTTTTAATTTTACTAAGAGCTCTGCACATAGGTATTGTGCAAATGTCACTTTCAAAGGAGATTCTGTTTACAGCCCTTATTTCTGTGTATTGGTGAGAGGTTGTTCTCCAACAGGTCTGCTACACTCTTACCCAAGCGAAAGCTTGTCTCAGTAATTGCTTCATTAATGGCAGATTGCTTGATATTGGATATCTTCATGTAGCTTTAAAAATCTTCTAAAAGCAATATGTTCCTCAGTGATATCAGTTTTTACCATCATTGCACCTGTAATAGAAAACACATGTAAAAAATAATGCCAGTGCTATCTCTATATTGGAAATGCTTGTCTTAATTAACATGCATTATTTTGAAGAAATGCACCAGTTATATATAGTTTGTTAAAAACAAGTGTGCTGCATTTAGATAAGTGTAACTCAATGAAAATCATGCTTTGAATGCAGAGAGCTCCCTGAAATTTAAAGGAGCAAAAAATATTTTGAAGAAAATCAAAAAGAAAAAAATATTGTTTTGCTACATTTCCTATACTTCCTATCTTCTCTTTTATCACAACTAATATAAAAAGTGATTTTCCCTACCTCGTTAAAAGATACAGCTTATGTGGCCTGTGTACTCTTGTATTTCTTATCGGTCATGTCATACAACCCAGTAAGCCTGGACAACTTTAAAATTATTTCCTGTTTTGGATCAGCACATTTTGTTATTTAGCCCATTGTTCACTTTGTGATGATTAAGATAACAAATGTCCTTTGAACGAAGGGACAATCAGTGCTAAGCATCACTAGTCCTCTATTTTTATTAGTACATTTGTGCCATAGGCAATGGTTACACTGAGCTGGGGTGTTCTGCACACATACATACCACAGCAACATCACAATCCTTCCCTCCCCCTTTTAGTCCCTCCTGCTCCTTCCCCGTTCCCCTTGATTCCCACAATCGCACCCATTTGGTTCTATAAAATGACTCTACCCTGGGTTTCTAGCATTAGTCATATTTAACGTTAATCTTCCTTTACATTCCAAAACCAGAATGATTTCACACGACAGAAAAATTTCTATAATAAATTGAGACACATTTATGTGATAAATAGAAATACACAGTCTCCTTTTGGAAAGAATTAAGTCAGATCCATGACTGAGGTAGGAGCACCCAAGAACAATGGATTTAATTACAATACCACTTCATATCTTTTTATCATTTCTACTTTATCACCATCAATCCCTTCTCGTTCTCCATGCTGGGGTGTATTTTTCATCACTTGCTGAGCTGATACCATTTACAATAAGTAAATATTTTCATATCTTCAACAATCATCAAAATATTCAACACATACACAAGGCACAGAAATGAAAAATACTCATGGCTGTCTGTTAAGAGACACTGAGGGATTTTGAAATGTAAGACCAAGCAGAACTGTCACGTTCTTCAGTTCTCTAGAGTAAGAATATTATGAAAAAATATGCAATTAAAACCTAAAGCATTTTTTCTTTTATAGAGAAGGAAATGGCAACTTGTGGCACAAGAGCCTTATGAAAAGTCCTTAGATTGAAGAATCGGCAAAAGTCATGTCATTGACCATTTTCCAGGTTAATGATGTCTGTGTTTAGCCATTTTCTTTAAACTATTGTTTTAACTATAAAAATTATATTTAAATATTACCTTTCCTATGCTAAATGTATATAACACCTCGTGTGCTTGAGATGAATATCTCATGTATATAATTCATAAATATTTTAATTATAAAGAAAATTTTGAACAATTCTTTACACACTCATTTAGATATTGGCTAGCAACTGTACATATTTGTTCCGATCATTTAAATTAAAAACCCATATTTCTACCTTTTTTTTGAGACAGTGTCCTGCCAGGCTTGTCCTAAAATTACTACTCATCCCAGCTAGCTTTGAACTCACTGCAATCCTGCCTCACCATCTCAAGTGCTGGGATTACAGGTGTGCACTACCACGTTCAACCTTTTCATGTGGTGTTGGGGAATTGAACTCAAGGCCTTGTGCAAGCACTTTAACTGCTGTGCCATTCTTCCAGCCTGTATTTCTGCCTTCTTGTCAGTAGATGGCTTGTCCCACAGGACACACAGCCATAACAAGTCTGCCTAGCCTGCCTTTCAGGGACACAGTAAAGTTCAAGGACGTGCCATTTTGTTATGAAATCTGTAACAATTGATTTTTTGTTAAATATTTCAGTTATTTTAGTTGGGTGAGTTTCAAGTCACATATTCAAGAAAATGTTTTATAAGTTACACATTTCCAGGTTCACCTAAAAGTTTAAACAATAGCCATCGGAAAAAAATGATCAGTATTACATTTTATCTCTTAAATTCATTAATTTTAATGACATTTATCACAACAAAGAATGTGTCCTTAAGTGTGTAGGTAAAAATCATATGAATATACAGCAAAAACAGAGGCAATAGGAGAAAAAAACATTAAAGCCAAAGAGAGGAAAAGCAGAACACATTTTTTGGCATTTGAAATGCGAACAAGAGTAAGGGAAGCAGATAGATTCCAAAAGACACTTGTACAATTACGGAGAGTTTCCACGCTCACAGAACAAGGTTGTATCAAGGGAACAACTGAAAGCTAATGTCATGCATCAAGGAGAACTAGCTGAATGGTCTATAGAGAGTGCGGCTGCAGCATACCTTCAGGAAAATGCCTGCAATACTTTTAAATGAATAATGACTTTTTTCTTCTTCTTCTTCTTCTTCTTCTTCTTCTTCTTCTTCTTCTTCTTCTTCTTCTTCTTCTTCCTCTTCTTCTTCTTCTTCCTCTTCTTCTTCCTCTTCTCCATCTTCTTCCTAGATAGGTATCATGCTCTGGAGTGCAGGCTGGCTTGTACTCCTGTGCAGGCCAGACTGGCCTCAGACTCATGGTAAATGTCCTGCCCTAGCCTCTCGAGCTCTAAGGTGTATGTTACCACTCCTGGTTAATTTTTATTGGTTGTTGAACCAAGGGTCTTGTGCATGCTAGGTAAGTGGGTTAAGCACTGAGCTATACCGACAGCCCACGATCATAGCAATTTCAAGCACAGCTTCACAAAGTACAGGTCCTTTGGTTGAGGAATAAGTCTGTGCTTCTTGAGACAATGTGATGGAGAGAGATCAAGGTGGAGGGTGGTCAGTCTCCCTCTGAGAGGGGAACAAGGAGAGAAAAGCTGTATTATTTTGGGAAAATGAAATGAATGGAAGCAAGCACAACTAATCTGCTACATCTCTATAGCTGAGCTAGGAGGTTTTGTTGGCATAGTGTTTACATCACAGCATAAACTCATCAGGTTTTCTTGGGTTTTCACTCCACAAGCCCCTCCTACAAAATAGAAGCACTGATGGGGACGGCGTGGGGGGGCCAGAATGGGAAGGGATGGCAAAGCTGATGTGATACATATGTGCACGAAATAGTCAAGTTCATGGTAAACCATACGTATTGCATATGTGCATATTAATAAAAATGGCACTGGGAAAATTAGAAATATAAATAAATCAGTAGATAAATAAAATGGAAACACTGAATAAGCTTCTGCCTTTGAATGTTATTAAAGTCTCACACATCACAGATATGGAGAGTATTCTGTGTTTCCTCCCAGGAAACAACAAACACAGCTATTAAAAAGTCACATCAGCCCAGAGACAGAAGTGGAGGCTATGTCCATAGTATAGTGAAAGAATCAGTAACTGAGGCTTCAGAATTTCCAGAACATTGGAGAATAGGATCATACGTAAATATATTATATAAGGTAACTGGCTTTCATTGTCTTCCAGTCTATTCTTGTTCTTACATTTGTAAATATATTTAAAATATAATCTTTTAATCCCTCCCAGGAAACACGCTTGGAAATAATCTTGGATCTTTGATTTTAAAGATGTGATATTTTATCTAATTAATAAACAGCATAGGTATGGAATAAGGACTTTTAATACGTATTTTAAAATCTTCCCTACTGTGATTGTAAAGTTATAAGACATACACATCTTCTAATTATTGAAAACTTGCATTCCCTTTTCTGTCACTATTTTTGTGTTTCTCTCTTTCTGTTTTCTTGACCAGCATGTATTCTCCGTGTAGCCTACTTTTTCATTGTTCTCTTATAGTTCACACTTTATTTCGGAAATCTATGGCATTGTCATTTGTAAATTGTTCATCTTTACATTTCTTTCACAAAACCAAAATAATTTTTAGAAGTGAAGGAAATGTATCCTCCTTATCCTTTTAACACAATTTAACATTATGGTAAACAGAACAGTTTATTATATATTACTATCTCTTAATCAATATTTTGTTCTGTCATAATACTTTCTTTGTACCTAAAAATGAAAACAAGTTCAATTTCTCATATGTTCACCATGATCATTTATTACCTCTCTGGCAGAGGAGATTGTATAGTACATCTTAGTAATTAAGTAGTAATTTTTACTCTGTATTTATTTTTTTCCTAGATTTTATTGATATGTTTTAGTAAAAAAACATATAATTTACATTGATCTTGACTATTTTGTGCACATGCATGTCATGGCAAAATTACAAATCCTTCCCTTCTCTCTTTTTGACCCTCCTCACCCCCCCTCCAGTTCCCATTATTCTCCACATTAAGTTCTATGAAATAATTGTGATCTGAGTTTCTCATATCAGAGAAACCATTTGATATTTCATCTATTTCTGACTCACTTTACTAAGCATTTCTAACTTCTCTTTTTTTCTTTGCATGATTTTTAAAACATTTTTCCTGATACATTAAATTAGAAACATAACATTTACTTTTAACTCAAATCATTTAATTTTTAACAAAGTGTGACCTTTGAAGGGATTATGTCAATTTGAGGAGATTAGGAACCACACCTCCATTAAGATTAATATTTGGGAACCACGCCTAGGTTGGGAATTGAAAATCAGCCTGGATTTGAGTGTGGGGTATTTGTGGGCTGACCAATGAAGGAAGAGCACCCACCCAGGTGTGGGACTCCAATGGTATAAAAGAAAGGAAGAAGGAAGATTATTACAACTTCTTCCTCTGGAAGTCTCTCGCCTTCGCAATCCTCTACAGACACCGACTTGTTACACATCTCAGATCTTCACCGCAGATTTGTTCCAGTCTGGACTTGCACCTGTCTGCCAGTCGTGACCTTCATTCACCCATCTTTAGGCTCCACTCTTCGCCATTGTCCTTTGAACATCAGCAGCAGACTCACCTCACTGGCTGTCCTGCAGTCCCCAGGAGATCTACTTCAAGGCTGAGCAGCCATCTTGGACTATCTCTATCCTTGGATTAGTAAGCTTTCTTGATATGTCCTTATTGTTATAAAGTTTGAAAATTCTGTCTTATGAAGAACCCAAACTAATACACAAAGAAAATCTATGCAACCATCAATTGTTGGTCAAATTTAGATTTAGTGCTGAGATTACAGGCATGTACCACCTTGCCTGCTTTTATGTGGTACTGGACAATCAAACTCAGGGTCTTGTGGTGGCTAGGCAAGAGCTTTAACTGCTGTGCCATTCCTCCAGCCCCTGACATATTTTCTAGCCTTCTAAATGTGGTTTCTGTTGGTGTTCAGTATGAATGAGATCATACAAATTAATCTTTCTCAATTGGTTTTCTATACATAGCATTAAGTTTTTGACTTTTATAAATATTGTAATAGATATCTATTTTTTATTTATTTGAGGGTTGAATAATATTCTGTTATTCAGCTGTATTGCATTGGTTCATTTACCACTTAATGGACAGTGGGATTGTCTCATTTCAGGGCTTTTTATGACTAACTTTGCTGTGAATATTCACATACACATATATTTTTTGATTACAAAAAATAACATTGCTTGTTAGTATTCTATGTTTATATTTATTTTATTAAGGAATTGTCAAATCTTTCCTAAAATGGTTTCACAAATTTGTATTTTTCACTAACAATTTTGCAAAAGTTCAATTTTCCCCATTTCTTCTCCAATAGTTGACAATGGCTTATATCACCAAGTCAAAATAGTTATCAGTGCTGGCGAGAGTTGCATATGGCCTTGTAGAGAAGCATTAACCTACTTCTGGTATAAAATATATGCATATATATATATATATATATATATATATATATGCACATCAAACTTAAAATCACTACAGCCAGCACATAAATACAAGCATAGTATACTTGTATGTACCAAAAACAATATTTCATTTAGCATACCAAATTTACAGTGGTGTTCTGAAAAAGAAAAGAAAAATGGAATAAAAAATTCTCTTCACCAAGTGATGTCATACCATAGTAATGTGGCATGAAACATCACTTCCATGTTACAGCGACGGTAGTATAAATAAATTCATTGTACCATTGATCTTTTGTACATACATTTTTCTATTATTGTTAGAGCATATTTCTTCCTCCTTCAACAAAAATCATCGATTGTTAAACATGCCACGTTTCAGTCAATCATAAATTTCAGCCTTATTGTGTTTCTTGAATGTATTTTTCTCTCTTATACTTAATGTAAATTCATTTTGGTTTGTTTATTATGGCCTACAAAAAACATTGCTATGTAAAATAAGCCACCCTACTTGAAGACAGGACACACACACACATATACACACACACTCACAAATAATGCATGTATTTGTGTGTGTGTATCTCATACATATAGATACATGTGCGTATATATATATGTATATACACAATATAGGCTCAAATGCATATTATATAGTCACTATATGGGCTGTGTAACTGATTTATAATGTATATAATTCATAATGTAATAAGTTATTGTATATTATATATTTTGCATATTCAAGCGCATATATATGTGCCATATATTCTAAGTGCTTAGTTGTTTGTGTCTGTACACCTATTAGATTTGTGTAGGTGTGCATTCTGAGAATTTAGCACAATGTTAAATGAAACAGGGCCATTTGCATAATTCTATATACTAACCATGTATTTATGTGTGTGTGTGTGTGTGTGTGTGTGTGTGTGTTTGCACTATAACGTACATTTTGTAACACCATAAGACCAGATAAAAATATATATTCAAGAAATCATGTGTTGGGGGTAGGAAAATAGTTGTTTCAGGTGAGATTATATCAAGAAATTAGTTAAGAGAGGATCATGCACTTCAGCGTAAATTCTTGTCAAATACTGTTGATAGAGAAATAGACAATGGAGGAGGGAGGGGAAAGATATGAGTAGAAAATAAATAAAAATGATTAAGATGTAATATGTATGTGTACCAACTCTTAAAATGCAATTGTTATGCATTTCAAACACATACAAATATTTTTAAAAATCTAACGCAACTAATAATTATAAGAAAAAAGCTAGCTTTTAAGTCAAAGTGTTTATTAAAATAAATACAGAAGTAGATGGTAGATAAATGAGCATGTTTTATAAATGAAGGAATACTATTAATCAAATCATATGCACTTGACATCTATTAACTTTTTAAAACTTTCTCTTTATAATTTAACAATTTTCACCTTAGATATCCTTGCTCACTCCATGAACCAGAAAATTGATCCTCTCATCCAGAAAAAGACTATCCTGACTCTTTGAAGTAATGAAATAAAAACCTGTAGAAGACATGGCTAAAGACAGGGAAGAGGTATAAAGTTAAAAAGGGAAAAAACATCAGAGTTAGTCATTTTGTTCACTTATGTACTTACCAAACTTATTTTCTAAACACTGAATAATTAATCTCTGCCATAGTCTATAGATATCCCCACCCAAAAAATAATCGAAACTCTGTAGGTTTTTCTGTAGGAAAGGCGACTGATGTCCTTTACTGTCATTGGATAACAAATAACCACAAAGTTGCTGGCTTAAAATAACACAAAACTGGTGGAATGATGCAGTTCCTTTAAAAAAAAGGTTTATTATAAGATCCAAAAAATGAATTTAAAGCAGAATCCATAACAAACACTTGTATTCTTATATTCCAAACAGCATTACTTATAATGACCAAAATGTGGGAAATAAATCCAAATGTCCTTACACAGATTATATATAATCGTATCATCATATACTAGCATTAAAGGAAAGTAATTTTTTCATATTGTAACCTGGATTAATCTTGAAAACACTATTCTACATATAAAATGCTGGTCAAAAGTGGGTTTTTGCAGACAGATATTAAATGGAATAAATGTAAATAATGTAATTGCATATTGCATGCTCAGAGTATATAGAATGTCAAATTCACAAAGCCAGGAAACAAAATAGTGTGTAGCAGAGATTGGAGGCAGAAAGCAAAGTCAAGTCATCATGTTCTAGGTGTATCGCTTTAGTATGGGATCATGGAAATGTTCTGGAGATCAATGGTGGTGGCTGTCGAATATGAAAGTACTAATGCTACTGAGCTGCAAGTGTAAAATTGATTTAATAGGGATAGCATTTATTCATTGAAAGAAAATACTATATTACACTCAATACAATGAAAACTTCAAAGACCTACTCTCACACCTTACTACATTAAAATCCAGAACTTCAGGACTGAAAAAGACGATGCCAAGTATTTCCAGAGAGGGGCAAAAATAAGGCAGGCAAAGATTTGGAAAGTTGATTTACATCAAGCTCATAGATATACTGAAGTGAAAAGAAATGAGTAGTGTTATGCATCCAGGCTTCTAACAACCAATCTCCAAATTAAAGTTTTCTACCATGCTAAAATAGAAAACAAGAGTGATGACAGAAAAAGCCTTTTCCTTGGCAAAGCTCTTAAAATTACGATATTTCATAAGTACATTTTAAGTTTAGGAATATTTTGTTTTATCGATATGAGGGGAACAAACTTAAAACCAAGTGGAAGATGTGTGGTTAAGGGGCAGCCCAAAACAGAAACAAAAGGATTTTCCACCCAAGGCCGACCGCTGCCTCTAACTGTCCCACGTGCCGGGAAGTGAGAGTTTTATGACAGCCAGGGAAAGGGAGCCAAAGGCGGACCCTTTTATTTCTCCTATATTTTTTGGTTATTAGATCAAGATTTGTCCCATTTTTATTAATATGAAATGCTTACAATAAGTTTGAGTATTTTGCGTACATGGATACCACATCACATTGCAATGCCTTCCCGTTCCCCCTTTCTGGCTCTCCCAGTCCCTCCCTCATCCCCTTGACTCCCACTATTACACTTGATTATATAAAATAAAATGATTACATAAAATGCTTATATTCTGGGTTTCTTGTATTAGAGAAATCACACAATATTTACACCTTCTGTATTTGACTCACTTCACTAAGCATGATGGTCTCAACTTGAGACCATTTGCCTACAAAAGTCTCAAATCTATCTATCTTTATGGAAGAGTAGTACTCCATTGTGTACACGTGCCACTATTTTTTTGTTTTCCTTAGAACGTTGATGGATATTTCAGCGTTTTCCACATTTTTAACTATCGGTGGTTGTGCTGCTACAAACATGGCGTATGGAGGTATCTCTATTATATACTGCTTTCAACTCTTTTGAATAGATAGCCAGAAGATGTATTCTGGGTCAAACAGAACAGTTACTTTCATCCTTTGAGGAATGTCCATACTGCTTTCGTAGTGGCTGTATTAGTGTACAGTCCTAGCAACAATGTAGAAGTGTTTCTTTTTTTCCCACAAGCTTGCCAGCATAGATTGTCATTTGACTTCTCAGTATGCGCCATTCTCACTGGAGTAAGATGTTACCTTGGTGATGCTTTGATTTCTATTTCTCTAATGGCAGATGCAAAATATTCAATACAATATACATGAACATTTTTAAGTTGCATGAGCATGTTGTTTAGTATAAATACAAATGAACAAAACAGTGAAAGAATAAAACTACTGAGATTTCCCCTTTTAGCAAACTAAGCACATTTGGTTTGTCTTTAGATCTCCTAAGAAAATTCTTTTCTTCTCTACCTACTGACAATAAATCACATATTTATTTGATCTCATGAGTTCTGTGATATTACTATTATTGTGATTTTGATCTGGAGTGTCTCCCAGAAGTCTCATGTATTTGGATGTCATGGATTGTTTACGCAGCTCTGTACTTTTAGGAAATGGGGGGCTGGTCTGGAGGGATGGATATGGCGTGTGGTGGGTTGTAAGCGTGTGGTTTTAGAGGCATGTGGTAGATTATGGATTCCCAGGCATGTGGATTGGGTTATAAATTACCGATGTGCGGTGGATTGTAGATTACAGGCATACAGTGGGGTGCTAAACCTACAAGGGGTGGAACATTGAGGCTAGACCCAGAAGGGGCACGTCACTGGGACAGAACCTGGAAGGCTACATGCGACTTCTTTCCTTCCTTCTGGGACTTGACTTATCCCCGTGCTTACAGTGCTGTGCGAAGCCGTCTCCACCTCCCCCGTGCGCTCCCATTGTTGTGGGCCACCCATAAACGGATCGCAATTTTCTGAAACTCTGCGCTAAAGTACATCTTCCCTCCCCCAAGTTGCACGTGGGGTATTATTTCACAGTAACGCAAAAGTAACTAAGAAAACTATTGATTGAAAATAAAGTAACACAGGCACAAACTTCAGTTACTAGCAGTTAATATTACCAACGTTAACGAAGTAAAATAATAAGAGTATGAAAACCTACTTACTAACATAACTCTAATTAGTAGAATGTTTGTACTTAAGCTCGGCAAAACTTGTCAATGCTGTTTAGAATAACGTACATTTGTTTTTATGAGCAGTCTTTAGTTGATGCACCTTGTTTCTTTCCTGAGTATATTAATGATTCTTATTTTAGCTTTTATAACTGGTTATATACTTACAAATATAGACACAGATACTCACTTGCAAGCCCTTAATAACGCACATCCACTAAAATTCAATGATGGGGAATTGGTACACGCGAGTTTTGGGTGACTGTGTAGTACACATTCTGGAAAGCGCATCAGTTGTTCTCCAAGAACATTGTTCAGTAATTTTTTTCTTCTCTCCAATTGCTGGCACTTGCCAACCTCTTCTAATAAAATTAAACCATTTGCCATTCACCTGGCTCAATATTGCTTGCCAGCATTTCCCAGCCAGCTTCATGTAAGGTCGCCTTCTCCCTGCTGCCCTTATTTCTTCGACCCAGGGATTCGCCTCTGCTGCTCCCACCCAGCACTGAGCCCTTACATAAGGCTTACTAGACAGAGGGCGTACTAAGTTTTTTGAAATGCACTCCGTCATTAGTCTTCTTGATCATCTTTTAATGGATACAGGCATAAATGGTCCCAAACTTACCAATGGTTTGCATTTTCAAAATCCATTTTGATTTTGATAGTTTCTTGAATCCAGAGATCAAAACTGTTGGCAGCCTGTTTGTACCTACACCCACATACAACTGAGTCATAGTTTCTTATGTAGAATGCTACGAGGGCCACTCAGCATGTATAGTGATGTCTGTTCAGTCTAAAGAGGAATTGTGAGAAATTATTTTCTCACAATTACTGGTAAATTTAAAAGTTCCATATTCAGTGTTACTGAGTCTTCATTTTTAATTCCTATAAAGACTTTGAATTTTGAAGAGGGCCAAGAGAGTCATAGTCACTGTGGGTAGCCTCCCCCAGGCTGTAGACCAGCTGGTATTTTACACCAGCAGAGTAAGGAAAAGGATGTGGAAACAGGAGAGCACTCGGTTACTGAATCTATGGAACTAGATTCCCAGTTCAAGAGCTTTTTTCTTCTTTGTGCCCACAGCTTGATCTATATATACTATTTTAACTACTAAGTACTCCTACATTCTTGGTATGTAGTGAATGAGGGAATAAAGAGCCATTTCTTTCAATCTTTACATCTTTGCTCGTAAAATAAGAAGGTAGTTTAGGTTTTCTGATACAGATACATATTTAAAACTTTGAAGAAAAAAGAAAGGAGAAGTTATACATTTTTGGTGATGGTGGATACAAAAACACAAAAATCTAAGGTAGCATTGATCTATGTTTTATAGAAATACTCATTTCAAATATTTTCTATGTAACTAATAAAGACTCATTTTGGTCACATATTATAACAGAGCAAAATGATGATTCTGAAGGTGAAGAAGATGAAAAAGTATATATAGCAATTAACATTATATATATTTACATATATGGAGTGAGGATAGAGTGAGGTTTCTCATTTGTGCATTTGAGTTAAGAACGGATACATATTTCCAGTGAGTCGCTCCCTAGTGGTTATGGCAGGTGAGCGAAGGGTGATGAGTATGGAGATCACCAAGTACACATATACCAGGGAAGAGCTCAGGGTAGGAGTAAAGAGAAACAATTGTAAGAATCACAGTGGTACAGAATCATAGGAATTGCTTGATGTGATGTTTATGTCTTCCTTAGTTTGTGTACTGTTGAAAATTTTCTGATTTCCCATGATTAAAGCAAACTATAAATTATTAAACAATCTATATAGGTGATTTCATGTATTATCTGTGCCACATTTCTAAGGGTATAATTATTTTTATTTCTTTTCCATTGATGAAAACTCTTCAGTGAAGCTGAGAATGTGTGGCATAATGTGCGGGCATCAGCGAAGCGAACTAACCCGCAGAAGCACGAAGCTAGTAATGATGGCCGCACATTCTCCTTATCTCTCTGTTTCGTTGGTGTTATGCCATTTGGTGGGGACCCCAGAAAACCTTATCCTTCTGTCTTCTCACCAGTTCACTTACCAAAGAATTCCTTCTATCTGAGATATAAAATTGTTGGAATATTTCTCTTCAAGTTTGAGGATTCCAAATGCTTTGTTAGAAGAATTTGGAGAAGACCTGGCCAGTAGAGTGAGTGGAAATGCTGGGGTCTATGAAATTCTGCCATTGTTCCCAGCCTACCCATTAAATGTTTTGAACTATGAGAGTGTTAGAAGTCACCTACATTCACCATAATCTAAGAGATACCCATACCACAATTATTTGCCATATGGTTAAGGATTTTTATTTATTCTTCAGAAATAAGTGCTAAACAAAATTCTTTGCATGATAGATTAGTGATATCACTTCAAAAGTACAAAACTTAGTATGCAGTTTCCCATGGAGATACCTCTCTTTTAAAATTACATAAATTTAACTTTAAAGGTGGCTGAGACCTTCAGAAGGTACCAGGGCTTCAGCAGAAGCATCATTAATAATAATTCAGTAACGCTCCAGTCACTACATGAACACATGATTCCTGGTCAGTGGGTAGAAATGAGGCATAAACAAGCACATCTGGAAGATCCTGGGTGCAGGGTAAGTTGATTGATTGATAATAAATAATGGATCATATTTGCCATTTGAATTAATTTTGGAGAGAAATCAACTGAAAATACATTTAAGGCGGATATCGCAATATTAAGAGTCATTTATGTATTAAGTTTCAAGATTCTGCAGTAGAACTGAAACACATAGGTGCTCAGGAATACTAAATCTGTTGGAGAAATGGATATTCTGATGAGTTAAATTATTGTTTACATATAGATATACATATTCTAGAAGAGGTACCAGGTGAACTCCCTAAATAGAAACAGTGTTTTATGCAATCGGTTTTTAAAATTACATAGTCATTTGACAGTATGGATTACAACAGTTTCCATTTCAGTCATATTGCTTGAAGTCATACAATAACAATTCTAACTCTTAGAGTGACTTTATGCTCTTATTAAATGAAAAAAATGTTTTCATATCATTTTATAGTTTATGACAAATTCACTAAATTATAAAAGAAGTATCTATAAAAATACCAGCATCTACTCTCTATTATATGAATCATCTGATTAAAAAGTGTTAGCATATATGTCAGTATTTTTTTTTCAGAAAGTCATTTGGATGACTGTCCAATGAGTATAATTCACACTTGAGACGGGTAACATGTTACCTGTCGTAGCATTGATATGTGTTTGGGTTTTTTATGACCAGGTCACTGTCTGTTCCCCGGCACCGAATTTTAATGCACATCTATTCTACTTAAAAGTCTGTGGAGCGCAGTGATAAAGTGCTGGGAGTGTAGAATGTCTAAACCTTATAAAAATAGGGAGATAAAGAATGCGATTCTTACCCTGCTTCATATATCTGCCAGTTCAATCATGGATCTTAAAAATTTGTTTTAATTTAGAAGACAGTATTTTAAGAATTCTAAGTAATATGGTTGCTATTGTTTTTTCCTAATAGTGCTACGGTAATGTTCAAGAATCTTTAGGTGGCCACTTTTTAGCTAGTGATATTTTCCTTAAATGGATTACAAAATACTTAGGTTTTCTATTGCGTGTTAATCCCTTGTCATATGAAGACTTTCAGTTTCCCTATGTTCCATTTTATTTTATCCAAATAAAATATTGGCTTTCTGATGTAGATCCATGTTATTGCTTTCACATAAATGTTCATTTTCTTTTCACACTAATGGTATAAGGTAATCACATGAGTCCAAGTTGAAAGATACAGAAAGGGCAGATTACAAAATGTCTGATCAGGCTGCCTCCATCTGTGGCTTGAACCTAAGTCTTCGGAGCCATGCATTATACGAATTAAGATGCCATTTTGATCGGACTGAATTTGTGTCTAAGATGTGTTATTTCCTGTATTGCTGTATTTTTGTTTTATTTTATTAGTGCATGCTTGTAGCACAGAGTAGTGATGTCTCTTTTGAGGAATTGGTACATGCCCATAAGTAAGTTCAACAATCTCTTTACCCTGGTCTGTCTTTTCTTTTGTTATCTCTACAAACATCTCTTTGTGGCTTTTGAAAAAAAGATAAAATCAAAATCTTAATGCTTTCAAAGAAAGAATGATCAAAACAGCCTAGGATTTCACCAATAAATTCCTGTGCAAAATTAAAACAATTAAATAGCATTGTCTTTGTTATACTCTGTGATATTACCAGGATGTATTTTTCCTTTTTAAAACACAATACCAGGATTTCCTATTGATCTACCTCCCAGGTCCTTTTTTTAAAAAATTCAAATAGGGTGGTCTTGAGAAGCTGGTAATTTCCCTAGGCTGTGCTAAAATACGCATCCTCCTGCCTCAGCCTCCCAGAGTGCTAGGATTACAGGTGGGTGCCCCCATGAGGAACTGTTATGATTGCTTAATAAGATCATTTTTCCTGAAAGAAATATGTAATATAATATTTTATCCCTTAATTAAATGGTAGGTTGAATCAAAAAATAAAACATGTTTAGATGCATATATTCTCTTCAAAAGAACACTGTGCCTCCCTAGATGACAAAATTGTATTCATAATTCCTTGCATTTATTTTTCTTCTACTGGGTCATTGCATTTCTAACATATATTTAGCTTTTCACCTAAACTGTGTCTTCTTCACCTTGTTCACTGAAACTGCTAATGTGATTTTTAGCGTGTTCATCTCGGTTATATATAAATGAGTAGCTGTTTTCCAGCTTTAGTTGAACAAATTAAATCTGAAATTTTTTTTTTTGGAAAATTTTTCTCTCCATCAGAGGTGAAGTGAATCCTAGTCACTCAGCGGGTAGACCTTAGCTTATTCCTTGGACTCAGCATTGGCTCATTCCCCTTTTTTTACAGCTTGTCACACAATTAACTAAATCATTAAAATGGAACTAGTCCCTTGTGACAAACCGCAATGACTAGAAGCCTGCCTAAGGGCGTTGCTCTGCAAGGCTGTTTAAGAAAATTCTCTCTCAGCTGCTTTGGTGATGGATAATGTGACAAAACTATTCCGATTAAATTCTAACTTTGGAATACTTAATAAATTAGTAACAGCATTAGAAGTGCCACTTCCATTCACCTGTCAAGGTAGAGCAGGCTGCTCCGCTGATCTCTTCGCCCTCTCTGTCTGTCTTCAGGAGAGCCGCCTGCGGCCGAGGGAGGTCACATCCTCTGGAGGTACAGGATGACAACTAGAAATGCAGTTCATTTGAATTGCTCTGCGTTTCTTCTCCAGAGTCCGACTACTCAATGCAATGCTCTGGCTGACAGATGTAAGACTTACATCACTCATCTTCTTCATCATCTATGTTTTTAATATCTTGTACCAGGAAAAAATATTTGCTTGTATGTTTTAGTGCATTTGTGAAGAAACTATTTTCCGACTGAAGCACATATATGTTTTCAAATGTTTCCCATGGACTTTGGTAAAATTATAGTTTTTATAGCATTCATTGAATGGAAGTTTACATTTTTGTGCAAATATTTTTCCACTAGACAACAGTTTCATGACACATGCAGAAAATATATGTCTTCACACACATTAATTAATGTTAATAATTAAAATATGTCACTCTTGGTATTGTGTCTGAGTTTACAAATCTCACACCCATGCCAAAAGTGGCGTATGGGTGAAACACATCATATTAGAAGCCACGACATCAAAGCTTGTATTTTGGTTTTAGCAGTAACTATATGTATGATCTTCGCATGATTTAGATTACTATTTACATGTTAAATAGCCCTTAAACCCTACCAAAACTAAAGTATAGAAGATGTGGGCCTGGGAGATTTGTGTTGTTCAGAATAGACTAAACTTTAGCCAGGAAAGCCGTGTTGGACAGTTAGGCCTCTGGAGCTTGACCTTAAATGTGGCGATGGGCCCCTGACTCTTCCTGTGTCTCTGTGTACTTCTACCCATCGTGGTGAGCAGTGTCTTCTGCCAGACACTTAAATCATGAACCGACAGCAGTCTTTTTCCCATGTAGCATGATTATTCCATATATGTTGGGACAGGAATAGCAAGTTGACTTTCTTGGATTGGAAGGCTATTACTACTAGAATTAGGGAATGGAAGTGAGTGTTATTTAAGATCCTTTCCAGGTTTAAACTCCATTAAAAATCAATGGTGGGGATGGCTAATCCAATGCTGGAATGCCTTCATGAAGATAAGTATCTGTGTCTGTTATGGTTAATTTTATATTTATATATAAAAGTAGAATTTTATGAATCAATATGACAAAATGACCTTGCTTTGAATTTGGTTTCAAGACAGAATTTGCTGGAAACCAATTGATAAGGTGAGTGGTTTGCTTTCAGAATGAATCTCCGTTTTAAAGTTAGGAGCCAAATTACTGCAGACCTTCTCTGTCTTGCTGAGTTTCTATTTACTTATGATTGCATTTAGAGTTATTTTCATGCCCTATTCACTTGGATCCCGAGTATCCTATCTTTGAATCAGACAATGTACGACTGTTTTGTTGGGGACCCAATGTCGACTTGGCCGTACAGACTCACCTACTGGATTCTTGCCTTTCATTTGCTTCGCATTATAGATCTTCTTTTCTCTTCCTCAAAATGGTTCTCATATTTCTGACCAAATAGTCATTGTCAACTATTTCCCTGCTTTGAGTAATTTCCTCCTTTATGGTTTAGGAGACAAGAACCCGATTTTGCCCTTAGATAATTCCAACCTGGATAAAACCAGCAATCTTACAATTGGTAATAGAAAGAATAATGGTATGGATGGTCATCTTACGAAAAGGTCTCAGTCGGTTAAATTTATTATTTATTTTTTGTCTTTCACCATCCCACTCAATGGAACAGTATTTCCTTCCAAATGATTTACCATATAATTTATTTATTTATTTATTTATGATTCTGAAAATGCATTCCTACCCCCAGAGACTGGGCTAAGATCAGAGATTTAGTGTACAGTATAAAGAAGAGTGTTTCTATATTACTTGCCAAACAGGAGGTATCTTGAAAAGTTACACAAGTCTTTAAGAGAAAACAATTCTCTCTATAAAGTTTCTCTAGACCCCAGAGAGTGTTATTAGCACTGCTCACTCCACTGGTGAACAGTTAACACCATATTGTATTTATTATATTATTGTTTCTATTTTCCATATCATAGGATAAATCTACATTTTGTTGTACTCATCTTTGTTTGATACTCCTAACACAAGTTGGAACACACAGTAAGCATGATTCATAAAAGAGTTAATTTGTAGTGTGAGATATAAGAAAAAGAACTTGGAAAGTCAGTCCCAACACATCTCATAGATATCTCCACAAAACATCTGAAAATTATATACATACATATATATATATATATATATATATATATATATATATATCCACATTTGTTTATCTAAAAGCCAGTTCAACTATAGTTTTAAAATCAAGCTTCATATAGTAGCTGAAAATTATATTGTGGAAATGATTTAATTTGTACCCAGGTATGAATCTCCCAACAAGGTGCAATCTATAAGAAAATTTTTTAAATCAATGTATAGTCTATTGAAATATACAAATTATCAATGTATAAATTTGTGAATTATAAATTAGGAATCTGTGAAATACACACACACCCATCTTCCTGGTTTCCATCCCAATACATCTATTAAAAAGTTCCAGCCACATTCAAGACATAAAAAATGAAAAAAGAGTAAGAAAGAGAAGAGGAAAGAAAGAAGAAAAAAGAAAAGAAGGAAGAAAAGAAAGAAGACATGAAAGGAGGGAAAGAGAAATGAAGAGAAATTGAGTGAGAAAACAGGATAAAGAGAGAAAGATGAAGAAGGGAAAGAGCAGAAAGGAGACAGAGAAAGGGAAAATAAATTTTAGAGTGTACTCTTAGCAATGTACATTAAAAGATATTGAAAAATTTTAATAATGAGACTTTTAAAAACATAGTGTCAAGCTAAACTGATGAGGAAACTTCCAGCTAATCTGCATGGCAAAACTTTGTGTGTTAAGTGTAGGCTTGTAAACTGAGGAAACAAGACTCAGTCTGGATGTGGGTGGAACTAAAAGATTGGTAGCTCAATCTCAAGAAAAGGAAAAACAAAAGCAAGGCTGCACAGATTCCTCTGGGAGAGCTCTGGCCTTCACCATCGTCTCTACTCATCAGTCTCCAGTGCAGACTCACTCCTGTGTCCATTCCGCCTTTGGACACCAGTCTCCACTGCAGGTTTGTTCCGGTCTCCAGGACTTCACCAGCATGTTTGGGTATCTACTTGCAAGACAGACTCCACCAGTTGTTCTGCAGGGAAACTTTCAGACTTGCAATCTTGGGCTGATGTTCTTCCACAACACCTGAGTAGCTACTGACTCCTCCAGCTGTTGCACATACAGGCGGCCATTTTGGACTCTGTAAGCTGATTTAATAAATGTATTCGTTTGTTTTTCTAAGAACCTTAATAATACAGTGATTATTTGCATATGTCTGAAATAGAATGAAAGATCACTAAATCTTAAAGTAAGAGATGCATATAGTAGTAAGAATTTGCAGTAACAAAAAAGAAAGAGGAACACAAAGGTGATTTCCATTTGCTGGTTTATTAAATGGAATAGGTTGGTGGCGCCCTTTTTAGAAAAAGAAGGACCTAAGCAGAGTTAGTTAACGTAAAAATATTGCGAGTTCTAGTTCAGGTGAAGTCTGGATGCCTCTGAGAAAGGCAGCGGGAGGAGGGTCACACAGCCAAACAAGAACGGAGAGGACAGACTTGTTGAAAAGAGGTGGAAATGAATCCCATGCGTGAGAAAGAACAAGTGGAAAGGGAACGCATGTTGACAAGCCCTTGATCTAATCATTTCCCTGTGACCTTTTTTTCACACTGTATATACAAGACTGGAATCAGCGAGATTTTACAGGCTCCATTTCCCTCCTTTCTGCTTGCTATTGTTTACATCGGTTATTTATCATAATATTGCCACCTCCATTTCCTCATACTTCTGTATATTTTTGAGCTAAGCACTCTTCTTTTTTTTTCAATGTTATCTTTTTTGCCTCTGTAATTTCTTTTTATTGGAAATACATCCCCACTTAAAGTCTTACCTTTTAGTGATATTACAATTAATTATTTCTAAACTACTGGCCATATGCTGTTAAAGATCAGACATTGAAAACATCTGTCAAAAACACTGCTTAAAGAAATATCACTTTAAGGCCAATATTTTATCTAAAATAAGGAATCAGTTTGGTTTATCCAGAGCCTGAACTAGTGCTGTCAGATCAGCCCTTCCACCCTCGTTTTGGCTGGTTCTTACACTCATTCTTTTAGTTAGTCCTCCAGGAAAGACACTACTTCTGGCTCAGGGAACGCATAGAAGAGGAGCAGACCGTTTTGGAAGCTAGTTTAAGATTTGATGCTGTTGGCAACCATTGCTGAAAACAAACAATAAGATTCTTTTTTCTTCCATAAGAAGATTTATTTCTGAGCCTTCCTCTGCTAGATTTTTAGATTGCGGGGCAGTTTCACAGACCGGTTTTAACACATGAGAGGTAAGCTACCAGTCTTATGTTCAGAGAAAACAAAGAACACAAAAATGCCCAAGAAATACATTGAGGTAAAAGAATCCTTCACAGTGTTCATAGCAAATTATTAGTGTATTTTCTCTGATTCTTAAATTCTGCGATGCTTAATTAGAATATAGTTGTTTCTCAAATTCTGATGCTTTTACAATTCACTGTAATAGATAACAATAATAAAATTTACTTTTTGTTTGATTTTCTTATTTTATTCCTGTATATTAGCCACTAGATGACTTCATTTTGTTTCACTTAGTCCTAAGATTTTAGAGTCAAGTTTTGGTTCCCTCACAGGGAAGTTGGCTTGTATGCTCGGTCTTCCCTTTCCAGTAACGGGAGTCCATATTTCCTGTTTAGTCCAGTATGTTGCTGTCAATCTCTACTGCAATAAGTACTGCTGACTTCCCTCTAAGAACAATCTATCCATGTACGTTTCATGACAATATTCTCCACGGAATTTTCATCTTTTCCTCATGATATTTCATCACTTCCAACATAAATACTGTATTCTCCCATCCACCTTGCCTTTAAATACTATAGTGATTTAGGTTTCTGCTTTTCTTTTAGCATCTATCGAATGTATTTTCTGTGAATATTCTCAACTACTCTCATACTTTTGCTTGCTGTGTAGGTGACTTTAAAATGCCTGGTAGCTCTGGCTTTTGTGACCTTTAGAGCATGTGTCATATAGATAACTTGCATGCAATGCTGATCCATTATGCCTAAAATTGCTGTTTTTTTTCTGACTTTGTCCCTGTCACCCACTTGTATCCACCATGTGAGGATGTGAGGATCACTCCAAAGTCCTGCTGTGCTCATTCCCACATAATGCCACAAAATACGCTTTATCAAACTACTACATTTAAAACTTCAGCTTAGCTTCTGAATATATATATATATAGTAACATATAATATAATCATATTATAATCATATAATATATATATATGAGAGAGATGAGAGCCTTAATTTAGAATTTATTCTTTATCTTAGTAATTTTATTTATCTATTTATTAGTCAGCTTTCTGTGCTGTAAGATAATATAAAGAAAGAAAAGCTCAAAAGAGGAAGATGGTTTCAAAGGATTTAGCCCATGGTCATTTGACACTGGTGCTTGGGGCTGTGACACGGGAGTATTTTATGGTGGAGGGTGGTGGTGGAGAAAGCTGCTCTTCTCATCAGAGCCAAAATGTATGCAGAGCTAGAGAGGAAGAGGCCAGAGACAAGATACATCTACAAGGCTGCATTTTAAAGAATCTATTCCCTTCTACTCACCCAGTGCATACATTTTTAATGTTTTTACCATCTAATAGTTATATAAAATCATGACATCACCAATGAAATAATTCATCAGTGAGGTCAGAGCCTCTTGATCCAATCACTTCCAGAAATGCTCATCTCTGAACTTTCCTGAGCTAGAAACTAAGTTTTCAAAATATGAGCCCTTAGGGGTACATACTTTTTTATCTTTCCTTTTATTAATATGTATGTATGTTATATATAATATTTGCATTGAACTTGAGTATTTTGTACACCTATATATCACATCAGATTTACAAATGCTACTCCTCTCTCTTTTTGACTATCCCATGCCCTCTTCCTTCCCACTAACTCCCAGTACCACACCCCCATTTAGTTTAGTCGTTTTAGAAATGACTATATTCTTAATTCAAATTCTATCAGTCATCTGTAGGAATCTTTACTATAAGTGCTAAATGAATATCACAATATTCTATGAAGTACCACATCTACTTATCAACTCTAAAAAGTTTATCTCAACATAAAAATGTGAAAATAAAACTGTCTACTTTAGGAATTGTTGAAAATAATTTCAGATGCTGGTAATATGGTTGTGTTCAAGAAAAGATTGAATTTTCATAAAAGTGATATCTAGTACATTCCTGAAATATTAAATTCAAGGAAACTCATTTTAGCTTACAAAAAGTTGCTTTTTCTTCTGGATTTCAAGGTATGTTGGTATATTCTGTGTTATAATTTTGCAAATAATTTACATCTCAGGAAAATTCCCCTGAAGTTTCAGGTTTAGTGAAATAGGCTTTGTCTGTGGATTCATACCCTATTCCTATATTTATTTCAAATTCGGTAATTTGCATAGGAAATTTGTATTCATGATTCATGTGGTTTTCTTTTTTACTATGTTATACAGAGTATATTTACTTTTTTTCTCTTCCATCTACTACATTGCCTGTCATGCAATAGATTTGATAACTAAAATTTCATATACTGGAATTAAGTAGGTATCTATAAACAATCATAGTAATTTTTAAGTCTTACAAAGTCAAAAATATTTTATAAAATTTCAAAAACTTAGCTAATGTGAATTCCTGCATTTATATGCTATGCAACAATGTGTTGTGCATATATAATGCTGCTGGTTTTATATTTATCAAAAATGAGGGAGTACCACTATGTTAGATCATGATAAACTGAGGGAAATATAATAATTCTGTGTTTTAGCATGCTTTCTAAGTCACAGAAGGCCACAGTTCTATTGTGCTTTGGAGTGACTGCCACTGTGATAAAAATATTACATGAATATATAAGCCAATGTGACAGAGGACAGAGAAAATCTAAATAAAAGCAGGGCATGCATATTGTGTTCACTCTGAGCCTGTCAATCAAGCTAAATTTTATGAAGAAATGAGAAGTGATTTTCACTCATGTACAGTATGTCATGTAGGTCATATTCTCTTATGCAAATGTATTTCACTTAGGTGTTCAAATTTCAATACAAACGCAGTTCTAAATCTATGGCTCTTGTCTTCTGCACTCTCTAATTCATTCAGAGTTTGGAGAGCAAATATTTTATTGAGCATGATACATAGGAAGCATTGTTTGAATAGATGTTAAAACATGAAGCTGTGTCTGTTTTAGATAACAGTCATATTGTAGGAATTCTCACCTTGCCCAGTGAATGCTGTCCTACAAACAGGGGAAAGTGATGTAGGGTGAGAAGTGGGTGTGAATTCACAGGTGGAATCTCAAAATGAGCCAAGGCCCTTGTTTATACCTTGGTAGGCCTTTACATACATGTCCAAGGTGTCCAAGGTCCAAGATCACATTTTGGCCGCCATTTACTCACAACGTCCCTCAATGCTTAAGATAGTAAACACTTTTAGTCTGTAAACAGCAACTTCAGGCATGGTCTTGTGCAGATCAATCTTTTTTCATTCTTAAACCCCCCTGGATATGTCACTGTTGATGTTCACTCTAAATTAGAAACAAAGCAAAGCAAACCAAACGTTTGGAATGTACATCTAGTGCTTTTTCCATAATTATTCTGTAATAGTAGATCATTAAACATCAACTGAACGCAGAAAGACTCAAGTGACATCCATGAAACTTACATGTTTTCCAGTTTTAAAATTTACTTGTGTCATTTTAAAAGATTCTGGTATTAAGGATTCAAGAAAGTGAAAGGATTGTATTCTTTAATCAATTCTTCATTGAATAGTTGCATTGTTTATAGTCCTAAGAGGAGACAAAAATTCCCAAACAGTGTAATTGAGAAGCATTTAATGAAAGAACTGTATTGTGGCTTGGATCTGGAATGTGTCCCAAAAATCTCGTGTATTTGAATGTTACAGATTGTCTATGTACTGTTGGGAGATTGGAGCCCAATCTGGAGGGGTGGATTTCAGGAATATAAATTGGATTATAAGCTTGCCAGGTTGTCCACACCTGGATCCAGGAGGGTCTGATCACGGGGATGAGACCTGGAAGGTTATATAAGGTGCTTCCTGCCTTCCTTGGAAGACAAGTCTCAACTTGCCTTGACTTGGCTTTCAGTTTGTAATGTCAAGGAGCTGCCTCCTCCTCTGCCTCTGCCTTGTGCCTCCACTCTTGATGGCCCCCTGAATGGACTGTGACCTTCTGAAACTGTGAGCTAAAATAAACCTTTCCTCCCCTAAATCTGCAGATGTCAGGTATTGTTGAGTCACAGCAACAAAAAGGGAATTAAAGCAGTCTATTTACAAAGGTGAGAGCAGTGGTAAGTGGAGGGCAAGACTAGTGAAGTATCTCAGATTCAGAAACTTGATTCTATGGTCAAAGATTGTTTTATCAAATATAACATGTTTAAAACGCGATTAGTGTCATCTTGCCAATAATGGTTTCATATGGAGACTTTATCAGAGTTAAGTCTAATTTCATACTTTAATCTTCCCAGAACAAAATCATTGAATTATCCTTGAGTACTGTATTTTTCCACATTCTGTACCTGACTCAAGAGGAAATTTTGCCGACCGTGTCTTCAAAGTATTCTCCAGCTTCGTACTCTTTTTTCCAGGTCTCTTGTAAAAACAGATCCTAGCATAGATTGCTGGGACAGTCTCTTAGCTGTTCTGCCTAATTACACCTATCTTCTTCCCTTCTCTTCTCTTCTCTTCACTTTCTTTCTACTACTGGGTCTTTTCTACTACTGGACTACTGGGTACCACTCAGTAGTCCGGACTGGCCCTGAACTCACTACATAGCCTAGTCCGTTCTTCAACATACAGCAATCCACTTGCCTCAGCCTCCTAAGTGCTTGGATTATGCATGTGCACAATTATTGTCTACATAATGCCCACAGAACTGCCACCGTGATCTTTGTATTGTTTAAAACTGATAGTGTTATTTCTTTGGTAAAGACTCTGCAAAAATCCTTGGGAAAATAGGAGTGAACTGAAGGACCTCCCGTACTGTTGGTAGGGTCCCACATAACCTGGCCTCTTGCTTATAATTCTTTGCTTCTTCTGTTTTCTTTTGTCTCTTGATTCTAATAATAGTGGCCTGTTCCTTGCTCCTGTATCTTACAAATTGCTAGCTCATGCATGTAGTTTAGATCTTCCACTGAGTGTCATTTGGAGATGTCATTTTATCGTTCCTAGCTTTTGTTGATAATATTTTAATTTTGAGCCTCTAGGCATCTTCTTAGGTTTATCTTTAGTTGTAGTGTCCCAGAACACTAATAGATTATGATTTAACATTTCTACCCTGACTAGGAGTAACTCTTTCTACATTTGAAGATTTCATTCTTTCTAGTTACTATTTGTCTTCCTAAAAAAAAAAAAATCTTCAACCCTTAATCCCCCCATCTGTATCTTGAGATAGGGACTCGGAGGTGATACTATGATTTCAGATGAGGTTGTTGCGAGGGAAACCCCACAGTAGGATTAGTGCCCTCATAATGAGATAAAGAAACCTTAATTCACATGTTTCACTGTGGTAGGAATCCAAGAAGTAGTATCTAATCAGAGTTCCATCACGGTACCTTCATCTCAAACTTTTGTGTCCCTGTCACTGTGGCAAAAATGTGTTGTGTAAAGCATTCAGTCTATACTTCTCTGTTATTTCACTGTGACAATGCCGCCCCTCAACTCTGAAAAGCAACTTTCAGACTTCATTCCTATTTTCTATTTACTATTTTCTTAATCTGGAACCATACAATAATGTTATTGGAACTTGGCATTCTACCTTCTGCAGTTTATTTTCTTCTTTTCCTACATTCTCATAGTTATCCACCTTGCATTCTGGGTAACTCCTTTATCATTCGTTAAATACTTTTTCAACTCAATTTTAAAGACTGCTTTTAAAACATTGATCTCTTTTCACAGTTCATTGATGTTCCATTCTCTTGCTTTATCATCTCTCTACAAATGTTCAAACTGAAATACCATCTACAATGATGGTTTCTTTGATTGCTTTGTTATTTTTCCTCTTTTTGTTAATATACATGCAAAATGTAATGGTTACAATGAGCTTAGGTGTATCTATTACTTGACTTAAAGTCATTAATTTACTCATGTATTTGCTGTTTCCCATGTCTAAGTTTGAAGAGCATATTTAACAGGAGCAGTTGGTGAAGGAATGTACTTAGGAAACAGAAACAAACACAAAACTTCTCCAAAAACAAAACAAGACAACAAAAATAACAACAACAATAACAACAACATCAACGACAGAAACAAGCTCTTGGGCTGGTCATAAAGGTGCTTCCCAATATATGTTTAAGGATGTTGGGTCTGAGGCTAGATCTGAAAGAGGGTGTGGCCCTAAAATAAGACATTACCTTCAGATAGAAGTCATTTTTTAAAATTTTTTTCTACCCTATCCCTTTGAAAGAACAACTTTCTATTCTTTTTTTAAGCTATTTTCATGGATTTTTGGATCAATTTTCCTCTGCTTGCTCAAAGTCTTATCTCTTTAGTCTGCTTCTGTGGTAGCAACTGCTGCCCTGGCTTATGAACAGTCAAAGTCTCCTCTACATCCTCCAGATCCATCTCAGTTTCCGGTCCCATGGATTTCTCTAACATATGGTAAGTTTAATTGTGCATTTTAGAGACATGATTCCTAAATCTGAGTGTTTATAGCCGGTATGCCATTTCTGCTAAGGTGTTACAACGTGCTAAACATCCTACATATCATATTCTTTTTCACTAGTGTTGGGAATGCATTTTAATTGCATTTGCTTAGGAATTCGGTACACATTTCAGTCATTTCTGCTTTTCCTTTCTTTTTCTGATCTTTCATTTCCCAACTCTCCGATCTGCTTCTCAAGTCCACAAAATCTACCTACCTGTTTCCTTTTCATTTATCCTATTCTGAAATGTTAAAATAAACAACTCATCGTCTAGCTGACCATGATCTACTTAAAATTTTCTCTATATTGGGGTCATTAGCTTTGTTTTTAAATTAAATGAAGTAATGCAACAGTACTTCAGATAAAAATAACAGACCCTTGTTTTTCTGCTTTGTGTTGTCTTAATATTTGATGGCAAACAAACGTGGGCCTCTGTTTTTGTTTTAGTAAGGTAAATCTTGTTGTGTGTGCTTCTAATTTTATACTTGCTTAATTTATATAAATAATTAATATATTCTTAATATTTTATATTTCAAAGTATAGCATATGAATAGCCTACAACAAAAATAAATCGTCTTCAGTTTCTCATGTACAAGTTGTTTTTCCATGCCCCAGATTTAGAATTACACAACCTTGCAAACTGAACTGGATGAACTACAGACTAGACGTCAAGAAGCAATGTAGAATGTTGTCCTCTGAACGTGCTAGTGCAAAATTCAGGGCTTTGTATCAATATAACATCAAGTTTTAACCCAAGCTAAAGGTCTATAAAAGGTGTTAGCAGCAAACCTTTTCATTCTTTATGGCTCTAAGAAATACATCTATCGTGACACTTGTCCAGGGCTTCTTTGCTGTCTGGAAAGTGCCACTTAAGAAAATCACCTTCTGACCTTATCTACAAATACTGGATTCCAACCGAGCGAAAGACAGAATAGAATTCCACTTCTGCTACAGTCTCAATGCCCTCTAGATGTGAAGTGGGTACATTGCAATGGGTAGATGGATTAGGTCCAAAACAACAAGGACAGAGAAATCACCAAGCACGGCTATTGGAAGAACAAAATAGCTTCCCCACAGGATGATGTCCCTAAACGTGCCCTCTTGTCCCAGCATGTGCTCTCAATGACTTCCTACACAGTGATGATAGGTTAGATCAACCGCTCGTGTCCCCCAGAAGCAGGAGTGCGGATAGCTTTGGGCCTGAGAGGGAGAGGTTTTCTGTGAAAAGCAAAGCGTCCTCATTAAGCCACCCCCTGCGCCTTTAGATTACAGAGCATTTTGTTCTAACCGGCTAAAGTGACACTGCAACGGAGCCTTAGGTGACGCCACCTCACTGAGCATTGCCAAGGAGCGCTGCCCGTGAGTACATCAGACACAGCAGCCAGCAGGTAGAGTGTGGACTGAAGCAGCTAGCGGACGAGGCAAAGTGGAGCCAAAACCACACAGAGCATTTCTTCCCAAACCCGTGCCATTCTTCTGTGTAGCATTGTGACAGCACTCCTGTCCCCACGCTGATTTGCTCTGCCGTCCCGTCACATTGTGACAACGGCTCTGTCAGCAGAAGCATGCCCGACACGGACGCTTTTGTGAATCTACCCCTTGCCTTGTTTTTGTAACCCTAAACTCTGTTTCCCCTTTCTTTCTTCCATCCCTTTTTAGCTTACATAAGTACTGGCAGAGGTAAACTGCCCGGCGAATATTGGCTCTGCGAAAGGGCTAATAGTCCATGATCGCGCCGTGTCATTTTCCTAAGCTTTCACTGTCTCTCCCTCATCCTTTCTTTCATATTTGCTTTGTTTTCATTTCACTTTTCTTCTTGTTCTTGTTCGCGTATTTGACTTGGTTCCTGTGGCCGGGATCCAACTGTTTAGTGTGGTAGCTGCACGATCCTGTACGTTTCCCGCCTCACAATAACAGGGGTAACTGTCATCCCCATTCTTTGGAGCACTAACATATTTGTGTATTATTTTCATTTTTTTGTTGTTTTTGTTGATGTTACCTGAAGAAATAAGCCACAGTTTAAAAAGGACACTATCTAGCTAAACCACAGGACAGAGGAAATGATTTGATATGCTGTTACCCTGCCTACCAGAAAAGATTATGTGCTGCTCCAGTCCTCCCTCATCTTTCTGCTGCACTGATGCTTGTGTTGTCCTGCCAACTATATCCTGCCTGTCCTGACCAGTGCCTCCCAAATAGCATCATCCACTCATCTGCTTTAACCTTTTCAGGAAAAACTCAGAAACTATAAAAGAGTATGCTCATTACAATCCAATCAGCCACTTCAGCCTTAGTATTCTACTTCTCCCATTTAAAGACCAAGCTGGTGTATACATTTTATGCTTTCCAAACTTGGAATGAGCTAAGGGAGAGGGCTAGAGACAGGAACAGGAGGGTAAACCGGAAGACAGGCTAGGAACATCTCATCTTGCAGTAGTGGCTGTCTGGCTATGATGGGCTAGGATGGGAGACTCGGGCAGCAGGCAGTCAGGGCAACAGGTTAGTATTATCCTGATGGCATCATTAAGGCTTACCTCCCTGATGGCGGGCTGCTACCACTCACAGAGCCCAGAGCAGAATAGAAAAGAGGAATGAAACAGAGCAAAGAAGAGTGTTTGGACCATCAAGTAAAGTCTAGGTGATGGAGATTTGAATCCTATTTTTTGTTTGACGGTATTTTTGGAGCTAACGTCATTATCATTTAAGAGATTCTAGTGTGTGAGTTTGAACAACAGCCAAATAAATGAATGATTGAATGAATAAAACTCTAGATTTTTGGATGTGAGAGTCAACACACACTTTTTTCTCAATTAAGAAAAAGACATGTTTATGACAAAATTATTTTCCAGAATACTGCTATAATAAAACTTTGGATATTATGCATCCAAATGAAATGAATTTAAGATATTAATTTGTTATATTTTAGAAAAATATTATCTAATAAGTATTATTTATTAGATATTGCTCCTTAAATTAAAAATAGAATTGACATAGCAGCAATATTAATTAATCTGATGAAACAAATAAAATAAATGAACACAATAGTGGAAAGATACTAAATTATAAGGGCATTTTGACATATGACCTTGAGAGATTAATTATTTTTTGTTCTTCAAGTACAATGTAAATGCTACACATGGCTATTAAAAAGAATCATATGGGCAGAAGAAATGGCAAAGTGGTTAAAATGTTTGCCTTGGAAGCACAAGACTCCTGAGTTCGATTCCCCAGCCCCACATAATGCTGGATATGCTGCTGCACACCTGTAATCCCAGCAGTTGGGAGGCTGTAGTAGGAAGGTTTCTGTGAGTTCAAGGCCTAGCCTGGGCTACATAGTGAGTTTAGGAACAGCTTGGGCTACAGAGCAAGGCCTGGTCTCAAAAAAAAAAGAAAGAAAAAAATCATTCTTTTTATAATATAAGTTTTAAACAAATGCACAAATTACACATTTCACTTTGTTCCCACTCTCAGCCATGGGGATTGTGCTGGCTGCTTCTTACTAGCAAGTCTAGCATTCCACACATCCAGTCGTATTAGCCCTGACTTCTGCTCTTTAGCAATGTGGGTTCTGTGATTGGTGTTCCCTCACTGTTACTCCTTCAAAAACCCAAGATTTGTGTATCATAAAGCCGCAATAATAAAAAAAGACAGTTTTGAATGCAATAGGTTTCTATAGAAAGTGAAACGCGATTAGTATGTTCCATTTTCTTTTTTGTTCTCATGAGGAAGAGTGATTAACAACAAACACTCTTGCATTTGGTGCTTGGTTCAATAAAGACAAAAATAGACCACATAAGCCATTTCCTCCTGAGTGCGTGATTAATGAATTATCCCCTTGTCCTCTAATTGCCTCATCAGGAGTGGGGTTGCTCGTGGCAGATTAATAAAAAAAAGTCCTTGAGTGAACTGATAGTATTGCCTGCCTAATATTTCATGCCAGTTAGTTTCAAACATGCAATTACCAACCATAGAACATGACAGCACAGAAGTAAGAAAAAAGAAGATACACTCAGAAGATATTTTATTTTAATCCAGCATTCAAATGATTGTTTTTTTTTTGTGTGTGTGTAGGTAATAACAGTCAGATGCTGTTTGAGGCTGTTGATTTTCTTGTTTGTTTCATACAACTCAGGGATGCAGCATATTTATGCAAAGGAATTTGTAACAAACAAATGAACAAACAAATGCTTTCTCCAAGTCTTAAAAGAAATCACAGCTTCTAACTGCAAGATTAGAAAATTATGGAAGGAAATCTGTGCCAGAAGCCAGAATATGGAACTTCTTTACCTGACCTTTCATTAAAGCACATTACGCACAAATTCTCTCAAGTTGGAAAGTCACTTAAAATTGCTTGATCTAACTTTTATTCAATATAGAAACTTATTATTAACTATTTCCAAAGGGAACCTTTGGACCTAGCTCACATTTCGAAAACTAACCACCCTACACAGCAACCTATTGGATTGGAAATATTAAAATTTATTCTCATTTTCCTTTTTAACTCATTGCTTTTGGTTCTGACTCTTTAGGGTTACATGGAACGAGTGAACTTCCTCTACAATTCATCATTCTACAATGCTTAGTCCTTTTCTAAATACTGTACCAGTAAGTTTAGGATCCTATACAAGTCTCTAGATGTAGATTTTCTTGTGGCTGTTATTTCTTTTTTGTTTGCAAAAGAAAACACGATTTAATTACATTAGAACTCACTAATTAAATTTGGATCTTTTTCACATGAATTTCATCGAGTCTAAGTCTGTCATGTTTTTCGTGTACCTAGATTGGCATGGAAAGAAGAAAGTCTATGCAAATCGTGTTATCCCAGGAAATGTGACTTTTAGGAGAATTTGCCACAGCTTGTTATCTTTGATTTTTAAATTTGGCACAACAAGAAAAACAATATTTTCGGCAACAGGGAGTTAGTTACATTCACATAATTATTGAGTCCCCCAAATTCCTATAACGTTTGAAAGACATTTTCATTGTATGCAATCAATAATGTATTTCTAAACAGAAATCTAGAAGACCAGCCTCTTGCTGTTTAATAAAAACCTTCATCTTATTGGCATTTTGAGACTAAAAGGGCCGGCTAAGATACTCAAAGGTAAGTTTGTAAGTTTGGATTCAGAGCACAGGGATGTAACAAATGTTTCATTGAAGCCCATAAGAAAGGCGATGAAGATCCCTGCTCGCTGGATCTCCTAGTGAATAAAAAGCCCGTATCTTATAGATTATGATTTCCTTTATGAAATAGAGAGGATCCATCACCAACTTTGCTTCTTTGGATCCTATAAATGATACTATCACTACTGTTATATTTCTGTCTCTCTAATTATATAAATTGTCAATAATTTACTTTGGAAACTTTTTAAATGAAATATTTGTTTTAGTAGTCAAACTCTATGGAGTTCTTGGAGAGAATGTTTTTTCCTTCTTCTCCTGTTCATATGTATACATAAAATTTAGTATTTCACATTTTATATTAATATCCACATGTTATTCATACCCCGGGTCCTTCTACCTTCTATGCCAGAGAGTAATTTTGATGATTTTTAAAACCCCAAAAGTGGCTGGAGGAATGGCACAGCGGTTAAAGTGCTAGCCTTGCAAGTGAATAGGCCCTGAGTTCGAGTCCCAGTACCACACAAAGCTGGGCATGGTGGCGCATGCCTATAATGTTAGTTCAAGACCAGCCTGGGCTGCAGAGACCCTGTCTCAAACATATAGAGAGGAAAAAAAAAAAACCCAAAGCATTCCCATAGTTTACAAGATTTTTCTATTTGGATGGAATATGGAATTTTGCTCATGGCATAATTGAAGAAGACGGAGCAACTTGTTTACCAGCCATATTTCCTGTAAGAGAAGAAGCAGTATCAGGAGTGTAGCACAAAAACAACCTGCAACGAATTCTCACACAAGAAAGAAATTAAAAAGCATTGGAAAGCAAACAGAAAAATTTGGTTAGATGATGTTACAAAGATTAGCGATATCAAGGAAAGACCATGACAACTCAAGCACGGGGGGGGTGGGGTGGGGTGGGAGGGGAGTAGTGGGTGGTGGTGGTGGTGGTGGGGCAAGTAAGCCTGTAAGCCTACTGCAATTCTCAGGGTCAGTCCTTTTATAAATGTGTCTATGCCCTGAAACATTTCAATTATAGTATACTGAGACTTAGTTCTCTTCTGGCTGCTGTCACCACTGAAAGTTACCTTCTTTTTTTCTGATGCTCTGAAGACTAGTGGAGCCCTGCATTGTCCTTGGTTGAATCACAGAGTATCTACGGACTCTAGAGCTTGTACACTTCAATCAGTGGAGCAGTCAGCACAGATGAAGAGAGCAGTCCCTAAACCAGGTACTTAACTTGCTATGATTGATAGATCCTAATCTTGGTTTGCATTTCCATGGTACCAGAGTTTCTGGCATGACAGTGTGCAGTGCACGATGATAAGAAGAGAGCATGCAACCATAGGGTCAACGTGTCTACAGTGAGGAAAAGATGAAGTCTTCTGTTCTTCCTAAGCACAGAGTTTACATGAATGTGAAATGAAACCAGGAGATGATTTATTGGGTTGCTCTGATCTGGAAACCAATGCGCTCTGCATACATTCCCTTTGGTAATCTCTAATGTGGTGTAAAGTTCTTTCTGGGTAGCAGGTTATTTTTCTCTGGCATCGCCTGCTTACTGGGCATCATTTTGGTAGAAAAGTAGCAAGGGGATAAACCACCATTGTAAGAAATGTGAAGAAATGTAACGGGATTTAAATTCGTAGGGATGAAGTAGATCAATTCTGTTGATGATAATGGATATTGCTGCAGAGATA
Organism: Ctenodactylus gundi; assembly: GCA_004027205.1. NCBI lineage: Eukaryota > Metazoa > Chordata > Mammalia > Rodentia > Ctenodactylidae > Ctenodactylus > Ctenodactylus gundi. Next base: position 182,244 of record PVKB01000313.1, on the reverse strand, counting down.
CGTTCAAATGACTAGCATATACTCCACAATAGCTCATTCAACTCTGGGTTAGAGTCAAGTACCAACAGACTGATAAAGATTTGAAAAAAAAACCGTCCAAATAATTCTGAGAAACAAAACAAGAGAGTGTGATGGGACATCGGATTATTAGAGATTTTAGGGTGGCAAAGGGGTCAAAAGTTAGATTACTAGGCTGCTGGTGGTGACTGTTCTGAATAGAGACGAAATGAGAGCTGGGACAGTGCCCACAGGCATAGAATGGCATTGTGATGGGGCACAGGCACAAATGGCAAGAAAACTATATTGTGTGTCATGTTTTTTGAGCAATGCAAGATTTCTTAAAGGTGAATAATTCAACAAGAATGATGCCTTACTAAATAAGAGAGTTAGGAGAAATAAAGAAGAGAGAGTAACAAAGTCTGCCATCTGGATTTCCTTGTTACTGATGAGGGAAGGATCTAGAATTGAGTGTGTTTCCAGCCTTTATTAGGTATAAGATGAGAATAACAACTGCATTTGAATAAAAAATGAAGGTTTGGATTATTACAGTTGGTAGTGTGGAGAGACACTCCTTTTGAAATATCAGATTTCCTCTCTTTTGTTCCCATTCCCTGAATTCTAACCATATTTTACTTACTTATCAGCGAGGAATAAGAGAGGAAGCTTGCTCTGGTCACGCAGAAACATTTGAATACAGGGTCACTTTGAAGGGCTTGGTTTCAGTTTTAATTTCCTTTTGAAGGTTCAAGCATTTGCTGTTGGTTTGTTGGTGCTCAAGGCATGCAATGGACACTCTTATCATAGATGCCAGATGAAATCTTCTCTTTGTTAAAAGCTAGCATTCACATAGGTGTCCACCCAGCATGAATAAGGGTCATATATATCTCTTCATTTAAAATTGCTGAGTTATTGTACTCAATTCAATCTCTTCTGAAATTTCTCTACAATCTAATGAGCAGTACCATTGGTCGTCGGACAAAATTGTCTTTGCAGAGGTAGTCGCACGTGTGCCTGGACAGGCCTAAATATGGCCTCATACACAGAAAAGTGGGATCCATGATTCCATTCATGCTTGGTGTTTAGAGTAAGTATAAGCGATAACGTCACTTACTGTGAAAGGAAGAAGGAGAGGTTGACGAAACAGCGATGATATTGTGAGCATTGTGCTTGAGGTGTACCCAGAACTGGCAAGTGAAAATTGGGAAAAATAATTATTTACATGGTTTGAATGTTTACTAGAACCTATGCATTAGAGATGCATGAAGTGTCTAACAATTTCTAAGGTATTTCTGGAGAAAATATTTGAATAAAGTTACGGTTTGAATCTGGAGTATCCCTCCAAAAGCATCACTCCTGTCGTTCACATCTTTTAAAAAAACAGATGAGATGTTAAGAGGCAGGGTCTGATTGCAGGGTGCAGAGCACTGAGGCTTGACCCACAAGGGGAATATCACTGGTGCAAGGCAGGACCTAGAAGGGTAGATCAACCCTTCCTCCTCACTTGGCTTCCTGTCTGCCATGCCATGAAGAACTCTTCAGCTGCACCTCTGCCATGTGCCTCGACCAATGCAGCTGCCTACGTATGAACTTCCAAAATTGTAAGCTGAAAATCTTTCCTCCCTTCAATTTGGGTGTCAGGTATTCTGTTCTGGCAGTAAGAAGGTAACTAAGAGAAAGTCTTCTGTTCAAAATTTACTGCAGATAGAGAAAAGAATCAAAGCTTTGAGAACATAGACATTTCAGGAAAACACTACTTCAATGCAAAATACTAAAAAGAAGCTATCAAAATGGTACAAGAAGGTAATGTTAAAAAAGGAGTAAGAGAAGATATAATGAATCACATTCTAGGACAACAAGAACAAAAGCATTCAGTGGATTTTGAAAACTGCCGGACACCACTTTGGGAGGGATGTTGTCCAGAGCCATAGTGTATGGTTGTTTGATTCTGCCAGTTGAGAAACAGAAAGGTGGAGACCATCTTGTCTTAAAAATAAGTAGTTATGTAGTAGCAGAGGCAAATGAAAGTCAACAAAATATTTTTATGATAAAATTTTCATGTTAAATATCTTGTAGTTTCCATATGTTGAGAAAAAAAAAGACTAGTAAAGAGAGAAAATTTGAAAACATACATGAAAAGGCATGGTTGTTGGTTAAAGCCATGTTGACTAAGTAAGATTATCTTGCTAGATAAATTTCAGTGTGTTATCTACAGAGTAGAACTGAGCTTTATTCCCCAAGCCTGTAAAAGTAGACTGAATCAAGGTTGAATTTTAGTTGCTCGGGTGATCTGTGCTGTGTAAGGTTCATTGACCATTGGCATTGCTAAAGGGGCCACTAGCGTATTGAGGACCCCACAGTGGAATGTAGGAAACAATGCTCATTCATAAACAGTGACTCTACATCATTAAATGCAAAAAAAAAAAAAATTAGAAGGATAGTATTCAGTTGCACGTTATTAACCATCATTGGGTGAGCTCTGCAAACAGAAGTGAAGACATCTCTGGAAATAGCCTTTGCAATAAGCACACCATTTAAAAGCTTTTCTCTCCGAAGACCCCAAGTGCAGGAATAGATATATGTAACCACAGATATCCTTAACAATTTTCTATTTTATTGTTTCAGTTTATGGTTTCTGGTAATGCTACATGTAAGCAAAACTACAATGCCCTATTTTCTTTGCTGCCAAGTCTAAACTAAGATTTAGCCTGACAAATGGGCAAAAGTTTCCAAGCGCCACATGGCTGGTGTCTGTATATAGGCATAGGATGAACCCATATTGTTTTTAAATCCATGGAGGTGTGAGTCAAAGATGCCTCTGCGAATTTTGCAATGAAAGCTGGGGAGTCATAGACTGTATTACTCCGTTCATTTATGAACAAATGCGGGATGGCAGACTGCAGCTTCCAGAGGAGGTATTAATGAATCATCCCCCGATGATCTACTGACGACTCTCAGGACTGCAAACTGAATCATATGACCTATTTTTTTAATTAAAAATGCATTTTAAATGAATTATTTATGAACAAGTACAGCTGCAACCTTGATAATATTAAACTGTTCTGAGCGGTTGAAAGGTATCTCATAGCAGTGACTATTCATAGTGAAACATGCAGAATGTATTAATATAGCTGGGTAGAAAACAAAGTGCTCTCTGAAGAGGTGGCAATAAATGAGCCCATCAACTCATATTGCTTTCTTGCTACAGCTAGTCATCAAAGATTTGAGCAGAAATACTGTGTGTGAGGGTTTTGTAATCTACGGACATCTACAATCCTGTCCTTTCCGTTTGAGAGTTTGGGTATGTAGCACACTGTAAGTAACCAACAAGAAGAGTATTGGCTATGTATCATTTTCCAGAGGGCCAAAATTCATGATCATACTTGTTGCTTCTACTTTATTTTGGCTGTCTCTCATGTCCAAGATGGACTGAAAATTACTTGGGTATCAGGAAAGCAAAGAAAAACGTTAGTCAGCGTAGGTACATTATTTTTTCTGGTATAAATGCTTTTTATATAGCATGAAAGTTCAGTCAGAATTGAAGGCAACTTGACCATCTACGTAACTTTAAAAAATCTATTTTCTATTTCTCTTTATAAACATTTTATTTATAAAAGTATGAACTGAAAATATTATAAAATCCTTGTCTAGTTTAAATGAGATTTATAGTTAAGTATGGCATTATTGTGTTTAGAAGAAAATACTAAAGAGCTTTTATGGCAGAAAAAAAAAGATCAGAGGAAATTGAAAAAAATAATATCAAGATTTGAGAAATTTGTTCTCTAACATGATAAGAGAAACAGGGCAACATAGAACTTTATATCTTTTTTTAATGATAAGAGGAACACAAAATGCCATTATGAATTGCAAAAACAAATAAAACGAGTTTTCTCTAAAAAAGAATAAAAATGGGAATATTTAGTGAAGTTAAAATTAATACAGGTGCGTCCGTTTATCAATTTCTCTTATTCAGACTTTGGATATCTTGAAAACTAGAAAAGAATGAGAGAAAGCACAACACAGAAAACGTAACTGGGCTTGGGTGTATACCTACTTGTGATGTAAATGCTTTTTCAATAATAATAGAAACTCCTCATTATATTAATTGAGCATGAACTAAATAAGCTGACTGCAATGTGCTTTGCACACATTCTCTCCTTTACTCTTTGCGACACACGTGCAGGCTGCAGTTATGAATTTACCACACACATGAGTAAGTTAGGTCTTTGAGAAGTTGCTTTGTTTTAATAAAAACAAAGGTTTAGATGATAAGCAACTGGGCTAAGATTAAAAGTCAGGTCAACTGGCTCTACTCTTCCCATTTCATTATATCACTTCTCATCCAGATTTTGAAGCAAATATTCTGTACAAAGGGATTGTATCTATTACTGGAGAAATATACACTTAGATGAAAATAATCACTCTTTGAAGTGTGATAAGTGCACATTAAGTTGGAAGGAGACAGATATATAGGAACTTATGATTGATGTATGCAATTTATGAAACAAAAAGAATCTTCTTGCAACTGCTCTTTAATTTCTAAGTTTCTGATGATATCTGTTTAATATCTACTTGTGAACCTTAATTCACATAATAGAACATGATCACATATGTTTGGCATGACCAAGATGTAAAGAAATTGTTCTTTAAGCTTTCTAAATCATGCAACAATATTTTTAAGGTGCTATCATGGATTTCTTAAAATTTATAATGATTGAATTCAATTACATACTGATAGTCATATCTGTAGAGGTAGAATTTGGTGCAACTATTAGCAATTTTATATAACTGTTTTATGTAATATTTTATTTAATTTTAGATGTTTGTAAGTGTATTTTATATTTATTTTAATGACAATAAAATACTAATCATCAATTATAACAATATATTGTCAATTGTTATCAAAAATTTATATATTTAGAAAACTGAGACTGGCAAAAATTAATTACCAGTTAGTATTGTCAGTTGCCAGCTATACAACATCATACAACTAGAGCTACATCTTCAAGTACCAAAATTAACAACAGAATGACTGATGATCTTAAAGTTTCTGCAATTGCAGTACATGATTAAAACAGTTAAATTCGAATTATTCTTGTTTCTTCTTTTTCATAAAAAAACCACCAAAACTTAAGTCTTCCAAAAGACAATGACTGTAATAAAGTAATCCCCTTGAGTATTGTATGGCCAGGCATATTGATCTTTCAATAAGAAACATTGGCTCTAATGTATCCTATAGCAATAATTATGTTTATGGGGAGAGAAATTATGAGAATGGATTTATGGCTAATGAGCTTTATGACTGTCTCTGTAATTACTCTGGACAGGCTTATCAGTCAATTACAATTATTTTCTTACCAAGTTTTTGAATTCTGTGTACATAGGTTAATGTCCTATTTCAGCAACAGAGTTGAGGTTTTTTTTCATGCATGAAGCTCCATTCAAATGGCAACCATCTTTTACAGGGGTGAAAAGAACACACCCAGTCACGTAAGAGTGTTCAAAGCTGATTAAATAAAGGAAAAGTATGAATTACCTCGCGAGTCTTCTCTTCTGTTGACTATCTCTGTCACCTGTTTATCTCCAATTCTCCTCCTCCTCTTCCCATTCCTTTTTAACCTCATCCTTCCTCATCATCTGTACTGGATTTGTTTTTATTCATTTTTTCATTTTCTTCTTCTTTTGTCAAATAATTCATATTGCTAACTATAACGGCAGGTTTAAAATTACCACCTCTTTTTCAAAATATGGAATCTGTTTATTTCTTCCTTGATATTGAGTTACCTGTGAGAATTCTTTTCTTCCTTTTCTTATTTTCTTCTTTGTTTCCCCTAAAGAACATTTGAAACAGTGATGCAAAGTAATCAAAGGTTTACAGCCTTAGCACTATTCACACTTTGAGCTGGATGATTCTTTTTCAGTGTTGTGCTATTCACTGTGAGACATTCAGCGTTTCAGCTTCAAGTCATCAGATTCCTTTAGCAACCTTCTCTTTAGGCCAACGAAAAATATCTCTCCGGATATGGATGACTATCAGATGAGGTTAGGAAGAAATCGCCTGGTTAAGAACACTGATGGTGAATCTTGAAAAACACTTGAACGTGAAGGCTTACTTACGTGGGCAAAACTGAGCCAATCTGATGCAGGAAGAGAGATCATCTGGAGGAGAGTGAAGGCCCTCCCACCAAGACCCTGACAGGAGTGGCGCTGTCACAGACAATCCTGCTTTGTAGGCATCACAGATCATCTGACCAATCTACACAACTAAAACCACTTAGCTGATACACAACATCATGAGTTGAATTTTTTAAAAAATCAATACTTTTGGGTCTCCCACCTCTGAGCTTTTTGTTGTTGTTGTTCTGTAAATAACAAAAGTTATATATTTTCAACTATTTTTCTTTAACCTTGCAATGTACCTGGCTTTCTTCTGAAGAGCTTTAACCCTTCACCAGGACATAGTCAGGATGATATGGTATTTAAGAATGTGGAATCTTAAATCTAAACTTCCCTTGTTGAAATTTTTATTATGCTTCTTTTATTTTGTTTAAAATTAAGGTCTGATATTTTGCTTTTCTGGGTTTCATATGTATAAAATGGGCTTAACAGAATTGCTTGGATAACAGCAAGGGTTTAACAAATTTGAAATGTATCTTCTTTATGAAATGGATCACTTAACAATAAGGATGCAAATTTCTATAATGACACTTAAATGCATTATAAAAGTAAAACATACAAGAATAGCAATGTTCTCTTCAATTTTCACAGGGTAATGTGAATATTAACATTTAAGAAAATACTTAGAGGTTGAACATTAATAACACCGAGAGACTTTCTTGTGACTTTACAGTCAAGCTATCTCCCTAAGAACAACAGACTGATATTAATTTCCAATTGAATAGAATAGCGATGCCAGGTGTTGTTTGTTGTGCAATAGAATATATGTACTATGATGTGTCTGATGTCGTGTACTCAACATAATATTTCTCAAGATTCATTCAAACTGAAGGCAACAATATTTCATTATCACGTATAGTTGACATATTATGTGGGAAGGGGAGATAACATTACTTATTTTCACTACTGATCTTATTTAGGAATATATCTCAATCTATCTACCAATCTATCTTTCTATATACAATCTGTCTCTCTACCATTAATCTTCTCTACTCTATGAAGCCCTGTTTTATGGTATATTTTGGATGACTTTTTGACTCCACACACGTATTTTTACAGCAGAGATCTATATTACAAATAAAAATAATATTTATGAATTCCAAACCATTAACAGTCCTTAAAGTGGTCAGTACAAATTTAAAAAGACAACTACACGGGAGTCTGGATGGATTCCTATCTCTGCGCAAGTTCAAACACTCACAGAGTGGTACAATCTATTCCAGATGTCATTTTCCCCCTCAGATCCCAATGTTTCTGAGTCCACTAGCAGAACTGGCTCCTGAGAAAAGAAAACACGAGGCTACTTATATTCATACACAGGGACCCCAAGATCGACCAAGGATTCCTGCTGGCTTTCATATTCTGTCTTAACATTATGGTACTTGAGTTTTAACCTGGCCACTCCATTTATTGAAATTTGTGACGATTATTCTGTTGCACAGTTTATCTTCTCTATGAAAGTTCTAATCCTGATTGTTTTTCTGGATCGTAACTCCTAGATGAATAGTCCCTGCACCTGCTTCATTAAAGGCTGTGCCCCTGGTGTCAATTCTCTGATTTTGTTATTTTTCTTCCCTTACCTGCAGCCATTGTTTCTTAACGCCTTCTTTGTTTCCTGGTATTTCTCTCCTTGTTACTTTTGGATGTCCTTGTTTCTTCTCCAGCATTTGTTTCCTCTTTTTCTTCCACTAAACCATTTCAGCTCATCCCAGGTGGCTCAGTTCATTTCTGTAAATGTTGAAATATATAGTATTACTGCTAATCTCTACCAAGTTCCTTCATGCTAACTCTTCAGGAAAAAGAAAAGATTAATCATTAAAGCCAGACCTGAGACATAGTATTTGACTACTAAAATCATGTACAAGTGACTAGTAAATATGACTTAAATCTTGCAGATATCAATCAGTCTGAATCCACATTATTCTTGTTTAGTTTTTCTTGTTTCTTCTTCACTCTTTTTCTGGCTTATTGGTCAATACATCTCTCCTATTGATAGTTGGAACCAACCTGAAAAATTATATATTTTATAATTATTTGTATTATCAAGTAGGAAATAGGACCTCACTCGGATTGTTGACTAGAGAAATTATATGCTCAACATTGTGTTTTACACAGATTAATTTAGTGTAAAATCGAAGGGAAAGGGGAAGCTGAGGGTAGCAGGCTATCATCATAACACAGATCGTAGGTAATAAGGTCATGACACTAAGCCATTAGGGGATCAACTGACAATGTGTACTAAGGCTTTCTTGCATGTGAAAGAAGATAAGAAACCCCAACAGTAATTATAGAGCATCCCCAAAGAATTCTCCCCAAATTGCATTAGGATTCTCCCAAATTCCTCTTCATTTGGTGGAAGCTTATTAAAATATGCTGATACGTATGTGCACGAAATGCTCAACTCCATTGTAAACCTTGAATTTTGCACTTATACATACCAATAAAATGTGGGGAAGAAAAGAACAAAAGATGCAAATACAAGGGTCTTAAAACAATCTTCTAGAAATCTGATGATTAATCAGGCAATAACAAGTGACTAGGCCACTATCTTCAGGCTGAAGCTTATTAAATCGAGAAGTATCAAAATATGCTGAGTTTAAGTTTTTAAGTTTAATATGTAGTATAATGAATCTTCTGGGTAAATTACTATGAATACTGAGAATAAATCCATAGTAAAGGCATGCAGAGTTAGAAGTATTGCTGAATAATTAAAGATTCTAGGTAAGCATTTATCTAGTTTTCTTGTAGTCTTGCAGGTATATTTTTCCACAATTGTCTAATTAGTTGAGCAGAAGATCCAAAAGATGGTGATTAATGGTCATATATGCTCATTTCTTTGAAGTTTTACACAAGCGGTTGGTGTGATGTTGGGTCCTTGACTTGCTTTTCTTCACCTGTTATTTCATTTCCCTGGAAGACCCAGTTCATAGACTATATTGTCTATAAAATCACACCTGATGACTGGAATAAGAAGGTCATTTTTTTTTGCAATTTCACTGTTTATGCTTAGAAACTTTGGCTTATTTGTTGATGTCTGTTCTTGGAGTGTATTACAAGAGATTCAGTAATCCTTAAGGACATAGAAAGTACTTCAGCTGTCTTTACTTTTCACTTTAATTTTACTCATAATACTTGGATATATTATTTTTCAGATGAAGAGATGGATAAAAACAGAATACAAGAAAGAATTTTTTCAACTTTCTGCATATTAAATTGTTTTATATTCAACATCAAATGAACAAATTTTCTTCTTCAAAGTTTTACATAGTATTTTTTCAGTATATTTGTATATTGCGTATCTCCAAATGTCCCTAAGTCTTTATTTTCATACATCACCAGGAATCACATATTGATGTGACTAACTTGGTTTCTTTGGGAATCTGACAATGTGCCCTTTGCTTTACAGATAGGATATGTTTTTGCACATAAAATTTTCCTAGAAGCCAGACGTTTGTAGTTGTGTAGATGAAGAACCGAGGGTCATGGAAACTCAAATACTTTTCTCAACATCATTTTATTATTCAGATCTGTTAAACTCAATTTTAAAAACACAAAATCACTTATTTTAAGAAATTTTCACTAAAAGTTGAAGACAACTAGATAAATATAAGCTATTATCACAATGAAGTGTGTACAGTGGGATTGCGTATACATTGACATTTATTTGAATAAACAACTATAATAATGAATATGTGGAAAGAAGAGAAATCCTGAATTGTGCCAAGATGTAACACCTTATTTTACATTCTTAAGCTTTGTGAAGAGACAAGAGATTTTCATAAACACAGCTTATATTCCATGACTAGCTTGTAAATAGTGTTTCATAATGTGTTATGCGTGCCGGAAAAACATCCCTGGTCTTAGTAGTCATCAGATGCTCATAAAAAAATGTGGTACCTTGTGAGAAACAGCAGCAAACTTAAAACATAAGGAAATGTGAAAGAGGTATCAGGTATCACTTATAGACAAATCACCTATGTTGATGAATTTCTTTCCAGAAAGATAGGTTGGCAGCATCCTCCACAGAGTGTGTTCAAACTTAAGAGCTGACAGGGATGATGATACCCAAATGTGAGAGTCTGATGTTGCTGCACTCCCAAGGAGAATATTGATAATACTATTCATAGTTCTACTAGCATTACAGTGAATGTGAGCTCAATGATAAAGCTAGAATAAAAACTTTTGCAATGCTTCGCGATGAAAATAAATTTTTAAAAAAGACAAAGGAAGTAGGAAAAAAGTACCACTTTTTATTTGAGTCAAGTTCTCTTAAAATTAACTAATTTTGAAGCCCGTGTAAACAGTAAACACATGTATAACCAATCATATGAGTGTTGGTAATGAGGATCTCTGGTTGCCTAGACGGAGGAAGGGGATTGTTTTCAAAACCTGTGTTTGAAGCTAACATTGGTCCTTTCTAAGGAACAAAATAATCTAATTATGTTTAAATGACATTTAAAATAAAGAAGACATTGCTATACTTTGCTAGGTCATTTGGAATGAGTTGGGGCCCCATAGAAATGAGTAAGGCAGAGTTAAATAAAACAGCCCTAATTGCCCTGAATTATAACAGAAATAGTAGTTTGGAGATGAGAAAGTGCCACAAAGGAAATGAGAAGTGTGAGAAGATGATTTCAGAAAATACAGGATGTGTCATATTGAACTGTTAAAGCAAGGTGTCTAATATCTTGGAGTGATTAGCATGTACTGTGTTTTAAAGCTCTGAACTAGGCCAAAACCTTTATTGATGTAACGACTTCATACAAACCTGTTGCAAGATCCAAGCATTTGATATCAAAGCATCTGTCGAATCTTTCCATAGAGAGTATTCAGCATGGGAATTTCATATATTGGACAGAAAATAAGATTCATAAACCAAAATAAGGATACAAACCCACCAAACTGAAAACAGAGAAGGCAGTAGTCTACAGCAACTCATTCCTGCCTTGGGAATCTAAGGCAATGTTCTACAGGTTGTAGGAATTATATAATGTTGAACAGCATTTCAGTCAGCATTACTTAGAGCTTTGATGGGACAGAGAAGATCCAGGAGGAAAAAGTGGGAGGAGCCTTTCTCTCTCTCTCCCTCTCTCTTTCCCTCTCCCCCTCTCTCTCTTTGTTTACCTTAGAGGCGAAAATACAGCTCACCATTCATTACCCTGATGCATTTTTGTATTTCTCATGCGAAGAACTGTATTGGGCTTCATATAAAATATATAATATGTCTAATGTACTGTAAATTTATATTAAAATCTTCTTGAGCATAAAAAATAGAAAAAAGGGTTCCAATTTGGACTTGTTGGCCTGTAAAAAGAAACTGTATTTGGAAGAAAAAAATGATGTTGAAATTTTACTTCAGAAAGAATGCCACAATAGATGAATTTCCTTCAGTGTATTTTCTAAGGCTTTTCAATCAGAATTCTTAATTAAATTGGATTGTTAAATAAATAATGATCGCCAGTCCAATTGAAATAAAACAAAATCTCTCTCAAATTGGAAAGAGTTAACTGTAATCAGCTGAAGGGTATTTCAGCAAATTAATTGAAATTCTAATCAGAAGTGAATCAGTCCTTTGAAATGAGGGCAGAGGGCAAGATCTAGATGAAGAGACTAAAATACTGACCTCAAAATACATCAATTGGTAAAAATAGAAAGTGTTTTATCTCCTCTGCTTCTTTTAATAACAAGGATCAGATCAAGCAAAAAGCTTCCTTTGCTCTTCAACTCCTTAAATCAGTAACTTCAAAGAATTAAGTCTCTGCTCACATCATTAAGTGACACAGGAGAAATCTAAGTGGGCTTCAGCTTCTGAGAGTGTCCCTTCGTCCTTGATCAGCTGGTGAGTCCTGGTAGTATTTGTCTCTGTCAAGCCCGCACGTGTCAGCACCTGCACTCCCAAGTCCCTGCGTGGTCCACGTTTCGCAGCTAAAGGGATACTCTTTAGAGTATTGACTACTGTGAGCTTGAAAACTTTGCCCTTTTGACAAGGTGAAAGAGGTCATTATATCCACCAGTGGGATCTACAAAGCAATTCTCACGAAGGCTTGAGCTGATCTTTTCTTACAATTACACACCAAGGAAGCTGTGAACACAAAGATAAGTTTAAAAATTTGTGGATTAAAAAATTGTTTTTTTTTAAATGTGGCTATCAACAGTGTTTGTCCTTTTTAATTGCTCGTAGCACTATGTCAGTAACACTAAATATGTACTTTACTGAGTTATATAAAAATGACAAAAATAATTATGGCATGTCAAGTTCAATCGTCAAGAGATTTTCAGCTAAGAAGTAGCATACATTAGCAGAATGACTATTCATCGTCTAAGTAACTTTTAACATAGTTAAGAAGTACATGCAGATCAAGGTAGAAAATACTTTTTTCAGAACTGTTATCTAAATAATTTCCTCCCAATGAATATTTGAATATATTTAATCTGTATAACATAAAACTAAACCACTAGCTCAATTTTGACCCTGCCAGAAAAGGTTCACCCAAAATCTGGAGGGAGCAAAAGGGATTCATACATCATTTTTAAGTTATTGAATATATTTTGTTCTTCCCATTGCTCCAACAGTCAAAGAAATAATCTGGTAATCCTTTGTACACAAAGAACAAAACAACCGTATCACCAAAATGTACTTAGCTAAATTGATTTTAAAGATGTTTTAAAACAAAAAGTGATTCACTTCAGTGTAACACTGTTTTTCTAATACATACATTAGTAGTATACAAAGATAAGGACTTTAGAATAAAACCAGGGTGTAAATTCTAGTGTTTTCTATGTTGATTTTACTTGATACTGTTGCATGGGGACTGTACAGTTTATAAAGCCCAGTTGTCTTACCTTAGTGCTGCACAGAACTTTGAAAAGTGACCAAGTTTTTTGTTTTGTTTTGTTTTGTTTTGTTTTCACAACAGGTTTGTAAATCTCTAGGGCAGATGAATTTGCCATGAAATACGGCAACGTGGGAAGTTTTTATAACGATTAAAACACTGCTTCCTGCGGTATTTTGGGAAGCAGTGGAGGACTGTGATTTATTGACTTATTTTTTGGGAGGGAAAAGGAGACACTTTCAATATTCGGACTTCTCAATTTTGAAATTTATATTCAACAGTTGAAAACCCTTCAGGATAACTCTCAGTTAAGTATCAAAACTCTCTCCACTGTTCTTAAGAAAGTATCCATTTTTTTTCTTCTCCTTTATGTGTCATCACACTTAAAGTTATCACTGTCTCAACTGCAGATATCATATGTTCATATGGAAAACAAAATTTGACACATACTCCAAAGAAGAGATAATAAAAAAACCAGGAAACCTTAAAAGAAAATGAACTCAGGTTTCTTATCTTTACCTTTTTACAATTATCACAATGAAGACATCATCACAGAACTCACATGAGCAACTTAACATGTTTTGTTAAATAGGATGCATAATTATGATGTAAGTACCTTGATTTTTTTTCTTTTTACAAAACATCAAGATCCCCAAAAGAACAGAGAGAAAAAGCTCTGAATATCAAAGATGACTGAAGCGATGTTATGCATAATTCAGACTGTCCTGGGCCATACAGACAATATTCAATTTAAAGGCTATTATTGGGACAAGTGATGATGTAAAAATATGTATTATGATTAGGTGATAATTGTGTATTAGATAATTTTCTGATTTTCATATTTTTACTCTTTCTAAAAAAGGTAAAAAAGGGTTTCATCATATTGAATAAAATGTGCTTCAATGATTTGGATGCTGGAGGGGCTGAAGTATAGCATTTTCAATTTATTCTCAAATGGCCTGTGTGGAGAATAAAGAGATCAACTGATAGATAGACAAGTAGATAAATATAGATATAATAGATATATAGAATTATTTTATACTTCCTAAATAGTCTCTTATTTCTTAGAGGCATGTTATAGAAAGTGCGCAAAGTCATTTGTCTCATAGCTTAACAGTATGAATACCAGGACGTGGACTATCATTTTTAACAATGTTTACCTTAATGAGTAGAGAGTATTTGTAGAAATTGATTGTACATTTCAGTCCAGAATAACCTTGAGCTCATACAGGTGGAAAACAAAGAAAATTATCCTTTAACTTAGGGGTAATTGGTGACCTTTTGTTAAATGAGGTGAGTTGTCAAATGACAGAACTTTGGATTATGTTCTAGAATAGAGGGGCTTCTGAAGATGGTGAATTGACTTGGAATTTTCATCTCAGAAGGGAGAATTTTCATTCTGGCGTAGAAAACAGTACATTATTGGATTACTGCAATGGCAATAATTCCCCTCTATCTCTAAGACCCAAAATAGGTGACTGAGGCCGTGGACAGTCTGGAACCTGTATCCATTGTTCTCTATATAAATACATCGGTGGTAATTTATAAATTGGGCACAATAAAAACCAGAACACTAGCAACAGAATAGGAAATAATCATAACACTGTATTTTTATGAATTTTTGTGGGTTATGTAAATATGGTTTTTGGTATTTTATTATATTTTTCCTTTTACTTAAAGAAAGAATTTAATAGCTTCTTTTAGTTATATATACATTTCTAGCATCATTTTGTGACTGCTGAGGATTTGAGAATAACTCCTTAGTCAAGTGTAGTAGAACCATAGAACATAAAACTCAAGATAACAGAAAATGACATTAAATCTTTATGCTATTTATTTGTACAATAAGCACGAGTAATTTCCAAATATCTGACATGGCATTTTGCAAAAAAGTAGAGCCATAGAGAAAACAACCAGCAAAACGAACAATAAACAACCTTATGATAAATGTCTATTATTTGACTCATTATTCTACACAGAGCATGGTGGGAGGGAAAAGAAAGGAAGGTCAAAATCTGAGATCTCTTGTTCAAAAGTTTGTTCCAATCTGCTTGGCATGAGCTCGCCACTACGAATTGTGGATAAATTTTTATAAGTTTGGCCAAGTAAAGAAACAAAGCAAGCCACACAGTAGAGTTTGGAGCCAGATGAGTGAGAGTAGACAAAGGAGAAAGCGAAAACTCTGAGAAAGAGGAGGTGAGTGTGACCTTTTTCTGTGCCAAGCAGCCAGAAGACATGGGAATAGAACTCGGACTTGTTTGTGTTTTACTAAACAACATCCTTCTGAAATACACTTCAAATGCAAAACTCATAGTCACAGAACCATGGATGATATCATATTCAGTTTTCACCAAAGGGCTAACATCTTTGAGAAATCAGACTTTACACCTATTTTCTAAAAATAGCAACTATACATCAATTGCTTACAATTAAATATATTTACCATGCTGGATATACAAAATAGTTTCGTTAACCCTGTTTTTCTGTTCTCTGTTTACATTTTAAAGACTACTGCACTGTTCAAATTTTCATTCTGTTGAATATTTTATGAAACAACTTTCCGAAACTGTCAAATATTATTCATTTCTCAATCATTAATATTTAAATTGCTAACAATGCTTTCTGTGTTTTAATTAATACTGTAATAAACATTCTTCAAGATGAAGTTATAACCATATATTTCTAGGATTATGAAGAACAAACATTTTCAAAGTTTTTAAGACTTTTATATGCCAACACAGTATTTCATAAAATGTTAGGAAGCTGCCCTAGTAGTGTAGGCCTATAATCGCAGCACTCAAGAAGGCTGAGGCAGGAAAGTCATGAGTGAGAATCCAGGCTAGTTATTTGGTGAGATTATGTTTCCAAAACAAAAAGAAAAATTGGACTAAGGATGTTACACAGTGTGAAGGTGCTGAGCACTATCCTCAATACCACCAAATAAATAAATGTAAAAATGGTTATTTAATGATTAATATTTTTAAACTCATTTGGCTTATAAGACTCAGATTTACAGGTTTTTCAATTTAAGAGAACATAACTTAAATTTTTGCATAATGAATTAGTAGAACTCAGAAAGTTGTTTGTATACTGATGGGAAAGTGAAACGAGTCCAAGACAACTCAATCCTTTCTCGTTTAGCATTAATATATTTTAGAATTAAATATTAAGTCAATTTATAGCTTTTTTCTCTTTCTTGAAGGTTACCCAACTTCTTTAATGGACCGACAGATCTCCCAGTCTGTCTTCAGCAATTGGATGGTTTAGATAAGAGTTCTATTAACTTTCTGCTACACTCCGGTGAGATGCAGATTGTTTGGGACAGCTCTCTCCCAGACTTCAGGAACATAGTCAGTAAATGTGGTGCCCTAGTGTCTACAGCCTCTATAATCTCAAATTTTTTTTTTCCTCTCTGGTCATTGTTTAGCCTCGCCTCTCCTCCAGTTGGTTCAGGAAATCGCAGAACCACACTCCCCAGGCCTGTCTAGGGCTGTCTAGAGGCCTATCTGCAGAGCCCCGTTCTATTTTTCCTTACCTGCAGAAACCCCCTTCACCCGACGTGCCATGGATAGACTTCCATCCATACAGATTGGAAGTCTACTCTTGGAAGTTAGGAACCTACTGCAGGTTCATCGTTTGAGTAAAATAACTATAAGATAAAGACATTCTCAAATACCTCCTAAGTCATTAGATAGTTTCTCTTTGGAAATCCTTCAAATTGCCTATATCACCCTTCAGGCCAAGACTAGGGGTGGTGGAAGATGAAACCTTGACTCAGGTGGGCAGTGAGTCTTGTCCCAGTACCCCAGACCCTCTTCCTTCTTCTCATGTTTGATTGAGCAAATACCATATTTTCTAATGAAGAAAAACCTGTTCGTGTCCTTCCCTCTCTTCCATCTATGGCTTTCTATGTGATGTTATACATTTAGTTCTGGTCCTTTCTGCTGTGTTTCATGAGCCATAAAGAAATATTCTGAACTGAAAACAAAGAGACTCACAACCAAAAACCAATAATGATAACAGCATGAAAATACACATTTGGTAAGGCCACTTGTGATTGGATTATTTTCAACTATTTGGAAGTACCTTTCTGGAAATGCCAAAGCTGATGACCAGATGGTAGCAGAGTGATGAACATAAAGAATGAAAGAAGACAGAAACCTCAATTTATACTTCAACTTGTCATCTCATTACAGATTCCTGTAATGGGTCTCAGAGGTAAGTGTACCAAAGGACCCCAATAATCTGTAGGGTATGAACATCATTAGAACTTTTCTGGAGACACAGCATCAGTTTGGTGAATGTGTTGTTTTAGCTTGCTGCTATTAGAAATATTTAGTATCCATTATTTAGGTGCCATAATGTGGAGTGTGCGTGTGCGTGTGTGTTCTTGACAGATTTTAATGAGTTTATATGCTTTAAAATGTGTGAAAATTTTTTCTTCTTTATATATTGTTAATTACTAGCAGTCATCTAATAGCTGATTATATATATTTTTATATAACCTCACACATATGATCAAAAAAGAACTTCTCCTCTGTGTTAAGTCAGTTTCTCCCTCTCCCTTTCTCTCTCTGCCTCTCTCTCTCTCTCTCTCTCTCTTTCTCTAGTAATGGTTGACTTAATTTTGAATTCAAGAAAAAAGAAATAAAGAATAATACTTATGTTTCTTGTTCCCAGACTCTGGATAGAATGGTTCTAGTTATTAGGCATTAAATATAACTCAGATTTGTGTTTAAATATGTACATCATTCATTTAAACATATCCTATTCCTCATTGTCTAAGAACATTTTAAAATAATCAAACATGACTGTTAAATTTAGGGTGTCTTTTTAGATGGTGATGTGGTCAGTCCCATTTCATTTATTAATGTTATAAGCAGCATCATTGCATTTTTAGACAGGTGAGCAGTTATATTTCAATATCCCTGGGATAAACCTGCTTAGTTGCGATGGCTGAAGGCATTTAGGCATAATCTATGCTAAATTTCTTATACATTATTTAGAATGTTTTTATACTCAACATAAAAGAAAGCACATCACATGTATATGTTTGTATGTATGTGTGGGCCTCTCGGATGAAGACATGACATATATAATCTTTTTTATGTAAGCAGGGAATACGTTGTATTTTTTCCCCATTTTCTTGATACATATATGTGCAAAATTTGAAGTTTACATTGATCTCGAGCACTTCGTGCACATTCATATCTTGGCAAGGTTACAAGACCTTTCCCTTTCTCCATTTGGTGGTCGCCTTCCCACCCCCACCCCCTTTCCCATTATTTTCCACGTTAAGTTCCATGAGATAATTGTGATCTGTATATCTCATATCAGAAAAACCGTTTAATATTTCACTTTCTGCTTCCGAGCTCACGTCACTAAGCATGATGGTCTCAAGTTGCCTCTATTTGCCTAAAAAAGCCTCCAACCTATCTGACTTTATGGATGCATCGTATTCCATTGTTTATATACCACAATTTGTGTATCCATTGGTCTGTTGATGGGTACAGGAAACTGAAGAAATGCAAGCCCTCCAAAATCAATGACCCTATTGAAAAATGGGCAAAAGAAATGAAGAGGCAGTTCACTGATGAAGAAGTTCAAATGGCCAACAAATACATGAAAATATGTTCAATACCTTTAGCCACAAGAGAAATGCAAATCAAAACATCCCTAAGATACCATCTAACTCCAGAGAGATTGGACTATATTAAGAACTCAAGCAGTAGTCAGTGCTAGCAAGGCTGTGGGGAAAAAGGCACCCTCCGGCACTGCTGGTGGGAATGTAAACTGGTACAACCACTATGGGAAGCAGTATGGAAGTCTCTCAAAAGACTGGATATGAATATCCCCTTCAATCCAGCGATACCTCTTCTGGGAATATTTCCCAAAGACTTGAAAATAACACATAATAGAGATACACATATACCCGTGTTGGTAGCAGCACGATTAACAATAGCCAAATGTGGAAGACATATTGTAATTTTGCATAGGAGAGAGAAGAACATGTTTTCACTGGTGCCCCTATTTTAGCATTTTTTCTTGGTATTTCTTGCATTTTTTTTTGAAATGTTAAACGGAGACACAGCCAGGTCCATTGGCTTAGGTCTGTGATCCTATCACCTTGGGAGACTAAGGCAGTAAGATCACAAGTTTGGGCCCCAGCTGAATGTTCTAGCAATTTGGGTAAGAAGAGCTAGTCTCTAAATTGAAATCTAAAATTTTCCTGTGGATGCAACTTTGTGTAACGGTCCTGATATCAATCTCCAGTACCAATATATAGATAGATAGATAGATAGATAGATAGATAGATAGATAGTCATAGTCTAAAGTCACAGTGTCCAATTTTCATTTATCTAGTGAATGTATGTAGAATATAACGTTGCTCCAGCTGTTTAATTCTGACCACAAGACATCAGATAATTTTCAGGAAAGGCAAATATATGTATTTGAGATGATGCTCAGAATTGTCTAAATCCATTGGGGAAATCAGTTGTGTCCAGAGGTCTAATTCTAGCATGCCTGTTCAGGACAGAAGGGCACATAATGCTGACCTTTTCATTCCTGTTCTATAGTAGCAGTACGCATTTGAAGAAAAAGAATCACCCAAAAAAATCAACATGTCAGTCTGAGAGTGGGAATATCCACTGGATTTGTTATTCAAATCAGGCAATTTATGAGCAAAAGAGATTATAAAATTATCCAAAGATGCAAAATGCTTGAAATGTGCATTTCAACTATCTTATAAAAACCTCTGAGCCAAACCTTTTCAAAATTAAAAGTCTTTCTGTAAATGTATGCATATATTGTACATTTAAAAAGTCTTTATGCTATTTTTTATGATAATCAAAATAAAATAATCTTAGTAAACATTTCGCATAGTCTAATCAGTATTCTGTCTGTAATATTTTATCATTGTTATATTTCAGAAAAATATTTTTCTAATACTATTTGAATTATATATTTGAATCTTGCTTAAAATTGCTTTTTATTAATAGTAATTTACAAGTCTTGATGTCTTCACTTGACTTTTGTCTGTAGGTAATATTTTCTAAAGTGAAATATTCTTTATAGAAGTTAAAGGCATATAAAAGATATTCAGAAAAACGTATTAAGTAAAGGAAATTTATATTCATTTTGTTTTATACACAAATGTGTGAATGTTGCAGCCAAAATATTTTCACACATACGCATTTCTTACTTCATTCAGAATATTTTTCTTTGGCAAATATTTCATGTGATAAACTCATCAAATGAAATGTTTCTAACTTGTGATTCATTTGAACGTCTCAGAAAAGTCAGTAAAGTCAGTTCCTGCAAAATAGTAAACTTCGTCAACTCTTTTCCATTGCAACATTCAGGACAAGTTGAACAGATTAAAGATGGAAGCCAAATGAAGCCAAATAAATATCATCAGTTTTAGAAGTCTGAATTTTTCTAAGTGAGATTCTAAGGTTTAAAATTTAAAGTATTCACACATACTGAAAACACGATGGCTAGAGAATATACGAAGAATATGTTCCAATTTGTAAGGAACGACCAAACCATTTTCTAAATGGTTGTACCATTTTGCATTTCCACCCGCAGTCAAAGAGAATACTCTGGCGCTCCATCCTCCTCACTGACCAAATATATCATCAGTAGTATTTCCGATTTGGAAAACTCTAATGGGTGTGTCATGATACAACATTATTCTCTACAGCTTTTTCAGAGATGTAATCTACTATTTTCTTATTTTCATACTTATCTTCAATAATTTCAATGAAAATGTAAGAATTTAGTTTTTACAGTTCTGCTCACTGAAAAATTTGACTGGTGATTTTTAAATCATTTTGAATAAAATTCATCCAAATTCTAAAAACTCTAAAAA
The DNA here is from genome assembly GCA_004027205.1 of Ctenodactylus gundi. Lineage (NCBI taxonomy): Eukaryota > Metazoa > Chordata > Mammalia > Rodentia > Ctenodactylidae > Ctenodactylus > Ctenodactylus gundi. The sequence goes on along the minus strand of PVKB01000313.1, from coordinate 161,364 downwards.
AATGGCAACATAACATTTTGTATGATTAGATTGATTTTTATAAAGTTTTCTTCATGAGCTACTACAATTTTAGGTATGTTTGAGAATACAGACCAAAAATTATAAACTACAGTTACACTGATGTATATCTTACAAAATCAAGTTTCTTACAGAAATATTGTTTCAATTACCATAACTGCATGAATTAAATATTTATAATTTTAATAAGAGATTTACTTTCTAGTTGTTTCCCTGAATGCAGTTATACCATATAGGCAGCAAAAATAATTTGACATTCATTTCAACTTCATAGACTTCTTAATTTAGTCAGGACATTGTCCCCAAATGGTTGGGCTCCAGCAAAATTTGAATTTTTATAGTCATCACAGAAAGCATCACAGTAAAACCTACCTCCTCTTCACTTTTCTTTCATGGATAAGAATATTTGGAAACAAAAAGTGAAATTCAGTGAGAACAGGTTTTTTTTTTTTTTTTCAATCTATATTAACCTTCATGCTTCCTGGGGGATTCCGTCTCTGCCTCTAACCTTTTGTGTTGATACTGACACAACTTCACCAGATCTTACACTTTTGAATCTAAAATTTCTCCCCAAATTCTCATATGTTCTAAAGTCAGATTTTCAGAGTGTGATTGGATCATGAGGGATGTAACCTCCTCTGTAGATTGTTAAGATCGTAGTTTGATGACTTTCTGAAGGTGAGAGCAATTTAGGAGTTGGTGTCTAGATGAAGGTGAGGAATCAAGGAGGCACTTTTTTGGCTCTTCCTCCTCTTTTGGTCCTTCTCCCTTCTTTGTTCCCCAGCTGCCTTCAGATGACCAGGTTTCACCTACCACACCCTGTCACCATGACGTTTCTTACTTCACACTGGTCCATGACAGTGGAGGCAGCTGACCATAGACTACTATCTCTGCTGTCAAAGGCTAAAACAAAAAAGTTCTTCTCTGAATTGGGTATTTCAGGTACCTTGCCCCATCAACAAAAAAATGACTGAAAAGCTAAATTTGTATCTTGAGTTTTCATATTACCAGTGATTTTGTGATAGGAGAACAAGTTTTCATGATATCAGCAAGTATTTTGAAAAGAACTTCTATATCTTACCGAGATGGACTAACACAACTTGATTTAGCATTCAATTGAAAGTGAACTAATAAAGCACATATAAGAGGTAAATTAATGTAAAAAGTTTACACATCAAGGCTCAATGGGTAATTATTCAGAGGAACAGGTAACAAGTTAAATCATATGATTTCTTCAGCTTAAACCCTTGAGAAGATCTTTAGGCTGTAGAATGTGAAAAGGGAAGGGATATTGGTGAAGCCAGACATCTCCCACGTAGAAAAATTTAAGCAGACAACGTGAGATAGCAGAATCCAATGAAGACAGAATTGCAAATAGAAAACTTCAAAGTTTGCACTCAATTTGTGATGAAGAAGCTACCAGAAGTTAGGAAAAGAATAATACCAATGATTGGGGGGAAAATAGCTAAAATCACAGAGATAGCCACAAGTCTCTCTCTGTCTCTGTCTCTCTGTCTCTCTGTCTCTCTGTCTCTCTGTCTCTCTGTCTCTCTGTCTCTCTCTCTCTCTCTCTCTCTCTCTCTCTATATATATATATATATATATATATATATATATATATATATGCTCCTTGGCACTGAGCGGGGGATCTTTCTAAAAGGAGTAAATATCTCTAAGTAAAATTCTGCTGTAGCTCCAAAACATAAAACTGCATTTAAGTAACTTAACTTCTTAACTATATCCCACACCAAGGTTTAATAATACTTACAGAAATATAAAAATATAGAGCAATCAACAAGATAAAATGATCAATATTTGCCTCTCAATAAAAGGTCCTAGCACCAGAAAATCAGAAAATAATATTTTTTATAATTAGAAAGATCAATGAACTGAAACCTATAAATAATTGAAACAATTAATAGAAAAGAACAAACTCGAAAATAGCTATTTTAACTGTGTTCCCTAATTTCAAAATGACAGGGAAAATGTAATGCATGCTAATTAGAAACAAGAATAAATGACCCAAGTCAAAATTCCACGCTCATAAATTATAAGATGCCAAATGAAAAGAATATGAAATTAGTAGTAGATTAAAAAATTGTTGCTGAAGAAAATACATTAAACTGGAAGATAACACTGTATCCAAAATGAATTCAAGTGAAAAAGGACTCAAAAAATAGAAAAAGAAAAAGAAAAAACAATAGAAAGGGAACTTGCATCAGTGATCCGTGAGTCATTTTCAAATGTCTTCAAACATGTCACTGGAATTCCATAATATACGAAGACTGATTGAAAAATCTTTAGTACACAGTATTGGTCAAAGTTTGTGAAGCAAGCATTTTGTTCATCATCAAGTCTCTTCGGAAATTAAAGCTCAAAATTCAAGATAGTTTGATGGAAAATATTGATATAAAACTAATTATCAATAATAAGATAAATAAGTGTAGATTTCTAGTTGCCAATTCACCTTTTTGCTATGGGGATATCACTGAATTATTAAATAAGATGCACCTATATCTTTATATATTAAAAATATTTAGTCAGTTAAAGCGATTTTCTTTTTGGTTGTTCAATATGTTGTATTTTGAGAGATCTATACATATGCAAAACTTTTTCCCCTTTATAGGTATCCAAAATTTAATTATAGATTTTCACAATAAGAAAGAGATCAGTGTTTAAAAAGTAAAGGTCACAGCCTTACAAGCATTGATTGCTACTTGAGTTCTTGATATATGCCACTGTCTCTGGGGTTAGATGGTATCTTAGTGATGTTCTGATTTGCATTTCTCTAGTTGCTAGGGATATTGAGCATCTCTTTCATGTATTTATTGGCCATTTGAACTTCATCTGAGAACTGCCTGTTCATTTCCATTGCCCATTTTTCAATCGTCTTTGAACTTGAAGTGTCGGTTTTGCTTCAGTTCCTTTTGCTCTACTTATCACACCCCTATCTGAGGTAGAGGTGGTGATTTTTTTTCTCATTCTGCCGGTTCTCCACTGATGGGAATGAATCTAGTACAACCACTATGGAGGGAAGTATGGAAATTCCTCAAAAGGTTGAATATAAATACCCCCCTGATCCAGCAATATCTCTTCTGGGAATCTTTCCAAAGGAGTTAAATGCATCGTATAACAGAGATACATGTATATCCATTTTCATAGCAGCATGACTAACAATGGGAACAAGTTAGAAAACACCAAAATACCCATCAACAGACCAATGGATACATAAGTTGTAGCATCTATAAAGACATACTTTTGAAGCTTTTGTAGGTAAATGGATACAACTTGAGACGATGCACCATGAAATGAGCCAGACACAGAAGTTTAAATATCAAATGGTTTCTCTAATATGAGAAACTTAGAATACAGTCATTTCATAGAAATAAATGGGGGCGTAGTGGGGACTAGTGGGGAGCAGGAGGATGGAGAAGGGTCTAAAAGGGAGAGAGGAGGATTTGTAATTTTGATGTGATATATATGTGCACAAAATACTCAATTTCAAAGTCAACATTATGTATTGCATATATACACATCAATAAAATGGGGGGGGGGGAGTAAAGGTCATAGTTTCTTGGACCTTCAAGTGTCTATTTGTTAATTTCTTAGTGTCTGTGTTAATCAATTTTCTATTGTCACTGAGACAAAGCACTTGACCCTGAGAAAAAAGAAGGGCTTATTTATTGTTTTGGTTTTCAAATTTAATTTGTGTCCCTCTGGCTTTAGAGTAGAAACAGGATGGCAGAGGGTCAGGGCAAAGGTATTCTGCTGAGCTGAGGGTGACTCAATAGAGGAGCCTGTAGGAAAAAGTGCCAGAAGCAAAGAACCAGAAATCATATAGAGTCCCCAAGAAATCACCTGGCGTACCAAGGCAACCAGGAATTGTGCTTTACTAAGTTTTAAAGCATCTCTCAAGCCAATCAAATTGACTGTCAAGAATAACTATCAATGCCTGAATTTACTGTTTGGACCATAGTACTCTACAGTGTATAAAAAAAGAAACGAGTGTCAGTGTAACAAACACGTAAAATATCATAACAGAAGATCCAATTCTGAATAACATATGTTGATATCACATGAAAAGATAATTTTGCAAAACTGAATATAATTATGATATCGTTTTGATGATCATGTATCCTTGCTTATATTCCTAATTTTCTAAGTAAAGATGATATATAGAGCAAATAAAAAGTATAGATTGTGAAATACCATGTGATACTGCCTTCCTTAGGATGTTTTACTTAAAATGAGGGAAAAAAACCATAATTTACAGAACTGAGAATATTTGATAGCAACAAGCAAGATTTTAAAATATTTTTTATTCTAACAAATACTCTCATTAAATTAATGTAGGTGGGAAAAAGAAATAAATAAAACCAATTTGAGAGAAATCTTACACCCAGTTAGTCTATAATCTTAAAGAGGAGATAGAACATGCATTTTCTCTCTCTCTCTTTTCTCTCTTTCAAACACACACACACACACACACACACACACACACACACACACACACACACACACACATACGAAAATTACATTGGCAAAGCAAAATGCTTAATACTGACATTAAAAATTATTAATCATGAAAAAAATGCAGGTTGAGATGTCCAAGTAGAAAAACAGTTGATGAACTTAATTACAAAACAGTTCATTGGAAAGATGAGATTTAATTATATTTGAATAAGATACTTCTTAAGCTGAGAGTATGTTCATGGACTATTTTGTGTCTGTTTTTAGAGCAGCTTCTGACAACCTGACTCAGTCTTTGGGCATCAGACTGAAGAGATGATATTGATGGTCCTTCTCCGTGACATTCAGCGGTGCTCAGACAGGGGGCACATTCTCCTTCACATGACTGACAGTAAGTGGGCCTTGGGCCACGGCTCATACTTATTTAGCTAACACTATCTGACAGCTACACTTTGGAGGCCAGCCAAGGAAATTAAGAAGAAGGGGGCGCTACATGAACTTTCTTTTCCCTAAAATAATCAAATAGAATGGAGACATTGAGGCGAAGCTGTTTTTACAATTTTATGTTGAGTATCTTTCATATCAAGTTGGGATTATGAAGAGAGGATGGAAGAGAGGGAGCCTTTTGTGGCTATAGCAGACGCATGTTTTTATAGGGACTGTTTGAATAACCTTGTGATGAATTGTCTTAAACCAAGTTTTGTACTCTCTAATTTTTTTTAAAGGCTGGAAGCTGGGCAGGAGACAAAAGTAACACAAGCACTGCGTAACAAAAACATGCTCTGTTTATTTTAAATATTCACATTATTCTTTCCATCACATGAGTATAATATGCAACCTATCATCTTTTAAAAACATTGTATATGCACAGCTTTCCCTGCAGAAATGTGTGGTAAGAAATCTTCAAAAGATTCAAGACTTAATATTTACTGAGAATTTCTTACAGAGCTGGGGGCACATATTGCAAAGCACAATCAAACGGATTAATGTGATTACAATTAATTTTAAGATACACTTTTATGTCTTATTCTGTCTTTGTAGTTGTCAGCACCTTGGCCACTACAGCCGGGACAGTGCCCCCTTTTGCTCTTTGTATCTTTATGAGAACTGTCATTCTTAACTTTTATCTTGTGTTGTTCATGGGAGCTTTGTGGCACAGCAAATAACAGATCGTAAAGAAGATTCACAGGCTTCTGATCTGCGTCTGTTTGCGAAGGTTTTCATTGTTTAGGTGTGAGTTTGTTAATTTCTCTAACCTGCTAATTCATTCTTCAGACAAATATATGTTGAACTCAGCTTTGTGACATCCACTTTCCTCAGTAAACATAACAAAGAACCATGACCTTGGCATGGTGGCCTGTTCTTGGGCCTTCAGTCAAAGGCAGATTGCCATACTGCATGGGTCGCTATAAGAAAAACGCAGAGCATGGCTCAGAGTTACTAGAGATCATGTCCAAGAATGGAACTCTGGCTTTTAAAGGAACGACTTGGAAGAGTCAGTGAGAGAGGCTAAGATATCATGAAAAAAAAAAAAAGTTTACAGAGAAAGAACAACAGAATACGGTATTCAGGAAGGAGAGAGGGTTTAGAAAGTAAGAGTGATCTAGTGAGTGAGGTGTCAAGAGAACGAACGCAAAGAATAAAACGCATAAAACCTTCCAGTGGTTGCAGAATCAACAGGGCTCTCCTTGGCAACACACTTCGATGTTGGGATGAAAAGAGTTTTGTGTTGAGCTGTGAATAAAAGAGTTCTTATTAAAGAAACCGCTTGCAGAGGATTCTTCACATTCTCAAATACAAGGACAAATTTGGTGGCAGTCACCTCCTCTCAAGTTTAAGTATCTTGCTCCTCAGTGGTTTCGCTGGCTAAGTGGGCGGTATTCAAGGTCTGTGTGCTTTGCGAAGATTCGGAGACTTGTGAATCTGATCTACAGTGTGAAATTAGGAAAATTGTAGCTCTTCATCAGCCATTAGTCGATAACTGTACCTCACCCAGACTGAAAAATAATAAGTCCCAAATGTTAATTTTAACCTGATTATAGTTGACATTTCTTCCCAATGCCCATACAATTACCATGATGACAGAGATATGGGATATAAAGTTGATGGACTTCATTCTTGTCTCCCTGACATATTAAAAATTTTAATCATTTATTGAATACATATTTATATTACTTTCTCATAGGGCCAAGGTTAATACTGCATGATTTTTACTGTTTATGAAGCCCAGAAATTTGGTTCACATGAAAAATATGACAGATTTTGTACTGAACACGGAACTTTCAGACAGCAAGTCACATAGTTTGCAAATTTCATGTTACTTCTACACAATGGTAATTATTACTTTAATCTCAATGCCATATCAATATTTTATAATACAGTGAGACATTTCTAATATGGTACTTTTGTTTAAGGAGATTTTCTGGAACCAGGAAAATCCACATGATCTTGAATCTAATTCACTAACGACGCCAATTTTCTCATGCTTATAAGCGACATATTAATAGTGACTGTAAAATTCATTTAGTACAAAGATTATTATTTTACCTAGGGTAAAAAACATTCTAGATATGCTAGCTGACATTCATAATTTTACCAAAAAGTCAATGCAAGTAAACCATGTTTACTATTTCACTGAATTTGAGTAATTGAGTTATTCAGCCAGTGAATTTAGCCATGGACAGAGTTTGAAATGAACTTCCTCAATTAATTGAGTCAAATATTGAGAATACAATTCACCTAAACTTATTTCCTTTCTTCATCTGCAAATTTTAAAAAGTCACAGTCTAAATTCACAGTCTACATCTGAAGTTTAAATGTAGTATCTAAAATGTCAGTGCATTTAACATATTAATTTTATATTCTTTGCACTCTCCATTGCTAATGCTATTTGTTTTTTTCCCAAGTGTTTAATATTCATTTCATTCCTCATGTATTTAATCCTTTTCAGTCAGTTCTATTAAAAAGGGATTAAACACTACTAAACACAACAAATGTTTTAAAAATTGTTTTTATTTTCATTAAAAATATAAGCTTCCTGGAATAACCATAGTCAAAGAAAAAATGTGAGCAGAATACTGGAAAAATTTTCCAGTGTTGACCTTTAAATTATATCTGTGAGGATTACCAATCAGTCACCTATGTAAATGACATGGGAAGAGAAGAAATATCCAATGCCTCAACATGGAAAGAAGTGGGAAAAACACACATATATGTATACATTTCCAATATTTGTTGAAATAAGAAGGTCATCTCATAACAATGCAAAAAATAAACACATTACATTTTCTCTCACTGGGGACTAATCACACTCCAGTTTCACTCTTCTTTGTTTACTAAGTGAGTTAAAATCCCTGGCTCTGTGAATGAGAATGAATGGATACTCACTTCCTTTGGGTTTGATTGTTCATCTTTGAAACTGGTTTCCTTGGACTTTCTACCTCCAGTAGAGAAAGTAGACACTAACTGTGTGAGTTAAACGTGTCATGGTGCCTTGCAGAGTGTCTGAAATCTAAAGTGAGACTTTCCTCACCCTCAATTTAAACTTTTGAAATCATTTCTCGAAATATCAAGGCATTTTGTGGGTCTCAGATATGTAAATTTTGAGTTTGTCAATTAAATAAGTAAATGAAACAATTTAAATGATCTAAAAAACTTAGGGCGCTTTTCTTTGAACACCGAGACTTGGATGCTTAGATGAAGTTTTTCTCGCTCATACGTAGGATCTTTGAATACCACCATGCAAATCTGAAACTGTAGTAGAGTGACGAATTTTTGATTAAGGCTGGTCCAGATCTCAGAGGTAAGGTTGAGAGCTTTTCTCATTTGATTCCATTAAACTCTGCATTGAAATTTCGCAAATGCATATTAGATTTCTATACAACATATCTCCATTCGCTGTCCATTTTATTTTTTTACATGAGCTGAGCCCTCCAAGTGGATTATCATGGGTGACTTGGAAACCAGAATGCCCACTCAACATGCTTGATTGCTAAGAAATAAGCACAGCCGAAACAGTTTCAGCTTTATATTTTATCTTGCCTATTGGTCAGAGATAGTTAAAAGTGAAAGAAAATGGGATATAAATTGTGATGCTTTCCCTAAACTGTCCCCATGTCAGTTAGGACCTGGCCTAAGTTGTTGAACATCACTCCTCAGTGTGTATTGATTTTCTTGAGATCTGATTTTCAGTTTTACAGCTTATGTGCTGTCTCCGAGAGAATTTCCTCAATGCTGCCCTTGAAGCCTACTTAATACTTCTCTTTTTGAAATACTTCTTTCCTTATAATTGGGTATTTCACTTACCTAGAAAACCAGATGTCCAAGGTGTATTTACTCTTGGATAAAAAGACACCATAGTGCATTGCTGATATAAACACTGTGCAATCAGTTAATTACAGAGAAACACCTGGAGGTCCTGCTGCTTCTAATTGTCACTGTCCCATGGTAGCTGATAGTCATATACAAAAATAGGAAGTGGTCATCACTTTGAATGAGACTAACCACAGAGTCCTAAAGTAAAGGCATTCATTAGCCATCTGTCCAAGGTGAGCTATGGCCAGCTTCTTTCTCATATGAATAAAGCTTATATTGGAATCTTCATTTATTATTTATTCAAAATCTACTTATAATGGATATGGAAATATGAGCATATTGAATTTACAAATGAAATGTTTAATTTCATTGGAAACATAAATTTGGTCATTTGAAAATTCAACAAAAATAAAAATTTGAAATACCAAAAATAAAAAAATAGTTTTTATGTACAAAGACTTATTTTTTTTGTACCATTTGCTTTGAAAATAGGAAGAAGGGCTTGGTAAAATGATTGCTCATCATGCATGAAGCCCAGAGTTTAAGTTCAACCATCAATAGAAGTAAATGTAGTTCTGACTTTAAGGAGTTAACATATTTGTTAAAAAATGAAATTGTTGGTCAAATATATTACAGGATTTAAGATGGATGTTAAGGCGTAATCTTGCTACCAAGAGAAAGAGAAAGATTGATATGTATAGTATTTCTGTGTGGTGTAAAGTGGTCTGAAATCCCCCACGAACAGTAAGACTTTTGATTTACAGACTTATTTGACCTTGAAGACCGGAAAAAATAATGTTCTGTTAAGTATTTCTTGTATTACCCAAAATTCTTTATTATATGTAAGGAATTATTTCTTAGTGTATCTCATACAAGTGAATTTTAAAATGTGAATTAAATTCTTTAATTTTTAGTATGTTTAACATTAATAGCCTAACAGTTTCATTACTTAAGAGAAAAGGAATTTATCTATTTCTTGATATTGTTAATAGATTTTGATACATATTCGCAATTCATAATAAAGTATTTATTTGCAATGCAATACATTTTTATAAATTCAAATTCATTTAAAATTAAGTAATATATGCTGTAAAAAACTTCAAGAAATAGAACATCTCCAACATATTAAATGTTGTGAGCAAAATTTTGTTCTATGTAAGCTAGGACCTATCATTTTTCATTTCATCTATAAAATCACTGAACAATTTATATAATTCTATGAAAGAAAAAACATAATTTATACAGTGTCCTTTTATCTCTTACATTTTTATTTTGTATTTATTAGATGTCTACTTTAGAGTTATTTGAATTGCATCTTGGTGTCACTCTTATGAATACATAAAAGAAAGTGTAAATACTCACTGCCTAGGCCTGCGTGATATTAATAAAAACACACTCCAACTTCAGAGATTTAAAATAGTTGTAAGAATGAGCATGTTAGAACAATGAAAAAGTGTGACATTTGGCCTATTATTAGTTACCTAATAGGTGAAAGTAGAGAACAATTAACTACATAAAAAAGCATGAGATAATTTTTTGTTTAAATAGGGAATATATGACATATAACAACATGAAAGTATACTAGCTAGTAACAATCTAAAGGCTTTTTTTCAGTAGGTTGTCAGTACTTCACATGTAGGCTATCTACATGACTATTAAGGGAAATATGTAAAGGATTATTTATGAAAAAATTCTATAAAAGAAAGTTAAAGGGCTATTTGTAAATGTTCACTTTCTCAGTTTATGGATTTGCTTCTCTTTAGCTAATTTTTCTTTATCTTCTGCCTTTCAAAGATGTCTCTGTGCACGTGTGTGTGTGTGTGTGTGTGTGTGTGTGTGTGTGATAATTGCGTGCGTGTTAATGGTGACTATAGTTGTTTAGGTGGTTTCACAGTAGACATCATGCTGCTTTGGGGAGTACTGTTGCTTTTTGCTTTTCCAAACTATTAAAATTAAATGTTTTCTGAGAGTGAAATATTATTTTTTTCTCTGTTTTCTTTTGACTTTAGTTATTCGTGGGAAAGAAGCTTCTTTCGTTAGATGTGAATGTTAATTTTCTGAGAGATAAACAATCGGTGTCATCATGTACCGATTTAGGAGTAAGAGCTACATTTAGTCTTTGAGACTCTGCAAGAGCCTGGTGCATTCTGTACTCAAAAATTCCAGCATGTATTCATAAGACAGAGATCTTAAGCAGAGAGTTTGTTATAGAATAGAAACACATGTGTTGTTATATATATATACATATTTGGAGTGTGAGCTTGATGGTAGTCTTGTAATCTCAGTCTTCTGTGAGGTTAAGACAGGAGTTTAAGCCTATTGTGAGCATTTTAGTGACTTAGTGAGACTAGTTTCAAAATAAATAGTAACAGTAATAATAACAACAACAACCACAACAAATGCAAGTAGCCTGCCTGGGAATATAATTCAGTGTGAAGGCCCTGAACTCAATTCCAAAAAGCACACATGCACACACACACACGCACACTCACACGCACACTCACACATACACACATCTGATAATTATCCAAATTTTATCAACAAGGCGAAGCCTTCTAAGTGAAAAACAAGACAAAACAAAACAAGGCCGTGTGGTTGGAAACTCTTATGTTGGGGCATAAAGAAAGACAAAGGAACCGCACTTCTGTGATAAGGATCCCAGTGGAAAGAGCATCTGAGATAGGATGGATAGAATTGAAAACAGTAAGGAGACAAGACCCTCAAAAATAATTCAGTGAAAACAGAATACATAAATATGCTTTGGGAATCCCTCAAATAAAGTAGAGACCGAGAAAACGGGAAGGGCCCCCATACCCCATACACATCTCTGCATCTCTTTCACATGAAAGTGACAGCTAATGTCATTTCTCAAGGACAATGATAAGAAAAGAAAATTGCAGAGGGAATCTGGATCCTGCAGAGAGCAGAAGAGTTGTACTAACAACTCTCCATGTGTGAGTGCTACATAAAAAGAAAAAAAAGTATCAGTCTCCTCATGGCTTTAGACAAAGCACAACACTTCAGGGGCAAACATACAGAAAATGAGTAAAAGAATAATAAAAAAGATTATCCAACCCTAGATCATAGTGGCATCGAGAAAACCTACGCACGTATGAAGGTACCACATTTAGTACTGCCGTTTCTATCTTTGGCAGAACTAATAAAGGAGATAACTAAGAACTGGTGGCCATGTGGCCAAGAGATTAAAGCAATTCTCATAAATTCCTGTATGTATTTTTAAACAAAGCACTTAGCTTTATCACGTGTTTTAAAATGGTATTGGTTTTGTCAAGTATAATTCTCAATGAAAAGACAGATTTACTCAAAGGAAAATGCAAAAGTTAACCTCAGAGCCATCCGCACATGGCACAGAGATATAGAGACCTGGAGCCGTAGGGACACATGTCGGGGACACCTCATGAACGTGAGATTTCCCGCTTAGTGTGAAAATATTTAAAAAAATTCTATTTCTTTTTTCCACCTACATTTTTCATCCTCTCTCTCTTTTTCATTTCTTCCTTTATAGTTTTGTTTTTGATTCCTTTATTGCCTCTACTCAACATCTCAGTCCTCCAGAAGATGAACATTGATACATACATTTTTTCTATTCCTAAAGTGGATGGTACAATATTCTTGCTTCCAGGATTCCTGAGTCTTTATTTAATCCTTTATAGAATTCGGTCAAGAGAGATACACCAATATACTGTGTATAGGTGTGTGTGTGTGTGTCTTTGCTTATGAGTGTATGTCACAGTGCATACAATATGTGAAAATTAACACTAAATGTTTAGATTTGAAGTATGCATCCAGTGAATATCATAAAATTATTTTGAAGGCCCTATAATTATAAACATTTGAACCTATAAACTGTGACCGGCTTCTCGTGTCTGAACCTGATATATTTCAAATTTAAGGGACACTTTCATGACAGATAAGATAATTTAAAGATCATGGAGATTTTTATATATAAGTTAACCCCAGAAAACTTAGTCAGAGTGTCTGTTTTTGAGGGACAGGCTTAGCAAAGCATAACTCACACTTGTTACTATTGTCAAATTATTTGTTAGCATTCTCTGACTCTTGAAGAAGTTTCCCATTATTAGAATGTCACAGGCTGTTGACTAAACAAATGCTTCAGGCAGGAAGCCAGGGAAAGAAAGGTCGATTACTATTCCAACACAAATCCTAGGTGTGAAGTCTTAATTCACCCATTTCATTTTTTTTGAAATCTTTAGCCCATTCCACAAAATTTAATTGAATCTGGGAGCACATTAGCAGTGTTCGAATGCAGAGATGCATGCCAAGGACATAGCTGAGAGGAATTCTATGAATCTAAGTGAAGAAAGAGTTTAATAATGGTCAATCATTTCACTGTCCTCTGTTACAGAAGGTAGTTAGCACAGTTGTCACCATATGTTTTTGCAATTTATTGGGGTCAGAGAAGTTCCAAATATCGAATGAAAGCATTAAACACACACACACACACACACACACACACACACACACACACACACACACACAATTGCTTTATATTTTTATGCATTATTTAATTGCATTGGATAATCTTCTATTACTGATGTTTAAGAGAGCTTACAAGAATAGAATTTTGAAAACATAAAATTTTATGAACAGAATAACAGTAGAAATTGCAATCCAAAAGATTATACTTTTCTAGGCATGACAACATAATTTTGGAAAAATCCAGTGAAATTTTCACGTCGGTTAAGATGAAAATTAGATGTAAGAAGGGAATCAAAATATATGAACTAGAAATAGAAACACTGTGAAAAATAGGTAGACCTACCATTATATTTTGAGACTTTCATATTATTCTATGAAACATAATAGATGGAACAGGCCTACAATCATTGAGCTCAGACTTAAAATCAGCAACAACAACCATCAACTGAATGTGTATTATTTATTGATTATTTCATTAAATGCCAAAATATACATTTTTCTCCTCAAAATCTCTGAAACATGCATGGGTTAAAATATATTTTAGGCACTAAAATGTACCTAATATTTTAAAATATAAATTAAACATTGTCCACATTCAACATAGAGTGGGATTAAACTGGAAATCAATAACAAATTTCAAAAAAAATCAAAATAGAGACATCAAACATTTCTAAATTTTTGATGGTAAAAGAAAAAAAATCAAGAGAAATTACACTTATTATTTAAATAAAATCATACCTTATTAATGTCTGTGAAATACAATAAAAGAGGTGGCTAGAGAGAAATGTCTAATATTTAATGAATATATCAGATCAGGGGCTGGAGGATTGGACCAGCAGTTAAAGTGCTTGCCTTGCAAATGCCAAGTCAAGTACTAAGTACATTAGTTCAGTTCCCCAGCACCACATAAACTGGTGTGGTGGTGGCACATGCCTTTAATCCCAGCACTTGGGAGTCTAAGGCAAGAAGACTGCTGTGAGTTCAAAGCCAGTCAGGGCTCCATAGTGAGTTCCAGACCAGCCTGAGCTACAGAAAGAGACTCTGTCTCAAAAAAATAAAAAAATAAAAAAACAAAAACAAAACAAAACAAAAATCAAACACTGAGATTATAACCTTAGAAAACTAGAAAACAAAGAGCTAATTAATGTAAAATGATCAGAATAAATAATGAAGAATTGTGAAGAAATCAATACAATTGGTAAAAACTTGTTATTTTAAAATAAATAAAATTGGTAAATCACGCCAAGCATAAACTTCTGGTACACAATTGCTAATACTAGAAATTAAAGAATGGATATCACAACAAATTGCATAAACAATAAAGCATAATAAAAGTATTTTATGAGTGATACTAAGTTCACATTTTGATAACCTAGATGCAATGAACCAATTGTTTGAAAGTTAAATATCTACCAAAACATATGCAAGAAGAAATAGCTAATCTGAAACTTATTTTATAAAAGAAACAGAGTCATTAATAACTCACAACGTCACTATGTCATCTGGGTTCACAAGTAAAATATACCAGACATTTAAGAAAAAAAAAAACATTAGCAATTCTATACAATTGCTTGTAGAATACAAAAACAGAAGCCAAATTTGCAAAATCACTCTATGAAATTTGTTTTAGTTTAACATCATCATGAGAAAAAATTTACAAAAATGAAAATAAAAACCTTCTAAACTAAGACTTCTCATGAGCTTACATGCAAAAATTCCCAACAGCATATTAGTCAATGACAACTGGCAATATATGAAAATAATCATTCATTCACCACAGTATGTTAGAATTAATGCAAGATATGCAAAATTAGTTCAATATTTATATAACCAGTAAAGGCAATAGAAGAATATCAACAGGCCGAAGAAGAGCCTGTTGAAATCAATGATTATATAATAAGTCTATAGATGACAAGATTAATATGTAAAAGCCAATCACTCTTACAACCAGCAATGAACAAGTGAAACTGAACAATAAAAATCTGTATAATTTGATAAACCTCATTTTTTCCAAAAGGTAGAACATTTTAATTAGGTAGTATAAATAAATTCTACAAATTTAATGTACAGTAAAAGGATTATAGCTAATACTATACTACACAATTTAAATAAGCTTAGGGATTAAATTTCAAGGGTTCATACCACAAAGAAGTATGCAAAATGATGAATATTTGACTTATTCTTGTACACTCACTTATAATTTGCATGCATATCAAACTTCACTGTATTTGTCTTAAATATATGCATGTTTTATTAAAATTATAAGTAGGATAAATGAAAATGATAACATGTACATCAGTACTAAGGAGAGTGAAATAAATACAAATTTAACAAATCATAAATTATATATAGACAGAATATAAAATAAATAAATAATAATATACAAATTGAACCATAAAAGTGATGAAAGATACATTGACAAAGGTAAATCAATGAAAACATATTTTATATTTATGGATAGAAAAATCCATATATTGCAACATAAATTTTGCCAAATTTTATCTACAGATATAATCCAATTATAAGCAATTCAGGGAGTTCTGTGGTGGATATTGACAAATGGACTTTAATGTTCATAGAAAAGCTAAAGTTCCAGAATACAGACATAATATTAAAGTAGGACAATATTGTGACGCTATGATCTTACTTCAAGAAAAACAAAAGCACAATAATCAAGGTAGTGTTATTGAAAATAAAATAAAACAAGACAAGTATGTCAGTAGTAAAGAATAGAGAGGCCAGATATAGACTTGCACAATCATTATATATTAATTACTGATCAAAATGGAGGCAAAGGCATCACTCTACAACAAAGATATTTTCAATGAATGTTGTAGAATTAGTGAGGTTTCCCATTTCTAAAAAAAAGTGAACCCAGGCAATGAATTTACACACTTCATTAAAATTAAAGACAATTATAAACTTAAATATTAAATTTAAAATTAGCAAAACCACATATATTTCGAATAGTTTTCTTGATGATGGATGAGAATTTTTTTGGATCTTGGATTTAATGATTCCTTTTTGTAGGAAACACCAAAGATTTGATTCATGAAAAGAAATTAATAAGGTAGATTTTATTAAAGTTGAAATAATTTCTTCTCTGTTACAGACACTATGAAAAGAGTAGAAAGCTGACCATGGAGTGGGAAAAAATGCCTCAAAACTTATTAAATAAAAGGCTAGCATCCAAAAATATACAAAGAATTCAAAATTTAATAGCAAGAACATAGACACAGTGATTTTAAAAACGCACTGACCACTTGCAGAGAGTTCTCACGGAAGATTCACAGACGGCAAATAAATGAATAAGCAAATATTTTACATCAGCTGTTCAGTAGGAAATGCAAATTAGAAAGACGATGAGAAACTACCATATGCATTTTAGAAAGGTCTAAATCTAGAAACCAGAGAACACCCAAGATTAACAGAGATAGGTAACAACAAAGATCCTGTAGTCACAATGCAAAGTAGTGAAACCACTTGGGAAGATAATTTAGGGCTTCTTAAAAAAACAAAACATACTCTCTTAGCATATGATCTAGCAGTTTCACTCTTTGGTGTTTACCAAAAGAATGGAAAACTTATGTGCACATTAAAAAAAATTCACACAGATGCTTACAGTAGCTTTATTCCTAACTGCCAAGACCAGGCAACAGTCAAGATGTCCTTCAGGAGCTGAATGAATAAATAAAACTTGATACAACAGGAAAATAAAAAAAAAATAACTGAGAAGATGAAACTAACTATCAGGCCATGAAATTACATGAAGGGAACTGAAGTTCCTATCATTAAGGGAAATGGCTCAATCTGAAAAATGAATTTACTCTCTCATTCCAATTCTGTAACAGGTAAGAGTGAGAAAAGTAAAAAGGTCAGTGGGTGCTGGGGTCGGAAGTCAAGGACAAACGAGTAGACTGAGCTCCCAGGAATTTTAAGACAAGGAAAGCCTTAGCTTGTTACCCCAGTGAGGGACATGTGTCATTATGCTCTTGACCCGACTCCATGCAGATTATAACAGTCAGTGTGAATCCCACTATAATCTATGTTGGGCCCATGAAGGTTCATTATTGCAAGAAATACACTACTTTAGTGGAGAATGCTGGCAATGGGACAAACGACGCCCGGGGGTGGGGGGGGGGGCGTATTGGGAATCTTGGTACTTTCCGCTACATTTTGATATGACCTCCAACATGTTCGAAAAATGGAATTGGTAGAACTGGAGATTTTTGTTAGTTGCGTTTCAGTGAGGTTGCTATAGGTTGTCAGGAGATTTTGTTTTCCTGCAGATTCTTCAAGAAAAAGATCAGCATAATTATATGAATTTCTAACAGCAGACGGTGGTTGAAGCTATCAAAGTACTTAACTTTTTCTGTGGTTAGTCCATATATCGCGCCTCTGTGCTATCCAAGGAATTAATACAGGCTGTCAATACACTCGGCCCAAAGCTTAAAGGGCTGTCAAAAGCCTCCTGTGTTGTGAGATTTATTAGGGAACTCCAGGGCACAGGGTGCTAAAGGCCAGGCCTCTATTTTATTGACATTTTAAACACCTACTGCCAGTAACTTTGGTGGGAACTGGTAGTCCTGGGCAGTCGGGCAGGTCCTGAGGGGACTGCTGGTCTTACCCATCTAGTTAAGTACTTACTTTTTTTCTGTGGGTGGCATGTGCTATGTTACTAAGGAAACGTCTTTTATATTTTCTTGTATTCCGGCTTGGTTTTCACCGGCTACTTCTATCTGTGTGTAACATGTTTGTGCTTCACACATATCTGCATTCGAGGGATAACGTTGTTTGTTTCTCTTTGAGTGAGCGTGAAAGGGAAATTTTAGAGTTAACACTAGGCATTTAAATCTCGCCCCTTTTGCAGAACATTTCAATTCTCTGCGATCTGTTTTTATTGTTTCTGCCAGATACAAATCACCTAGTGTGATTTTATAAAGATAGTGAGAATTCAAGGAAAACATGACTCCTTTCTCAGCTCTTGTAAAAATTCTCTCTGTATACAATGGCTAAATGGAGCAGCGAATGGGACAATGATATTACAATTTATGATATTTTTTACTGACAAATTATTTCCTTTTGAGTTAGTATCGAGTGAAGGTCACTCCCAAATGTTATGGGAGAGCCAAGTTTTAAACTCAGTGTCTCCTCAGTCTGGCCCAGAGCTGGTCTTCAACTCACTATGTAGCCCCAGCTGGTTTTGGACTCACAGCAATGCTCCTGCCTCAGCCTCCCAAGTGCTGGGATTATAGGCATGTACCACCAAACCCAGATAATGTGGTACTGGGGAATTGAACTCATGTACTTAGCGCTTGCCTAAGCACTTGCTAAACAGGCACTTTAGCCACTGAGCCATTCCTCCAGCCCCCAAGTGCAATGTTTTTATGTAACATTACTCAATTTAGTAATTAGTTTCCTGGAGCCGTGAGAAAGTAACACAGCTTAGAAAATCTAAAGCAACCGATATTTATTCATTATAATTCTGAAGTCCACTAAGTCTGAAATCAGATGATCAGAAGGGCTGTATTTTCTTCAGCTACTCTGGGGAAAAATCAAATTCTGGAACTTAGGAAATACTTTGGTTTGTGACAGTGTAACTACCTCCATTCTCTGCCTGTCTCTTCACCTGGAATTCCTTTCTAGCACCTTCCTATCGATTTCTAGAAGGAAAAAAAATTTGTGCTAGGTTAGGACCCACCTCCTTCTAGTATGAAAGTCATTTTCAAAAATTACATCTGCAAGGATACTATTTGTAAATAAGAAACTAGAAACACCAAGTACTTTTTTGGTTTATTTATTTATTTTTGGCACTGAGACTCGAATACAGGACCTCCACTCAGAGTTATCGCCTCAGCCCATATTTATTGGTCATTTGTGGCAGAATTTCCCTGTGCTGCTAAATTGCTCTGGCTGGACTTGAGCTTGAATTTCTACCACCTCAGACTACCAAAGTGCTGAGATTAGCACACTGTGGTACTGTGGTATCAGACTTGTTTTTTTTTCTTTTATGACATAATTCTGCCCATCACAGATACTAAAATATTAAAACCTACAATTATATTTGTAAGATGAAGTAAACATGTATAAAAGACCATATTAAATTAATGATTAAGAGAAGCATCTGCCTACATTTTTCAATGGACTGCTTTAATAACAAGATTTCTGAGCGAAAGTTGGACTGAATTCTTTATTGTGTATGAACAAATGATGCAAGGAGAAAGTCATCTGATCAAGTTTTAAGCAGAATGTCATTAAAAAATAGGCTTGCCTTGATTCTCGAGTTTGCTAGTAAAATATACACCTCATATTATGTCAGCTTTATGTACCAAAATTAGTCATGAAAAATGCTTAAATTCTTGTTTGTTATTGGTAAGAAATACACTTGATTTGTGCTAGATTGGATTATTCTTAAAGGAGAAAGAATCTTGCCTTGCAAGCACACGGCCAAGTTCCATTCCTCAGCACCCTACAAAGCTGTATGCAGTGGCACACTCAGGAGGCTGAACCAGGAGGATTGCTGTGAGTCCAAGGCCAGCCTGGCCTACAAAGTGAGTTTAGGACAAGCCCGGGCTACACAGAAAGACCTTGTCTTAAATTAATAAACAAATAAATAAATAAATAAATAAATAAATAAATAAATACATAGTTATATGAAGTGCATTTTCAGGAGAAATGAATACTTAGCATTTGAAAGAAAGGTGGATTTCTTAGAAAATGTAAGACATTTTCTAGAGAAATTACTAAGTGGAACATTAGAAAATTAAGTCCATTTTGGGAGTGTATAGTTAGTAGAAATTTTAAAATATAGATATCTCTGTGATGGGACAAAAGGAAGGATTTATCTTGGCACCCCGACTTTCTCCGCCTTTTCCTCCTCTCCCAGCGCTATGATTACAGCAGCACAGCCCGAGCTGTGCAGTTCTCACTTGCCCTCCCATGCTCATGATTTGTGGTATTAGCGCCGATCATTGATTCTGCGCTGCTGAGCAATCCTGCTTACGGCAGACAAGGGGCTGGGTGTGTGTTCAAAATGCCCTTTACTGTCAACATTCTTACTGTCAAAATGACACCCAGGCTCTGTAGCTGTGCAGCTTGCTGTGCGCTGCACAGTGTTCTGCCCAGTGGACAAGGTTATTCACTATCGTGACCAGCTCTCATTCTTTGTGGTGAAGTTGAGTTTAAGACATTATTGCATATGTTTGCAGTCTGAGTCTGGCGACTGGGTCAGGTAAGAGTCTCAGATGAGTCAAGATTCATTTTCTGTATTCTCTGATAAAGAAAATATGCCAGGCATTTAAAAGTACGTACATTAGCTTTTAAGGGTTGGGTCACTAATAACGTCACTTTCGGAATTAACTCACCATCAGATAATTTCTTGCTTTATCATCCTCAGTGCTGCTTTCAAACAAAAGTGATCTAATTTTTAAAAGTCTACTCATTTAAACTCTAAATCTGGGAAAAAAATGTTAGTTAATTGAAATTGAAAGATTAGGTGATAAATCATGTAACTTGATCAATGTACAGGTTAATTTACTACTTATATCATGAAGACAAAGTATTAAACATAAATTTATAGAATGATACAATTTGACACATGCCATTCTTTTTTTTTCCTCTAGGAAACTCAATTTTTCCTGGTAAATCTTACTTAGCTTTATAAATCTACTTTCTGCTTTTTATTTGTTGGTTTGTTTGTGTTTACATTTAGTTGGTTTTTCTACTATGACTAGATACATGGTTCAACACATTTTTATTAAAATTTCTGATTAAGTCCCATTCCTGCCTACCGAGCTACGACGTGAAGGTAGAGGTCATGTCTCTCCTGTTGATCATGATTTACAGCATTGTACCGTTCTAGTTTCTGTTAGAACCTACTGAACACTCTGGAATTAAGCTATGAGTTTTCATTCTTCCTCAGTCATTGAGTGCAGGTGTGGTATTGACCGAGGGCCTTAGCCAGAGATTATGGAGATTGATTTACGTAATTTTAAATAAAATCCCTAGAGTCATATCTGCCTGTGTACTATAATAACAAGTAGTAGCTGTTAATATTACTACTGTTGTCATTCTAAAATATTTACTAACTGAATTTGAATTTGTTTATATGTAATAAACATTTTACATACAGAAGATAGAGCTTTTTTCTATAAATATCAATATGGTAATCAACACCGCACAAACTACAGTCACTCTTTTGATAAATGTGTCCTAGCTGAATTTTCACACCATATTAACTCATTATCTTGAATGGTATTTTGAAATTTCTCTCTTCATCGCATCCTCAGTACATTAGAGAATTAACATTTGATATAGTAAACATATGAATGTATGCTTTTATCCAATAGTTTATTGCAGTTATAAACATATACTGTAATACCCAAAATAAGATGTTGAGACTAATAGTCATTGAGTTTGAACAATATAGCTAACAGTTCATTTCTACGAGTGTCTAAAAACTAAAAGATAAAATCACTTCTGGAATAAAACATGAATGGCAGGAAAGAACCCTATAATGGCATCAGGGGTTTAGATCTCATTCTGTACTCATCCCGTCATTGTATCTTGCCGCCTTCCAAAGAGGAACCTGCTGGGGGTATGGGACCGTGTCACCTGGTATGGTTTCGAGCCTTCTTCACAAGCTCAAAGCAGAGCTTCCACTTAAATAGAGAACTTTCTTTGTTTTAGGGCTCTGAAGACCTACCTCTTCTCACACAATTGCATCATCATGGCTAAACCCAGGAATGAACAGAGGTACTCAAAATCATGCTTCACACACACACACACACACACACACACACACACGCACACACATGTGCACGCGTGCACACCCCACATGTACATCATGGTCACTGTGATTCCTTTGCCTTCATGGAAACGGGATGTGTGGCCATTTAAAACAAAATAATCTCCCTGCTTTTTGGTCACCTTGTGATAAGCATCTTTACCCACAAGGCCCATTCCTCTATGAACACATTGCCAGAAGAACGTGAATAGACTGTGACCATTGAATCCTGAGGTAAAATCAACTTTTCCTACCTCAAATTGTGAGTATCAGGTAGTTTTTCAGTAATGGAAAGCAACTAGCAACGAAGACTCTAAACTCTTCAACATTTCCTTCTTTCCTTCCTTCCTTCCTTCCTTCCTTCCTTCCTTCCTTCCTTTTTTCCTTTTTTCCTTTCTTCTCTGTCTCTCTCTCTCTCTCTGTGTCTCTGTTTCTGTCACTCTCTGTCTGTCTGTCTGTCTCTCTTTTTCTTCTCTCTCTCTCTCTCTTTCTTCCTTTGGTAGAGGTTTGGAATCCAGTTTGGTATTCTCAGTGTAAACAAGGAAACTTTGCATCTACTTCCTACTCAGTTAGTTTTCAAAATATTTGGGGTTTTCTGGAATTTTTCAGTGAGTATTACCTGAGAGTCTCTAATGTCTGACGATTCTCAAATTTGTAAATATGATAACTAATAAGTATGAACAATACCAGCAAAATGCAAAGTGCAAGTGCTGTAAACCATCTAATTTTACTCGTAGATAAACCTAAGTCATAGAAAATTTTAAGATCCAATTCAAGACATTATTTCTGCCTAAACATTTGAAATTGTACAGATAATATGCATTGAGTGGTTTATAACAGTTTAATAAACATATTATTTAGGCTACTATGGAAATAATTCAGTAGACAGCATATCACATGGAGCCATCAAAACAGAGGAAAGAAATATGTCTCTCATCTCATTATCAGGATTAGCATGATCCTCTTGAATAATTGATTTCTGCCTTATGGACATAGTGAATACTGTAAATAATTCATGTCTCTTTTTTTTGGACTGGCTACTCTACTTCTGTTGCCCAAGACTTCACACAATGCTTTTTTCTGCATTTTTCTTTCAAGTACATTATACTTTCCCGCTTTATTGCCCTTTTCCTAGATGGTCCAACTTTTCATCTATAGATACTTTTATTTTGATTCATTTTTATCATGTTAAGTAAACCCAAAATAAAATGAGCCAGAATCAAATACAACTTGGAAATCAAGTATGGGCAAAGATGGGAGTAGATCATTTTAAATGGCAGATGACCACCAATGACCTGAATTCAACTCCATGACCTACTCAGGCAAATCAAGCCCTTGCTTGGTGATATGCAGTTATTTGTAAAGGACGTTGTGCATAATGACTATTAGATGCATAATTTTGTCCTGAAAAGTATTTCCTGAAGAAATTCAACTAACTTACTAAATTCAGCCTCTCTAAATGGTCACATAAGTGACATTTTATGCTCAGATTCAGTTAGTTCAACTTCATCATATCAGTAGGAATCTGACATATTTTTTTCATCTGTCCACTAGGACATAGGTCAGTCATTCTCCTTATGTAGATCAACAGATTTAACTTATAAGTATTAACTAGTTCACATAAAGGCTAATTAACCTGTTCACATTTTTCTGAAAAGAGAAAAAACTGAGTTGCTACCTGCCAAGCCAATTTCCTAATTAAAATTATTTAGACTCCTGGTGTTTTAATTTAGTTTTATAAATGAGAGTTCAAAGAATATATTACATTTAAAATAAAATACATACATACATATATATATATATATATATATATATATATATATATATATATATGCATGTATATGTATGGAAAAGTAAACAAAACTATTTTTATTTTTCTTAAAATTATTGCCTATGTTAGTGTGCAATACATAATGACAATGTTCAACTTGGGGAACCGATGCCTGTACGCAGCATATCGCAATCACCTTTTCCTCCCTTCCTGTTCACACTGCCCTCTCTCACTATCCTCGGCTCCCTACCCATCTCCACAAAGTCTCCCTTTTGTTCTCTGCCATTTCTCTTTTTTTTCTTTTACTCAATACTCCTGCTTTCACCAAAAGTGATGAGACGCACGGGAGATACATGATCCTCTGGCTACTTTTCATGGACGTGCCCTTGCTCAAGGCAGCTGAGAGTTCTTTTTTCTTTCAAAATTTCTTTCACATTTTATTTGTGGTATGTAAGTTTTTACCTCAATTGCTAAGTCTTTGCACATAATGATGACCGTGGGTGTATCATTTGAACTCCATGCATTTTTAATAAACTGCATGAATTATTATGTCAATGAATAAATGGTGTATGTCTTTTTTAAATACAATATTATTTAGTATTAACATTTTATGGAGTTAAAGGTTTTTTAATTGAGGGGTCTCTAGTATTCTCTGGCTATGCAATGAAGATGATTTGAAATATCAAAACCATATCACTTACTTGTTGAAAGAAAACATGAAATTTCTTGAGTTACTTATTGTGATATTATTTTACTCTGTCTTATAAACTCTGATCTAAAAAAGAAATAAGAGAAAATAAGTTATGCCTTCTTAGTTTAAAATATCATCCACTTCAAATAAGCACATTTACATTTACAAAACTTTTAATATCGTGACCAATATACACAACTATAAGATACAGTGTTTATTCATTCTCAAATAGATATATAGTAGGCAAAATAATTATAGTATGATTGCATAATCCAGTTGGGTAGAATTATTTTAGATAGATGACATTGATTTAATTTGAGAAGGAAGGATTATGTAAAACTTGCAATTATAAGTAAGAACAAGCTAGATATTCATTATGAAGAATTACTTGGCAAGATGAAGCATCCGATGCTTAAATAATCAGAAAAAAAATACTTTGGACTCAACTAAGAGAGAAACATTAGTTTAGCAAGTACAAAAAAGTCCATTTGAATTCGCTGTTAATTAATGATCTTTTTGTTGTTGTTTTTGGAAATGAAACCTACTCTTTTTGGAACAGGGCAAAGGCAGCCCAGAAAATTTCTCAGCCAATAGAGCCAACTGAGGAGTGAAAAATCCATCAATATAAAGCTCTCAGTTGTGAGTAAACACCAGAAGGGTCCTTCCAAGTTTTAGAATTTTAAAGAAACAATACAATGCTAGCAAAACGTTCTATTCTCCCATTTAAAAGCAAGCTACATCTCATTTTGTAACTGAGGCAAAAGTCTTTTATCAACCCACATGTGTTCAATCAAGTATCATGTCTGGAATGAGTTTAGCCTGCCAGTCATCATTAAAAGACTTCCAATTGATTCATTCCTTCTATAAATCTCTACTGAACCTTGGAAATTGCAATCTAATTGTGCTTTGGCAAGATTCCTTATGCCAATGTTTGATCTACTTCTTTTTGGTCCCTTGAATTCCTGAATTGTCAACCTTTGAATGGGAAAGGGATTTGAACTCAGTCATTTGATAGACCAAAATAACGTAATCTTAACTTTCCACTACCAGGAGAGTTGGGCATTAAGACAAATGGGTCACGTGCAGTTGATTCTTGTGGAAATTATGCATTCCTAGAAATATAGACATGCAGATGCTACTTCCCATGTAAAGAAGCAACCAGAGGCTGAAGGCTTATATAAATTTGCTCTCATCTTTTAGTCATACCTGATTTCCAAATATGGGATTTGGGATCACACTCTGAGGATCTCCAGAAAGACCTATTTTAGAATCCAGTGCCATATGGAGAAGGAGAAGGAAAAGGAAAAACTTCTTTGACAGGTGATGGAGCTTTCTACAACATGGCTCACAGTGTGTGAACAAAGTGCCATGTGCCATATGCTGAGTGTTAATCATTTTATTAATCAATATGTAACAAGAACCAGGTTGCAGTTCTCACCTAATAAAACTGTGATGGAATTTTTACCATCTCTTTTGGTAATTGACCTATTCCTTCCAATTCGTAAATGAAAAGCAAGGATAAGACGGTTTATAGTAAAACTTGCATCATTAAAATACCAGCAACTTCATTAATATGTGATTTTTCTGCTTATGTACAGAAATTTTTAAAAAATCAAATTTTCACCCAGATGGTCTGCATTGAACAAAGTGAGCCTTTGTTTAGAATTTGATACCTTTCTTTATTATTAGTTGAATTTTGCCAGGTTGGTGGTTTTTATGTTTTGGTTTGTTTTTCCCCCCATGAGGAATGAACTTTGAACCTCACCCCTGGCTCTAAAATGTCAGAAATTCTCATTGGCATAGCCACCGGTTCCAGGAGGAACTCTAGGTGTTTGGAGCTGATAGGTCCCATTGACTGTCTCTATTTCTGTATGTCAAATACACGGGCAATTTCATTCTTTCAGTTTCTCCTTATTCCTAATTTTCTTATTGGACTTGTTTTAAAATATCAGAGAAATATCAAGGGAAAACGAATTAAAACATAATATGAATAGATATAGCAGCTTTTTGACATATAGATAATATATAACTTTAAACAGTTTAATTTTAATTTAGAGTATTAGTTTTACTTTCGATTCTTTAATAAAACATGGAACTATATTGGAAAGTAACTTTTCAAGTACATAGAGTCCAAATCTTAGAAGTCTGTACTTGTCTAAATGTAAATTCAACTCAATTCATACTATTTTATTGTATAATACATTTGATGTTTTAAATTTTGTTGAAAGTGAGAACCATGATAAGCCCTTCTTTAAGGTTTCCCAATGAAAGAGTAAATTTATACTTTGCAGAAAAATCTGAGAGCAGGAGAATGCTTTCTGTCCTTTCTCCAGAAAAGACTAGAACACATGCTGGTTAATCACTTTCATTTCTATCTCCACTTGCTATCTTTATCACAGGCAATCTCAAAACTTCTTTAGAGTCTTCAAGGTTGTTCACATGGCTCCCTGTCAAAAATCTTTCTTTCTGTTTACAAAGTTGTCATGTTATTATTTTTTTTCCTTCCAAAGTTAAAATTAGGGTTTTATTGACGCTCAGTTGAGGAAGTTTATATCTTCCTTTTTAGTTCTTTCGGACAAAAATTGATCAGAGAAGCACAAAATGATGTTCTATCTCTTTTTTTTTTTGTCCTGATTGTCCGAATGGGCAATTTCTGTAATCTTGGACTTTTGACTCTCTGTACTATTGATTGCTTCAAAATGACTCCTGGAAAGGAGCTGTCACCTAGGTCAATGCAGACAATTTCTTAACCTTAATTTAGCAATGTTGTTTTGAGTTTGGCAGTGGAATTGAGAGACATCCTGGCCTCCCAGAGAAGGTATGGCTAACAAATGGTAAGTCTGCAGTACTAAAGGAGAATCACATTTTAGGAAACTTGGAAGAAAGTTAAAAGCGTTGAATTGGAAACATTTCTAGCATCACTAGGCTATAAGATTGTGTTACTGCAAAGAGACTAGCAGGCCGAAATTGCTTGTCATTTTTTATATATATGAATTCTTTTGTGCAAGTGATTTACTGCGGCTCTTGCTATTTAAGCACGTTTAGTTTTTTAAGTGTCTGGAACTTGGAATGGGTCTGACGAGTCACATTAAGCATCCTCCTACTCCGGGACAGCACCGATGTAACAGCACACGTAATTGCTCTCATTTAACCATTAAGTCTTGTTTTCAAGGGCCCTGCCAGTTGTCAGGTGCACTATATTACAGTCCCACATGGCATGTGACATCTTTCCTATTTGCTGCATCTGGTTCCAGCCCTGTCGTAAATGCTAGTATCTGAGCTAGTGAGAGTCCAGGTGTAGGACAATGAGGCTCAAGTTAATGATGAAGCACTAGGAGGATTGCCCTGGAGAATGCTCCACATTTGATGATAATAGACAACAGTCTTTCATATTCAAGTGAACGTAATCCCATTGCATCTTTGTGTCACCTTCTTTATTTTCAGAAATTCAGTGTTGGTCATTTTTCACCAGAGTCTTTTTAAGTGATTTCTAAAAGCCAAACATTCCATTAGTTCCACAAACTTCCTATGTAAATATTTTTGATCGGAGTTGAGAAGAGCTGGATTTATGACTTAGTGAATTTAAATTCCTGACACCTCCTGGAACTGCAATTTCTCCAGTCACACTCTCCACTGTCTTTCGCTAACAAAAAGAGGCTGGAATATATACTAATGATCAATAAAACATCACAGGGCTTGCTTTCTGTCTCTTCTCGAGTGACAACTCTATCACTGTTTTAAATATATAAAATAAACTAAAACAGAATATAGTAGAATATTAAGAAATATGTCTATGTACATAAAGGAATTTGTCGCTCTAATACTACATTGTTAAATATTTAATGGGAAGAAATGCATATGTAGGGCAGCCTTTCAGAGACTGCACAGTTTACTATCCATTTTTCCTACTACCCTTTCACACAACTTGGGAAAATTGTCAGGTCAAGAGCAAGATGGATAATGGCGATTTTGCATTGTTTAGAAGAATACCAGGTGTCAAATGATGTTGGCCGCCATATGTTTTCTATCTTTATTGAGATGCAAACATCAACAAAAGGCTGAACTTTCAAGGGGATGAAACTACTCATACAAAAAACAGCCACTTAAAATACAACAGAAAATTCTTGATTTGTTTTTTCGTGAAAACTCTTTCGCTTTGGGTCCAAGATTGTCTTTTTGTTGCTGTATTGTTAAATATCGAGAGAATTTACCAGACACTGAGCATATGGGTGAAACTGTTAACCAGCTTCACCATGAATTTTATAGACTCTGGACAATTAATGATATTGAGAAAGATGCAAAATCCCATTCCTTTCAGAGAGAATTTTCTAGTTTGGTGTGGCATCTTCTGTCAAATATACAAAACTTTGAATTTTAATAAAAGTTCCTCCGAATTTCCATTAAGACTGATTTTTAAAAAATGTTACAATCTATGAACAAGAATTAATTAAACATGTAGGGAATTATTAGCACCTAAATTTAAATTTATTTAAATAACATGATTATAATTAAAATAAAAACATAGTGACAATTTAAGGAAGTGTTCTGCAAACATACTCAAAATTAAAGGCATGATAGGTTTTAGAGGGTATGTTATATATATATATATATATATATATATATATATATATATATATATATGCTTGGCAATATAAAGATGTATTTTATGTGACTACATTACTATAAATATTATGATATTCATGTTGCTTAGAATTGTTAGTTGAGATATAAAATAAACTACAATCAAAATATGCAACAAAGTGTCCACCAATTCTTCCTCTTGCACCCCTTTCTGTAACATCGTTAATAATTAATATATTTAGATAACTGAAATATATTCGGCTTGAGTTAGAAATTGTGCCAAGTGATGACAATACAAATTGATAAAAACCAATCCTAACTTGCAAATGCCAATAGCCTACTGGAGGAAGCAAACAAAAATTAGAACACTGTAAATATATACTATAAATTTCTGAATTCTTGTTTGATGCAAAATGGGAACAGTGCAGATTAGCGATGTCTGTGGAGCTCTGCTATGCTTTGGGTAAGTTTTGTTTCCTAGGAGTTCATGTCCTAAGCGCTCGATCCCATATGCTATTGAGAAGTAGTGGAACTTTTTAAGAAATAGAACTTCTTGATGGTAATTAAGCCATAGGGCATCACCTTTTGAAGAGATTTATATTGAATTCATGGAAGTGGGTTCTGCCTCGTTGCAGTTTTTTTACTGCCAGTAGATTATGATCAAGTGAGGCCTTTCCAGGTATTTACTGTCTTTTTCTGTTCTTACACGGACTCCCTTTGCCCCATTACAGTACAGTAAGAGCCCTCACAAGGCATGATACTTTGACCTGGAGCTTCTCTGCCTCCAGAACTGTGAACCCACAGGTGTCTGTTTTCTATGTATGTACCAGTTGAAGGTATACTTTTAATAGCAACACTTAAGGAATAGGGTGATATTATTCTACAACTAGAGATAGTTTTTGAAACTCTATTGATTTTGAAGAGCAATTTGAGAGGCAAGAGAACATATTTCTTTGTGGCTAGGTTAAGGTACTGGTGTGTTTCAGCTCTGAGTCCCTGGTGAGCGAGTTAGGAAAATCCAGTGGAATCAGGGCTAGAGATGAGCTAAAGCTTTAGAAACGAGGCTTGTCAGCTTCTCAAGGAAAGGCATCAGGGATCTCTCACTTTTTACCTCTAATCATACTGATTTTTTATTGTGGCATAAAAAGGAGTTATTTTGTCTTAAACATCTCTTTTCTTTAACGTAAGCAATGCATGCTCACTGTACAGCTAGCATTTTGGCAATCGGATAAATCAAAGGAGACGATAAAATCTCAAATTTTCACCACTGTGTGGCACATCTTAATTTAAACAAAGAAACCATTTTATATTTTTGTTCCTCGAGTTCCTACAGATTTGTCTCGACAGTTTTGACCAGACTTACTTTCCTTGGGCTACTGCTAGACTGAAAGTGCTTCTCTAATTCTTCCTCTCCTCTTGTACCTGCAGAAAGTACACAAGTCTCGTGAGATCTTCTGAGAGATTTTGCTGCTAGCAACACTGTCAAAGGAAAAGGTGAAAATTATCAAGCTGTTCCAGAAGTGGCTTCTGCTATCACATTCTACCTTGCTATGTGACTTGCTAAACGATCTTTATTTGGTCATTAGAAAAGGTGCTATTAAAATATAAAATATCATTTCCAAACTCATATATGTATTCATAAAAATGGGTGAAATTAAACAATCCTTTGTATCCATTTAAGAATCTGTTTTCTTGAGACCTCTACCTTACTCCTCTGAGAAGCTTTTATGATCATGGTTTACTAGTCTTCCATTTTTCTCCCAGATGTGCAAAACGTTGCCATTCTTATCGCTTCATCAGTTGATAAGTTGACAGTTTCTCCATTTGGCAGGATAAATATGCTTTCTTGTTTTGTGTGTAACTGTGGAAACCACTGTTTGATTATTAGTACATGAATATTTTCATTCTTTCAGGCTTTCAAATGTATTACAAGATCCATGAAAGAAGCTCCACCTTCATTGTTGACATTGTTTTATTTATTACCCCTAGGAGAAAAAAAAATGCAAAAAAAAAAGACACCTCAAAGTGCTAATGTGTTGTTAGCCATGAAAAGGAACAAAATCAGTGAAAAGAAAGAGGAAGAAATGTCAGTGACTTTCATCAGAGATAAAAGAAATCTATGACTGACCACAAAATATCCTATAAGAACAAACTAGGGCAGGCATGATGTCAGAACTGCCTGTGACTGGAAACTATGTGCCCCCGAAAATTCTCATTTTCAAGAATTTTACATTAAAAGTGAAATCTCACCAAATGGATAATATTTAATTGTTTACACAAACTTTTTGCTTTGCATTCTAATCCTCAAAGCTTAAAATTCCAAGTCACTCTGAGAACTACTTGTTTATTTGGTTGCAGATGGTCTCTGTCTTACCAGTTAATGATGTGGAGTTGCGGTCTTTCACCTGGTCAAGGCTTACATTCTTTCAGCAGAATCAATACCTTCTGTGTGTGGAGGTAACAAAATAAATTCTTAACTAAAGTGTTTCTACACCAGCTTCCCTGAAATATCCACCTACACACTACTTTGTCATAATCATTTTGCTATTAGTAGAAAGCAACAAGATTTATTAAAATCATCTCAGACTGAAGTCCCACTCCAAGAAGTCATTGTCTTTTAAATTATTGAAAAATTACTCAGTCTGGTCTTTCCTTTCTGGACTATAAAATAAAAATAATTGGGCTGGGTACATACTTTAGTGGTGGAAGCACTTGCCTAGCAAGAGCAAGTTCCTGACTTTGATTCCCCAGCACCACCTACTAGCTGGGTGTGATGGTGAGCACCTGTAATTCCAGCACGTGGGAGGCTGAGGCAGAAGGATTGCCTAGAGTTTGAAGTCAGCCTAGGCTACCTACTGAGTTTAGAACTATCCTGGATTACAGAGCAAATCTCTTTCTTATATTATACCGAGTTTTCTTGCTAAAAACTAGTTGTGTATGGTGGTGTGTCTATAGTTACAGCTACTCAGGAGGCTGAACTAGAAGAATCTTCTGTGTCTGAGAGTACAAAGACAGCCTCTTGACAACATAGTAAGCCTGTCTGAAAGAAAGAAGTTAATTCTACAACAGAAATGTAAAGTATTTATTTCTTTACTTAGTTTAAGAAACTACTTCTGAACATATTTTTCTACTTCAGAGGCTTTGAAATTATAAAATACTTAAACTTTCACACACCCCCT
Source organism: Ctenodactylus gundi (assembly GCA_004027205.1). Lineage (NCBI taxonomy): Eukaryota > Metazoa > Chordata > Mammalia > Rodentia > Ctenodactylidae > Ctenodactylus > Ctenodactylus gundi. The sequence continues at coordinate 129,094 of PVKB01000313.1, read as the reverse complement.
ATGAGGAAAATGATACTATATATTAAGGAAAGGCATCTGGCATGAGACTGAGACCCAGTACTACTCACAATAGAGTTGCTACCAACAGGGTGATGCAAGGACGTTGAGTTTAGGAATGGTGGAGTGGTGGAGTTAGGATAGGGTAGAAGATGGGACTTTCTGATAGGAGCGTAAGTGACTTAGCCTCACTATGCAACACAATTCCAGATTTCCTTAAGGATTTCGTCAATGTATATAAAAAATGACAACAGCTGGCTAATATGATAACTTCCATCTTTGTGCAAGAGAAAATAAGGCATGTGTGCAACCCTAGTGAGGATAAAGAAGTTACCAGGGAAAACCTAAGACTATCAGAAAAAATGATGGAAAGGTCTAGCATAAAATAGCTGCTCATGAATCTCAGTATCTAAATAGGAAGGAGCAAAGTTTAGGCTAGAAGCTGGGGTTACACCTTCAGTGATCTATCACACCTTCAGTAATCTACCCTTCTCAGAAAAGCTCTGTCTCCTAAAAACCTATAAAATCCATAGATAGTCTTCAAAATCCAAATACATGGATCTTTTGGAGGACCTTTCTGATCCAAATCATATGTTTTGTTCCTGGCCTCAAATAGACTTATGTTCACCTTCTTAGGCAAAATGCATTTAATCCATCTCAAAGAGTTTCCAAAGTCTTAATCTATTTTCACACTGCTTAAAAAGTTAGGCCCCTAGTCTCCTCTGGACTCAGAGAAAACTCTTAACCTGTGAGCCCCTATAAAATCCAAAGAAAAATTAAGTATTTCTGACAAGGAGTGGCACAAGTTGAGCATCCTCAATCCAAAAGGGAGGAATAGGAGCACAGAAAATATTTGGACTAAAGCAAGACCAAAACCCAGAAGGACAAACATTAAATCTTGTAGCTTTGTTAAATCCTTTAGTTCCATGTCCATGACGCAGTACAAGCTCTGACAAGATGTGGGCTCTAAAGGCTTTGGGTGGCTTTGTTGTTATAACGCTGCTTCCGACTACAACTTTCAGAGCTTCTCTTTTGAGCCGCTCATAGACCAAGGCCTTACTCTGCAAATGATCTATGTTCCTTGCATCTCCAAATTTCGAAAGTCTCCTCTGCATTTTTGGTTTTCCTTTCACAGCTTCATGCACTGTCCTCTCAGGTGCACACTCTCGTCTGGTCTCCAAGGCCTTCTTCTGAAATCTGTGAGGAAGCTTTCCTGGCCTACAACTCTTGAGTACTATATACCTGTAACATCGGCGTCATGTAGATAACACTAAGGTCTAATAGTGTCCCTCTTAAACAGTGAACTCAAAGAGCTCTGAAGTCTTAGATGGCAGAACTAACCTGAGGGTTCACCCTACTTTTCCCCGCAGAGCGGCTTGAATCTTTATTCAAAGCTAAATCCTTTGTCTTTGCACTCTTGAATGGGTAAAATTTGAGGTCTTATAGATATGTGAGATATCCTCAAGGCATCTGTTCCATGGTCCTGATGCTTTTTAAATACTCTAATATTTTATAGCACCAGAGTCTCTTTTGCTCAACTTTGTAGTTCTTTTTTTTTTTCATTCTCAAAAACCTGAAAATTTATACACCTTTTTTTCTTCTGCATTAATTTTGATTCTCAACATCGATTACGCTGAAAGCTGTAAGTAGTGCCCGAACAATGGGCTGCCGTGAAATTTGTTCCATCAAATTAATTTGTCCACTGCCTTTAATCTAAGTTTCAGGCAAAGTTTTCTGATAGAGGTAAAATGACAACTTGCTTTTTTAACCGGAACGTATAATACAATGATTCTAGACTCATTCTCAATAGAATACCCTTTCATATCTGAAACCTCTTGAGCTTGTCCTGTTCCATCTGTATCTTTGTTGGGATTCTGATCATCTTAGCACAGAAGACAACCTCCCATTAAGCTCTGCTGATAGCATCTTAAATCTTCTCTTGAGGGGATATCTAGATCTTCCCAAGTCATCCAGCAAATTTGTTTTAAAGGCCTTTAAACCACATGGTCAGGTAAAGTCATGGCAATGAACACAATTCTTGTATAGCAATTTCTGTTTTAGTTACTTCTTTTTTCTGGCTAGGTCACCATAACTGACGCCTACAATTAAAGGAAGGAATTATTTATCTTTAGTTCATGTTTCAGAGGTCTCAGTCCATTTGCGGTTAGTTAACAAGGGCAGCATGGTGGAAGGGTCTCGTGAAGAACACCTATCCAGTCTTACAAGAAGAAAGAGCAAGATTTGGGGGGAGGTTGAGTACATTTTTGCAAGCCACACCTTCATCGATCTATCATACCCTCACTAAATCACCAAACCTGATAAGGCCTTCCTTAACCAATTGTAAAAAATTGTTGATAATTCACTACATTCATATTCATGAGAGTTTTGAGAGACATTCTGGACCCAAGCCATAATCTTGTATCTGGTTTAGAAAGGTTTATGTGTCTACAGTATAGACAGTGCATTAGAAACACAGAGGTCTGGTAAAAGGTCACAGCAGTAAAAAATGTGAGAGATGATAATGACCTAAACTAAAACAGTGACCCAGTTGACAGAAATAATTATGTCATTGGGGTTGTTTACATGAGAACATTATCATTTACCATATAGAACGCCTTAAACTTCCATTAATGTTTCTAAAAGGGTATGTAACCTTCTAGAAAGACAAGTAAATATGCACAAGATAAAGGGCCATGACAGTCTTTAACAAACACGCACTTTATTTTCCTGAACTTGTGGAAAACCATAGAAATGTGGCATTCAAGGATCTGATGATATTCCTTGAGAATATTTGGCTATTTTTCTTTCTCTTGCATATCCAAAAGAACATCTAATGTCAATGCACCTGGAAGGGTACCAAGCCCATCTTTTCAGCTGATTTTATGGATGGGCAAAGCCACACCCCATTTATTTCCCTGTGTTTTTCCTGTTCCCTTTCTGGAGCTTTATGAGGTAGAACCATAAAGTAATAGTTTTCTTATGTAGCTCATAAACTAACTGAGGGTATTTCCAAAAGATACTCAGTACAGGTTGGAGCTGTAGTCAGAGATGTCTGCTGTTCACCTGGAGCACAGCCTCCTCAGGTAATTGCTTGTGGGTAGCAAACTCATTAGAATATATTTCTCTGGCATGATGGCCTTAAAATCACCCCTTTCTTTATCCTGACCTTCGTATGCCCACGATTTTCTAGGCATTCCAGGAGGATTTATTAAGTAATTTATGGTTATGCCTTATTTTCAAGGAAAATTCAGAGTAAAATTAAGAAACCTGCTTCGTTCCTTTAGCAAAAGTCAAATAGGTTTCTGCTGCAGGGCTTTTGACAACCTCGCTCTCACTGACTGACACATAGTGAGCCTGTGACTCATTTGCACACCCAGGGGACAAGAAAGCAGGGGAAGCAACCACATTGGGCCTACAGATGCTAAAGGCGAAAATGATTGGAGCAAATCTTGGAACATTCTCAGGAACGTGAAATATATGCTTACTTCAAATGTGTATTCCCATTATTTAAAAATGAGGCAGGCTTGATCCCTTGAAGAAAAAAGTATAAAAAAATCAGGAAATTTTTGTTGAGTTGCAGAGAGACTAGATACAGTGGTAGTAAATCTGCATAGATCTAAGCCTTTGCTTCCTGGTCACATGCAGATACAGAGCAATGAAAATCCATGCTCATCTTCCTGGCTTGAGAAACTCCTGGACCCACTTTGTAAACTTTTTTTCCCTCTCACATCCAAAGGAGGTTGCAAACATTACCAACATAACTGCTCTGTTTACTTCCAAGTGGTTTAGTGTTTCACTGTTATCCAGAAGGTCTTAACTTCAAGCAAGACAAGGATCTTCTGAACCAAACTACAAGCAGATAAGACTCTGGGATCATTGCAAAATTATGCCGTTTAGATTTCGCTCTCTCAAAAAAAGCATTGGCTACAAAAATGATGAGGGCCCAATATTTATTAAAACAAACTTCAATCTAAACTTCTGAGTATTCCAAATTCAACATTCATACAGTTGTAATCATAAAATATTCTGTACTTCAGTAGATGGGAGCACACAGCTAAGACATTATGAAAGTTCTCAGTTGTGCAGTCTGGATACCCACTAAAACTAACGCATACACTCTCTTATGACAGTTTTTGTGCCTGAAAGCATGCAGCCAGCCATACTCCTTTTCTCTGCTCAAGGGAGAATCGAGTTTGGCAGTAGAAAGTTATTGATAGTAATTATAATGAATTATGTATAGACGGAGATGAGTGCTGTCAAGAATCCGAATTTCTAAAAGCGAAGGCTGGTATATTTCAATGCATATGCACTGGGTAGGAGTAAGAAAGCACAGACGTACAAATTAATGATAGAGGGTTTGAAATTTGCCAGTAAATGAGCCTTTTGTTCAAAATCTCTCCTGTTTTTCACTTGTATGATGGAATGAGATATTCTGTGCTGCAAAGATGTAAGTGGCCATAAGTAGCACTAATAGTCTGTTCATAATGGAACGTTTTCTGTATTGCACCTTTTCAAGCTAGATTCTAATTTTATGAGCCTGCATTTATTTCTTAGCATTAAAAAATATTTTACCTATCTTGAATTTAATCTGAGAGTCTCCAAAAGGTAAAATATAAATAGAACAGAGATCTATATACCTGTATGTATTTCCATTTTTTTCTATTTCCCTGATAGCAAATATATGGTGCAGTGATAACAAGAACTACTTCAAAACGCATGCACTGCATACACCTAAATCTGATGATTGCTTGTGGTTTTGCTTTGGTCGGTTTGTTTGTTTTTGCAAGAGCTGGAGGAAGCCAAGCTTTAAGATTAGAAGATAAGGGAGGAAGGTAGTTCTAAGGCATATTCATTACATGGCGGTTTGCATATTTTGAAAATGACAATGGCTTTACTTGTAATTATTCATACATTATTGTAAAAGGTAAATGCTTTAACAATGCTCATTGTTAAAAAAAAAAATCCATAGTGCAAGAAGTCAACATAGAGATCGGATGGATCCCTGAATCCAGGACTGGATTTCCTCTTCCCAGCCTCACAGTAGAGGTAAGCTGAATCTACTCAGAAAGTCAAATTCCCTTCTATGTGGTTCTCCAAGACAGAGGATTTTTAGGACACCTGAAATAAATAATATGAAAAGAAAGTATTCAAGAACTTGAACTCTAATGTAGGACTGCATAGGTTTGAATTTGGGCCTGACACCGGTTCTAGGGCAAAGAGAAGTTCCTTAAGGTTTTTAATGTCACAATTTTCTCAACCAAGGGTGCTAATGGAATCATTGTTGTAAGGTACTTATGATGAATATGAGATTTAATACATGTGAAGTACTTAAAATCATGTGTGGTCCTTAGGGAAGTATTGACATACGTAGAGTTACATTTCCATCCACACATCTATATACAAACATAACATATGTACACGTATGATGCTACTCTGAGCAGCTCTGAGTCTGCAGAAGGTATTTATTGTATTGGAAATATGAAAAAAAGGCTCAAATGGAATATGTATTGTTGAGAATATTGGAAAACATAGAATGCATCTCAGTAGTAATATCTCAAAATGAGTCCTCTTATTAACTACTGTTATAATTCATTAATAAAAAGAGTTAAAAGTTAGCATTATCTTGATAAAATCTCAAAGTGGCTTTGCATACTGGGTTTTTTTTTTTTAACCCAGGCACCATTAAACATTAAAAGTAGGCAAATTTAGGTTAAGTTTATGATAATGGGGTGAATTTTTCCTTCTTGCATATTTCTCTTTTATTTGGTAAATGCTGATTATTTTATATTCTTGATTTTTTTGAATAAAGAATGTTTAAAGAGCACCTAGTGAGAACCAACTAGGAAACAGTTGCCTCCAGATTGTGAAAGTGTATAGATGAGAAACTTAGTCTCTCGCTGGCTGAGATGTAAATACTTCCTCTTAAAGTGTATGGCTGTGTTTCTTAAAATATCAGCCTATGACACCTGGAAATTATTTCACAGCTCTGCATCATTGAACACCCCAGGATTCATCCAGGTGGAATATTGATTAATTGTACACTTAAGTGAAGCTATCATTAGCAACTGAATCTATAGAATATATGACGCTAGTCAAAGAATTAAAGATAGAAGTTGCTAAATTTCTGTTAAAATATTTATCTTTTATTTGTTGAAGTTAATATTTATCAATTACATTTTAATCAGTCCCCTAAAATTTACTCTCATGGGCTGAACATTAATTTATCATTTATATTTGGAACTTTGCTCTTTAAAATGAACCACGATGCTCCTGTACAAGAATGTCTCTAAGATACTCACATTTGCTTTGGCCTGCAAAGCCACGGGATCTCTGGATACTAGATGTATCTAATCTTCAGCCATTCATCTTTAGAATTAGAATGGCTCATACAATACAGTAGGTAGCCAAGCAGCAGTGAAGAGGGGTTTCTGTTTTTCTAAAGCTCAGAATAATTCAATTTATAATTTTTAATAACCTAATAGAAACAAATTGGTAAATGGTTAAGTTTTCGTTTCCTAGATTTTCAATGAAATCATATACAATTATACATTCTTTTTAGCCATTTCCATGTATCTATTTTTAAATTATATGTATTTAAATTTTATTTAGTAATCCTGCTAGAATCCTTTATTACTTCCACTGGTTTATAGATTTAATTAATTCTATATACATTACCATGCCATCTAAAGACATTTAAATTTTAGTTTTCATGTTTACGTATATTTTATTTCTTTTTATTACTTTACTCCATGCAAAGTTGCCAACAGATTTTGAAAAAAAATGCTTTCCAGATATTCTTGCTTGTTTAGAGAAGAAATATTCAATATTATACCACTAGCAGAAAGATAACTCTTGCTTTTAAAAACTGAAAGTTATTTTCTATTTCCAAGTTGTTTTATTTTCAAAAATCATAAATTAGTATTAAAGTAAGCATATTTTCATTAGCAATTAATGTGATTCTTATCTTCCTAACATTACTAATATTATATATCATCCTAATTAATGTGGAATATTTAATCAAATTTTAATACTAGAATACATTTTATTTACTTAGACTGAGTTCTCTCTTTATGTCCTACTAGATTTGATTTACTGATTTTATGGTTAAGTATTTTGAGCTCATGTTCACGAAACACTGGTTTTTGTGAAGTTGCTTCACTTCCATCAGCGTTTCAATATCATAGTCATGTTAGGCTCAGGAAAGTTTTTGAGGTGTGATGCTTTCTCTCTTTCCTGAAAGGAGTTAAGATGGGCTTACCAATTTCTTTTTCTTTCTTTGGATGTTGAAATAATTTACCAGTGATGCCATCATAGCCTGAAGTTTTCTTCTGCAAGGAGTTTTAACTACTGACTTGTTTCTTATAGTTTTAAAAACACAGTGTAGGAACATTCTGAATTTATGTTTCCTTTGGCCAAAGTTAGTTTTGATGTTCTGTATTTGGGATGTGTAATAATTACAAACAGCTTGAAGAGTTAGCACATAGGCTAATCGCACCTCGATCCCTTTAACTCCCTTTCCCCCCCACCCCTTCTCTCCTCCACACATCCTTTTGCACACTCCGCCAAGTCTATCATGCTCTTTTTCTCCCACCTCTCTTTTACTTTGCAGTTCTAATTTTTTTTTTATATTCCTGTTTTTGCAAATTACAGAAACCATGTCAAGCTGAACTTTCTGGGAAGTCCTTTCTCTTAGCATGACAGTCTCAAGGTGCATCCATTTTTTAAACAAATGATTCAAATTTTTCTTTCTTTATGACAATTAGTACCCCATTGTGTACAGGTACCACATCTTTATCCATTCACCTGTTGATGGACTTATTGGTCCAAGATTTAGCTGTTACTAGTTGTGCTGCTATCAACATAAGTAACCATGTATTGAAGATGTACTATGACCTAAGTCTTTTAGAAAGACACCCAGTAAACGTATAGGTGGATCTAAAAGAATTTCTTTTTTCAGTTTTTGCAGGAATCTCCATACTGTTTTCCAGAGTAGTCGGAGCAGTTTACAATCCCACCAACAATGTGGAAAGGTTCCTTTATCTCCACAAACTCTCCAGCATTTGTTTATTCTAGTCAATCTTACTGGAGTTAGATAGAGTCCAGGTGTTGTTTTGATTTGCGTTTTTCTTACATTTTTTAGCCATTTGTACCTCTAAGAACTATTTTTTTTTTTTCAGTTTCCTTGGAAAAGTGTGAGATGCATTGGCACTACTTCTCCGAAGTTCTGATAAAATTTTGAGAAAACTTTGTCAGGTCCTGAGCTGTTTTACATCGGTAGAGAATTAATTAACTAATTAATTAGTTGACTCGTTTGCCATGTTTTGACATAGGGTTTCTCTGTGTAGTCCAGTTTGACCCAGGCCTACAACTAAAGGCAATCCTCCGGCCTCAGCCTCAGTTCTGCCGGAATTACAGCCCTGTGCCACCATGACCATCAATTGTGTCACACTGTGGTTGAAAACTGGAGACTCCAAATTCTTGGGCAGGAGCCCTAATCATGGAGCTTGGTCAATAGCCCTGCAGGGACTTTATGGTTTTCTCAATTTAATTCCTGACCATTGATTTATTCAGTGTTTTTATATCTTCTTTATTCATTTTTGCCATCCCCTATGGGTCTAAAAAACTTTCATTTCTTGCAGGCTCTTCAATTTATTTTAAAATAATTTTTCAAAATATATTCATGCAATCTTCTAGATTTCACCATCCTCTAGTGTAACTTCACTTTTCTAATTTCTAATTGTGATGGTAAGAAGCTTTCTTTTTTTCTTTTGGAGAGTTTGGCTAGGTGTTTATCAACCTTATTTATCATTTCAAAGGAATAACTCTACAATTAATTAATCTTTTGAATTTTTAGTTTCAATTTCAATAATATCTTCTCTGATCTTTATGATGTCTTTCTATAGCGTTTGAATTTGGCTTATTCTTGTTTTTTTAAGAGTTTTGAGCTGCATCATTTGATTATTTATTTGATATTGCTCTGTTTTTTCAATATCTACACTCATAGCTGTAATATTCCCTCTTAGTAGTGCTTTCTCTTTGACCTACAGGTTCTGGTATGATGTGCTAGATATTTGTATTTTTCCAGGTGTTGTCTATTTTGTCTAAGTGATCACATTTATTGAAACACAAATACCTAAAACACTTTTTAAATTAACTTCCTAATATTGCAGGTTCAGTGACGATTGCGCTTATCATCTATTGTATTTGTCAAAACTATTAGAGATGTGAAACTTCAAGTATGTGATAAGTATATATTAATTGAATAATGAGCATGAACTGAGCATTATTCTAGTCACTGAGAAATACATTAATTAATAAACTAACATAAATCCCTACTCACCCGGTACTTAAATTTTAAGGGAGTTTATATTAAAATCTATGAGCTGTGTTTGTTTTATTTACTTAACAGAAAAGACTTTTGTCTATTTGAATATTTTTTTCCCTCTTCTGGCGTGAAAAGTGAATCTGAGTGATCTAAATGGAGATCAGTTCTTTTTTCCATCTATGACTTGCAGTTTAAGATTTGATTTCCTTTTTAAAAAATTAGGTCAGGATACATGCATTATGCTCAACTAAAAGCTTTCTGCCAGTGTTTGGATAAAGGTCTCATGTGATGGAAAAAAATCACTTAGAGTAGAGGCGTTTGTTAGGCTTCTCTCTGTGAATTTAGCTGTGAATTTAGCCAAACCTAAGTGATAGAAGGTGGTGTATAACAAGTAGCGAGCAAAGTTGTCAAAGTGTCAGGAGATTAAGAATGACGGTCGCCCTCTGGTCAGCAGAGATGCTTCCGGTGTCAGTCACCCTGACCTTGCCTCAAATACGCACAGCCTGTGCTCATGGGCTAGGTACCACGTGTTCTTTCTGCAGAAGACTCCGCCTCTGCCCCCGCTTCCCTCTTCTCATCTTGCCAGGGAATTGCGGTCACGTGTGCTCTTTGTTCCTACCTTCAATTCACTCTTCTGCATTTTGAGCATTATACAATTTAGCACATTTCCTCTGCCGTAGTTCATCCAGTTCCTCTACCCACCTAAGAGCTCTTTGCACCTTCTGCGCAGTGTTAATTCCCATTCTTCACTTTGTTGTAGGACTTACTACCCAGAATATTGGATGGAGCTTCTACTCTATTGTCTCCAGAGTACACATTACCACATCCTGAGACACACCTTAGAGCTCCACGCACTAGGGATTTGCCAGCAAGAAGTGTTCTCAGGCGCTAAAGACTATTTAGGAGCCCCATCTTTACTAGAAAAAAAATTAAACACCTTCTTTGCATGAAGAGAAGAAACAGCCCTATATTTAATACTTAAGAAGTCTTTTTTGAGAAGAAGGAGGCTTCAGTTTGTAACAGAACTCTCTTTGCATATAGGCTAGAAGAGAGTCAAAACAAACAAACAAAAAATCCAATTTACACACTGATGTCCTATTCGAGGCCAGTTTGGTACAGCATGTACTTGTGTATTTCATTGATGCAGTGCAGGAAAAGAAACAGAAGTCTTGTTTGAAGTCTTGAGTCATTGACACCAGTAAATATTTTATACCTCGATCCAATGGAAAGCGTTAAGAGTTAATAGAATCGGATCGTGTTGAAACGAGGAATCAAAAAAATGTGTCAAGGTTCAAGTTAGGAGGCGGAAAACTACAAAGGCTTGAGGTATGTGAGCCTTGGAATTGTGGAGGCCAAACACTTGCTGTTTAGTCCGTGGTGCAGGGTTAGGGCACAGGTCAATTTGCCCTGGAATGGGACATGATCTTTTTGAAAATTTGAAATCCATTACCTCCTTGGTGGCTGAAAATTTCAAGAAATATTACTTTGAATAAAAAATAGGTTTGACAGAATGAGATCTATGATAAAAACACCTCATAAGGGAGGAAAGGAGAAAAGTTGGGGCCAAATTAAGTGTAAGTTGGATGCCCGAAGGGGAATCTTATCATATGTTTTCCTTTTGTGTGTTTAGAGCATGGACTCAGCACCACAAAAGAAAGATGGTAGTTTCTGAGCAGAACCCAAGAGATCCACCCTTAGCTCTCCCTCAAGGAAGCAATTAATCTGATCTCTCTCTAATCCTCACTTTCCTCAGAAGTAAATATATCAATAAGCACATCTCTTATTTTACAAATTCATTCTAAGCAACAGCTTATAATTACTAATTAGTTATGATAGCACTCCCTATTTGAGATTTGTTTGTATCTTAAGTTGAAGACGACTGACAAATGAATCCACTGTTGGAAGAAAACAGTTGATTATCCAAGAGGTAGGCTCCTACTCAAGGCCATCACCACTGGGAAAAAATGGCACACCCATCCATAGATATTGGCAGTGCTGATTGCTGAATGCACAATTTCAAGGCTTTCCTTAAGGCCTCAGTTCCACAGATCTCTTGCTAATATTCGAACATATCTGTAATTATTTTATGCTATTATTAGTAAGCTCATGTTTTTCTGAGACTGCACAACCCACGCATAAAAATGAGATGATGTTTTTAATTAACTGCTTCTTTTTCTGGACTGTGGAAAGTTCTTAGTTTCTTTCTCTATGCAATTTGTGGGAAACTCAAAGGAACCCTTAACCTGTTCTTAAAATCTGTCTTTGTGGCTGGTCTTAATTCTACAAGACACTTCATTGAAAGTTCTACAAATGTAAAGTTACTTCTGCTTCCAGAGAGCACCTGTATTGACTCTTCCAGGCAGCTTGGTCTATTCACAATAATAGACTTCAAGTGCAATCACACTTATCACTTAAATATAAATATTATTTTAACCTAAATGATTTCATGTAGATTATTATAACCTAAAATTAATGTTAAACTTTTTATCAGGTATGAAAAAGATTATACCTAATAAAGCTCAATTCTATTTTAATTTCAAAGTACCCTAATAACCCAAGTCTGTCACCTTTGGGCCAAGAAGATAGTCTTTTCTGTGCTGAAGAAATCGCTCCAATAGAAAAGAAAAGGAAAAAAAAAGCACACTAAGTTTGTTCTATTGAAGTCTATATTTTGGCTGAAAATGAAGCAGAGAAATCAATCCTCTAGCAATAAAATATTTCAAGATATGGGGACCCAGTGCCAGACTATCACAGCAATTGGCACCAGAGTCATTTGGGTAGATCTTTTACAAGGGTCATTAGGACTCACTTTCCCTGTTTAGGGATTTCAAATCCATCTTACTGCTGCTTAGTTCTTCACATTTTATGTGGAAAGCCAAACACCAGGGATGGGAGCACAGCAGTCCCTGAACTCAGGGCAGAGACACAAACCAACTGTCGTCGATACTCAGCAAACACTAGCCTAATCTGAAAATTGTAGGAATCAATCCATTCTACCCAATGACTTTGTTTTTCGGAAGATGTAGGGCTCTTTCATACAAAAAGAATAAGGCATCTAAAACCAAGAGACCATCTTTATAAAATCAAAGAATGCGTTGCTATTTACAATTTGAAGACAATGATAGTTTGATATAATTTTGGGTACTTGGAGAAAATTATAGGAAGGCTTTCTGAGATGAGGTAAAGGGGTAAGGAAAAAAATTAATTTGAGTTGCTCTTTGGAATTTGGATCCTAGCCTCTAGTTATTAGGAAGATGGTCTTCACTTGGTTGAGGTCAAATACTCCATTCTTGCTGTTTTTTGGGAAGTGAAATCAAGGGCACTTGACATGAGTGAAACACCACTTTTTTCTTTTCATGACTACGTATAATGGAAAAAGAGTTTTGACCTCTTAAAAACTGTATTCATGACCATAATTCATTTTATTTTAAATTATTATGAAATATGTACAATATTTTCATGTATAGAAAATAGTATAATACATGAAAAAAATAAAAATACTGTGTTATGCATATAAGTCAATCCAGTTTCTCCATAGTGGCTTTCATTGTTGTCTCTCCCAGGGTAGAAACTAGCAGAAATCTTGAAATCATCTAAATTTGATATTCATTTTTCCAATATTGATTGATGTTTATTCAAACATACACACATTTGTAGACATATTTTTCTAATGTACACATGGAAATACCCATACATAGCTATATATGCACAACTCATATGCATACTTTTGTCTGTTAGTTTGTGCATGGTTAGTGGTTAGTGCCATTAGAATTATTTTGTAAATATCTCATATTTCTCTGTAGTTTATTTGTGAATCATTTATTTAGATACCTGACTTATTTTATTGTTTTTCATTTTTGAATCCTATGACATGTTCCTTATCCTATAATCCATGTACATGACCCTGATGATAGAAATTTTGCTTGATTTCAATTATTTATTTTCATCAACAATGTTGTGATGGACATTCTTTGCACATACAATTGTGTATATAATTGTACTTATGTATGTATTTAATTTTGAGCCCACCCTCGGAAACTAAGTGGCTTAGCAAGATTCTGTTTCATAATTAGCCATAAAAATGGGGTGAGCATGTAGCACAGTGTGAATATTCTAGACTCCAAAATCAAGAGAAATTAAAACAAACATACAACACCCCAAAAATAAAAACAGAAAATCATATTTCAATAACCAGGAACCTGGGGGACAAATAATTTTTAAGTATTGCATACTTACATTTGAGGCTTTCTAGAAAAATAATTACATTCTAATTTTTTTTTATTTTGTTGAGCCAAACAGGTCTCGTGTCTCTTGTCCAACTGCCTGACAGATTATCTTTATATAGTGGTAACAGTTATTTCCATTGCTTGCAATATTCTGAATCAATCTTCTCCTCATTTTTTAGCTAATGAAACCTACAAACGTTTAAACGATTATTATAGAAACTCTGTGTACCTGATAAGACAAAGGCTTATCATACACATCAAGCTTGAGAAAATACATCTTTCTAGAAATACCTACCCTTTAGCTATTGCAATGACCTCTGAAAATACCTTCCCTAAAGAATAGCAATTGCATGCTGACATTTTTTTTTCTAAGCACTTTTATGAGAACAGGGTGAAATATCACTAGGGATCTTGCTCAGATCTCTGCCATAGAAGATAATTTGACACATGCCACATTTTGGGAAGCATTAATCTTTTCTTTCATATCCCGGAGGGAAAGAAAGCTATTGAAAATATTATGACTACCTTCATCCAAAATACACTACTTTGATGTTCATGCACCAACAGTTAAATCATAAAGAGTGAAATATAAATTACAGAATTAAGCAATTCTAATTCAACAAATAATTTATTGAGCATCTTCTTTGTTGAAAAACTGGATAAAGGAACTCGTAAGAAAAGGTATGGCCGACAGGTCTTACCCTTTAGAATATTGCCTTTCTTGGCACTGTTAAATATTCAATAGAATTACAGAACTACCCTTCACAAAGAATAATATACTATTAGAGACTATATTTATAAACAACATATATGAAAGTCAATAATCTTCAAAAACGCTTGTATAAAATATATTTTATAACATTACATTGAAAGAGCAAAATCAAATAGTCAAAAGAAAATATTGGTAATATGAACAATGGCAGGAGACTTGATAGCCATGTATAAAATTAACAACAGATTTCAGTATAAAAATATTGCAATTTGGAGACTACATATATCAATAAGGTAGGAGGCACAGAAATAAAAATCACAGTACTGTGCTGCAAAATTTTCAGTAAATTTGGAAAGTCATGTGATGGCTTCTCAAAAAGTTTAACACAAAGTCACTACTACATTTTTAGGTATGTCTCCAAAGCAGCTCATAACAAGTGTAATGAAAATATGTATCAACCTGTATTCATAGCAAAATTATTCACAATAGTGAACAAATGAAAAGAACTCCAGCTCATGTTGGTGCACAAATAAATATACAGATTATTTTATAATTTTCCAGTAGAATATTATTCAGCCTAGAAAAGTAAAAGAATTCTAAGGCATGCTTCAATATGAGTGAAACTGGAAGATATTATTATAAGTGAAATAAGTTAGACAAACAAAACACATAATGCATAATTATGTGAATTCTTTACAACAGTCAAATTTGTAAAGATATAAAGTCGAATAGTATCTTTTTCTTAGGGTGTGGAAGACGTGACTCAATGGAGAGTTAGTATTTAAAGTGAAGACTTTTGGTATAGATGAAGAAAAAGCTTCAGAGAGGTTTAATGGTCATATGAAGGTTACTAATCCCTCTGAAGTTGCACATAAAACAAACAAAATTGTTCATTCGATAGAATGTATATATTGCCACTGGTCTTTAAAAACAAAATGAGAAGTGAAAAGCTGTAGGGACAAAGTTTTGACAGAAGGAAAAAAGAGAAAAAAATGTTGAATCTGGAAGAGAATGTGAAATCAATGGAGATTTGTTTTAGGAGAAAAAACAAGCATATGTTTAAAGCATTCGATGAACAAGAAGATACTGACAGTGGAGAGGCAGATAAAGAGCTTGAAAAACTGAACGGTGCTGTGTAGAGAGACGCGTGAACAGCTAGTAAATTAGAAGGAAGGCGATATAGGGGTTAATGGGAGTGTACTTGGAGTGGAAGTCCTAATTATGTGCCTGTTTGTGTAAGAAAGGGACATGATCAGAAAAGAGACCGCAGGACTTGAGAGGATAATACCCAGTCTCTCGGTTTTAGTGACAGTTAGATTTTCTAAACGTTCACAGGACTATATGTCTGGTGAGTATTTGCTAAATTGTGTATGGGTGTGTGCTCTCTCCCACAACACTGCGTGTCAGAAACTTACCAAAATCTCACAGATGCACTGATATCCTTCCTGTATCTATGGTATTTACTGATCACCGATAAAATAACTGTGCCCATTTTTTATGTTGGCAAATGATGTATGTGTCTAGTTTGTAGATGAATGCAAATGGTTACTAAATATAGTTTGGTGCTCAACCTGTATTCATTTTATATGGCAATTAAAATGAGAAAATATTTTGGTTTGTCTTATAAAGTTAGCACAAGTTTTGAAAAATAGACAGTTTTTTTTTTCCAGGTGAGTGAAAATACTGACACAGAAACATTTTCTTTGAACATTTTCTGTAGTTACTATGTGTAAAGTCTATTAAAATCAAACTGGACAAAACTGATGACTAATTTCCATTGGAGAAAGTTATCCATCAGTAATTAAGGATTTATATCACAAATATAGAAGCTTGTTCACTGCAGAGTTGTTAGTGATAGCAAATAAAACCACGAAAGGAAAAAATCTTAAATATCTCAAATTGGAAAACTAATATTACTTGCATGATAATGGTGTGATCATATAATGAAACACTGTGGACTCATTAGAAAAAAAAAGAGTACTTTTCATGTACTGTCTTGAAAATAGGGTCCATTATGCTGAAAGGGAAATTTTTATAAGAACTACTACTGTCTTAATTTCAATTTTTTGCATATGTGATTATATGCTCATAAATTTGCAGAAGTGATATAACAACAAGACAAAACCAACACAAAGGCACAGAAAATGATTAGTTACTTCTAAAAGAAGTAATTCAATAAAGGATTAATTTATACCTCAAAATATTCATCTCTCTCTTAATAAGACTCATTCATGAGGTTTTTTGTGTGTTTAGTGTAGTTTTGAATATTTTAAAGCAGAAAAGTAGTTGAGAACTTACTTTGTAGCTCAACACTGTGTCATTTATCTCTTTCTTCATTTTCAATTTGAAAACTTAACCTTAGATTTTCATAGATTCCTATTTCTAGGATTTCTGACATTCTGTATTCCTAACACTTTTAGAATTGTTTTAATATTGTTCTGAAATGAAGCAGAAGAACCCACACTTAATTCCCAATTTTGTTTAGATGTAGTGTTAATTTTAATTGCAATAATAAAATTTTATGTAATTGTTATTTGATAGGATTGCAGACCTAATTCTTTGAAAGTAGTCGTGTTACCTACATGCAGAAATGTGTGTTGATATAACTCTAAAATATTAATTTTTGTCAATGCTAATGACTAAAAATTTTTAATGACAAGCTAAATAATGATCAAATGAAACACTGCCATCAGAAAAGACAGTTTATTGCTGAAATATTGTGAGGATAAAATTACTCATGTGTTATGCCTTGTGGGTTTCCTTGAATTATAGAGTACAGCTATACTTCAAATCTTTGATTTAAAACTGTTTTTTATTTCAGAATAAGGCTAATAAAATTAAAACTAAATTTTTAAAATTTTGGAAACTTGAGTATAATCATGATTGAATCATCCACTCTGAGGCTCAACTCAGCAAAACAAACAAAAAAAAATTGATTGGATTACTAAATCGAATTAACCCTTTTGGTAGTTGCTGTCACCTGTGGGCTTACCTTCCAGGTAGCTAAAATGCTACTTGGTAGCTTTACAGAGATATCACAGCTTCATTTAAGGAACACAGTGTCATGTATTTCTGAGCATGATCATGTACAGGGATTTAGGGCATTGTCATTCAAACAAGCATGTTATGACTAATGAAGGAATTTAGCAAAGCTGACCTGTATTTTCAATAATTCTCTTCATGAGGGGTTTCCAGGAAGGATGGGTCAGGCAAGGGATTCCTGTGAGAGAGTTGGGGCGCAGGTGGGAAGGGGCAGCCATTTTGAGATCACAGAATGTGCTACTAACCTGTAAATTTATTCCCTCCCCTGTGTTCTCTCCAACTCCTGAGTGAGGTGCGCGTGCTTGGTTCTGTTATCCTGGCGCCCCGCTTCGGCAGCACTCTGGCACCACGAGGCTCAGAGGTGGTCGGTACCGAGATGGTGTCACAGCACTCCTGCGCACCTCGGCTTGTCTTTTCTGTCACCCACTAGGTCCATCTTACCTTCTCAGATACCTCATCTGTGAGCTTCAAACTCCACTGTCAGACACAAAGGGAGAGAGGCTCTGCAGTGACAAAAAAAAAAAAAAATTAAAAAGCTTATCATTTTGTGAAGTCAAATCCTCATAACAAAACCCACTATTTTGTGAAATAAAATTATTCTAAAATATATATGTCCCTTCTATTTCTAGAGGTCCTTCTGTGATGGAACCTTAAATAACTTTTGTCATCTTTGTTAACATATAACTAACATACATATGCAATGCGTAATGGCTACAATGAGCTTGAGGATTTTGTGCACATACATATCACGTCAAGATTACAATCCCTTCCCCTCCCCCGCCTTGCACCTCTTCGTTGTCCTGCCCATTCCCCTGACTCCCACTTTCACACCCAATTGGGTCTGTGGAATGCCTGTATTCTGGGTTTCTTATGCTAGAGAAAACATACGATATTTAACCTTCTGCATTTAACTGACTTCATTAAGCATGATGGTCTCAAGTTTTGACCAACTCACCAACAGAGTGAAGAGAGAATCTTAATTAATATTTGCATAATAAACAATGGTATAAAGTGAATTACAAAGTACTTTAAGTGCTCTATTTCAATTTCTATCCAGAAATAATATTATAGTGTATTTAAAATTATTACCGCCATTTGTTTTTATTTATTGCAATTGATTAGAGTAATTCATATCTATGTTGGTAGGCTCTGAATGAGTATTTAATATTATCAAAGGTGTGTTGCCAATAATAAAGGACATTTGATACTAATGATGAAAAGAAAGAAAGCATAATGTCATATTATTTTGTTCCAAAAATATCTTTTCTATTGAGGGGGAGGAACGACAAGACTGTATATTTTGCCGGCAGTTCCTACTCCTAGATCATTTTATCAAATACAAGGGCATTGTATCAGGAATGCAATGTTAGGGTTACAAGGCTGTTGCTCCTGTAACACTATTCCATCAATACAAATTAGTTTATTGTATTAGATAATTAATAAATTGCAAGACCAGAATGCTGACTGTCAGACTTTAGGGGAGTTGGTATGCAATATGCTGGGACAGAATCATGTAAAGAACTAACCCCAAATGGCAGGGGTCAGAGAGGACTTGGGATTAGTAAGAATAGATTCCTGGTCTTGGCACCTTTAGAAGAATTCACTGGATCGGAGGTCTCAAGAGTGTGGAAAAGGGGTTACATCCGTGGCATGTTTCTTAAAATTTTAATAGTACCATAAAAATGGCTGATTAGCAAAATCGATAAAATCCAGGAGTCCATAACATGACA
This sequence comes from Ctenodactylus gundi, assembly GCA_004027205.1. Lineage (NCBI taxonomy): Eukaryota > Metazoa > Chordata > Mammalia > Rodentia > Ctenodactylidae > Ctenodactylus > Ctenodactylus gundi. Next base: position 110,062 of record PVKB01000313.1, on the reverse strand, counting down.
AAGAATGCTAAGATTTGCTAATCATTTGTTTATTTCTTTGCTCATCACTAGATCTTAATCCTTTCTCCGGCAGAGAACATATAATCTCTTCATAATGACAAGACATAGTAGACAATATGATTTTTCCATTGTGGGTGTGTGTGTGTTTGTACGCACATGTGTGCATACTCATTTTTATTTGCTTATTTTCCCAAGAAAATTGATTTATTGAATATACAATATGACATTGTCTTCTAGTACTAGTTAAACAAAATTAATATTGAAACAAAAATTATATATGTATATATACACATAATTTAAACAAAATACACACACACACACACACACACACACACACACACACACTCTGAAATTTCAAACTCCAACATAAAGCTTCGTGTTTTTCTTCTTTTTAACGTTCGAATGTGATAAAGTATCTGTAACACATTAATTTTAATGTGCAAAAGGTTGGTTTTTCACAAAGATTATTTCTAAGCAATTTCTTGTATATACCAGTTGTATTAGCACCTTCTGGGATAATATGTTGCTATAGCAACATGTCTTAATCTTTTAAGAACACTTTTGCAATTTACTGCTGGTTTTAAAAACAGAGAAGTACAAAGGTCTATTTTTGGTTTATATTATTACCAAAATTTATAGGATATCAATGCAAAATCTGAAGTATTTTCCAGAAGCTTAAAATGGAACCAACAATATTTAACTTTACTCGCCTTAAGTATTTTTCTGAATCGTTTCTATTCAAATTGAACTTGCCAACTTTTGTATGCCAACTCCTCCTTGGAAAGATATTATCTGTCAGATAGGTAAGTATAATTCAAGAAATGATTTTAAAAATGACTATCAGCTATCAATCACATCAAAGTTATTTTTTGTACAGATAGTTTTTTTTTTGTTTTGCTTTACTTGTCTATAAAGTGTCCGTGGCATATAATTTGTTCATCTTCAAAAAAGCTCTTAGTTATGGACAAATAAAAATTATATTGTCTTAGAACTTCTTGCCAAAAATTGGAAATCATAAGCTGAATTAATCGAAAAGTTTCAATTAATATTTTATTCTGACACAAAAGCAGTTAATTGAATATTCTAAGAATCTCAAAAATACAGCAACATAATAGGAAACGAATCACAGAAAATTATAACTTGCTAGGATTATCATATTTAACACTTGGGAGTAGATACACACGAAATTAGGCTTACTCTCTACCTACTGTGCACTAACCTGCTATTTTCTTTTAAAGCATATCATAGATTCTCCTCTACATTCTTACCTATTATAGAATAATATTTAATATCTCCTTCTACAGCATTTTATTTCAAAGATGTACAGTCAGTTCTTTTTAGATGTTTTCTTTTGTGACTTTTTTAGTTTGCTTCCACTAGCTTAATTCTTCAATAAGAATTTTACATATTGGTATTCACAAAATTCTTCATTTTCTCCAGAGCTTACTTCTTCAAATGACAGACACATTTTACACTTTTCATTTATAGTTAAATAAATTCATGATTAAATCTTAAAAGCATAGGATTTAGAGTCAGACTTCTTGGACAGAAATGAGATTTGATACTTTACTCTTTATAACTAACTTTATATCTTTGTAACTAGCTTATGACTCTACTTTTTCTCCTGAAGGATAGAAATGGCTATATAATTCATTATTATAATATATTAAACTATTTTAAACAATCAAATGGGATAGTACACTTAAAGAACATACATAAATGATTGGAAAAGAATAAATGTTAAGATGTCCATTGTTATTTACCAATGTGTTGCTGAAAATAATGCATGAACTAATACTTTGAACAATAGTATGTCATGTTATAATCAAAACAAGATATTAATACATCTCTACTAACTTTGAATTAAGTGTCAGGTGTCAAGTTGCTCTAAGTATAAACTACATTTTCAGAGCAGTTTTAGGTTCATAACAAAGTTGAGTAGGAAGTACATAAAATTTATGTGTGCTGTTCTCTGTCTTTGACTATGAACTTTCTCACTGTAAACATCTTTCTCTTTAGTGGCAGAGTTTTTACAATTGTCAAACATTCATTGATACATCATTGTCACATGAAGTATATAGCTTGCTTTATCAATCATTCTTAATATGCATTGCATGAATCTGTTCATATAACATACGTCCACTATTGTAGTATCACACAAAATTGTGTTGCTGGCCTAAAATTCCTCTTTGTGTTCTCCTTATTCAATACTCTCTCCTCATATACTCTGACAACACAAACCTTTTCACTTTCTCTGTGTATTTAGCTTGTTTAGATAGTCATGAAGTTGGAATTGTACAATAGATAGACTTTTCCGAATTCATTCTCTCATAGTAATGTGAATTAAAGTTGCCCTTATAAATAATCTGACTTGGTAAACGAATTCCCTAAAGCACAGAATAACATTCTGTTGCATAATGTGTCAAATTTATAAATCCATCCACTAAGGGACAATTGGTTTTCTTTCAAGTCTTATTTTTATGACAGGGTCTTTTTTTGTAGCCTCAGGCTGGTCCTGAACTCACTGTGGAGCCCAGGCTGGCCTCTGGCCCATGGTAATCCTCCTGTTTCAGCCTCTCATGTGCTAGGATTATAGACATCCTAGACAAGCACTTTAACCACTGAACTATTCCTCCAGCTCCATCAAATCTTAGCAATTCTGAATCTATCTGCCGTAAATATCTATGTGCATAATTTTGCAGAGACACAGTTTAAAATTTATTTGGGCAAATATCTAAGATCATAATGGACAGATTATATAATAAAGTTAAGCTTAGTTTCATAAAAAATTGAAAATTATCTTCCAAAGTAGTTGTTTCAGTCTGTTTTTCCCCCTCTTTAATTTGACACAAATTAAAGAGGAGAATGTTATAGTTAGATTTAAAATCTTTTTCAAAGCTCTTATATTAAGCTGTGAGTCTTGTAGAAGGTGACTGAGTCTCAGGAGAGCTGTACAATCAATGGGTCAACCCACTGATGAGATTGTAACTTAATGTGGTCTGAAGAGGTGGGGCTTGGTCAGAGGGGAATCACAGGGAATGTTACTCTGAAAGTGTATGTTTTTGTCCTCTACTCTGATTTTCTCTCTCTGTTTTCTGGCCACCCTAAGATGACTGCTGTTCTCAAGGTTGTTTTTTCAGCCATAGATCTAGAGGTTTAATCCTCTACAAAGTCTAAAGGTAAACTTCACTGTCAGTTTCAGACAAATTATCCCAGGAATAACAAAAAAGTGACAAAGAGAGAGAGGCCTAATTCAGCCCCTTGTTTCAGAGAAGTCTATGCATACTTCCCTGGTTCCAAGAAAAATACCATGGTGAGTGAGTGTGGTGGACTAAAGCAGACTAGCTTATGGCAGCCACTAAGCAGCGAGGAGAGGAGTGCCGCATGGGGAATAGGTGAGGGACCATATGCCGTACCCCAGGCCACACTTCCATTACCCATGAGCAGCATCCACCCATCTAGAAATACTCATGAGAATGCTTTACTAATCTGCTAGATGCTTCTTAATTTGATGAAGTTGACACACAATAATTAATGATCACAATGTATCTCTCGCCTACTTCTCACCCAAACATAGCTCTTTAAGCTATACTTAATCAGCAAATGAAGACAACAGCTAGTTCATAATTCCATACAATACAATACAACCAGAAATCCATTAATCCCTTCTATAAAGTCTTAACGGTTCCAGTGTTTTTTTTTCCTTTTTTTTCTTTTTTCAAAGCTCAAGTGGAAGTTTCTAAGACTCAAAGAAAACTCTTATCTATGAAACTTAGTAAAAATAAAAAAATAATTTAAAAGATCCCAAATGACAGCAGCGTAAATATTCTCATTCCAAAAGAAATGAAAGGAAAGGTAGAAAAAATAGGGCCTAACCAGGACCAAAACTTAGCACAGCAGACACTAAGTCCCATAACTCCACATCCAGCAACAGAGTACACAATGGTACATTGTCAGGCACTTCACATTCTTAGGGTCACATGATTTTGGAGGTTTAGGTCTCCGATGAATCTTGAGTCTCATTCCCACAAATATGCTTGTGCTCCTCTCAGCACGCTGCCTGGCTCTCTAGAAGACTTCTTTCAGAAACTGAGTTTGTATTTGGCATGCTGGTAGAACCAACATTACATATATACCACCAAGTCTTTAATGAATGAGAGAGTTCTTGAGCACCTGACTCACCACTTAACATTGTCAGCATTCTCGATTTTAGCCATTCTAAAAGGTGTTTAGTCGTGTCTCATTATTGTAATCGGAAAATATGATGCAATATATTGAATAACCCTTATACGCTCACTTGACAATTGCATACAATTTTTGACTAGGTTAGTGGTAGCTAGTGGTAGCCTTTGGTGACTGGGAAGTAACAAATTTCAAGTTCCCAAAATGATGACTTTTCATGGTAGGCACTTGGAAAGGAAGTTCTACTCCAACTTTACCCAAGCTGTAGTTGTAGTGCTGGAGACTTTTAAGAATGAAAAGCCTATTGATTTCACTTAGTTTATTTTCCTAATGAGATGAAATTCACAGTCTTTAAAAGATTTACCTAAGCAAATATGACTAATTAAAATAACAATGAGATAGAACCAAGTTTTCTAAACATTCATGACAATTCTACTACACCATAATAATTTTGCTGGGAAAAATAATCAGCAAACATTTACTAATTCTTATAAAAAGGCAAGGTTCCATAGTATCTGAATTTTTTAAATCTGTGTGTTCTTAATTTAAATAAAAAACTTTGATAGAAACTAAACTCAAAGGTGTCAGTAAACTATTGACTTGAGCAATGAGATAGAGTTCGTATTGAAAATTTAAATAATCAGTGGTCTGGTCTTACGTTAGAAGGAAGGAGGAATGCAAATGGTGTTTTCTGGTGATGGATGGGTAGATGGATGGATATAGACATTTAGATAGGCAGAAAATAATTTCACTTAACAAGTATTCAATAATATACACACTGGAATCATCTTATAATACTTAAAAATAAAGCCTATGCAAATATATATTATATGCCATTGAAAATAATAAACCTATGACATTTATATCATTCAAGAATTATTGACAAGCTGAGAATAATTTCACATATAAATATTCATTTATATATAAGTTTGGATTTATAATAAAAAAGCTATACTTATTTAATGCTATTAACATTTCACATGACATTGAGTTTATACCTATTTTATATCCGTTGTATTTAAAATTAAAGAAATATTACATGTGGTAATGTAAGATACATACTTTGTAGGTTACAAAAAGTTAGGGAAGCATTCCTAAGTCTTTGATATTGGGTACAGGACAAATTGTTATAAAAAGATATACTCTATTTGCTATTATAAAGGCCAAGTGATGAGCTGAAGGAATTGTTGGCCTCCTTACTGGTGTTTCAATTCTCCCCTGAAACATGTATATCTGAACGTTAGCAGTAATAATGACTACCACGCAGTAACTGCACATTGACAGTGAAAGAATGGCTAGCAGGGACTTTCTGGTCCATTACACTGATTATATAGTTGGATTTCTCTAAATTATCTGGGTAATTGTAGTCAATTGTCAGATTTAACTGCATTTGGGAAAGTGCAACCTTTGGCATAGATGTCATAGAAAAGTACTAAAATATTAGGGAAATGTTAATAGTCTCCTCCCAAAGTAAAACACACATGCACACACACTATTGTTGGATAATTCTATACATATTTTTTTCTCTCTCTCTCTCCCTACACACACACACACACACACACACACACACACACACACACACACACGCATATATATGGGATTAAGATTCCTACACATAGAACTAAGAAAATACAAATTCCTCAATGTTTAATATTTGGTAAATATAAGAAATTTCAGAATTTTTCTCAGTGTTTCCTTTTCCTTTCTTATGCAATCTCTTTTAAACCACAAATTTAAAGACATAAGAAAATACTAATTAAAGTAAATTGATTTAAAAGTCATTAATGAATCTGAGAAGAAAAGATTAAAGTGACCAACTATCAGACCAGATTTGTAATTCAGACCATTTGTATTTTTCAAATATTAATTTAAAGTAATTATTTAACAATTGTAGGTAGGTATGTTAAGAATAAAATGATAATTTTTAAAAATCCTTTAAATACATATGGAGTATTATGATAGCTAAAGTTAAATTACAGTAAGGAAATCAGAAGTGTTCTCTGACAGTGTGCCTTCAGGGAGTAGAGGATTTTATGACTTGGTTTTTAATGACCCTTATGATTTCTGAAGGGAGTCATAATTTTTTAATCAGGCACAGCTGCCATTTAATAAAAGCCAACTTTGTTAGGGTAGGTCAGTGACAGTATGTTTAATGACTTCCTTGATAGTTTTGTGCACACTTCCTTATTAGCCTGTCCAAATTTCTGACCATTTCTACTTTATTTTTCACTAACTCTATTGAGGAAGGGAATAGAGTTTACAGGTCATAATCAAGGTATTAATAATAGGTCATTTCAGAACTTCTGTATGAAACTATCATATTAACTTTGTCACTTCAATCATTATGTTAAAAGTGTGCGGGGAAAATATAGATGAGCCAGTGTTTGCCATATGAAGATCTTGATTCTATCATTTAAAATTTACCCCCCAAAAAAAGAAAAAAAAAACAAATACTACATTTTGGAAATACCTGGTTATGAGAGAAACATTTTCTCATTTGTGCCTCCTACTTTCAAGAACTCTTTATATCCTACTATTCTAAAACATAACATGTCTCAATTAGTAGGCAATTTTCTTTGAAATTACCTCCCTTTTTCCTAATCTCATTTAACTGGATTCCCAAAATCGTTCTGTATTCCCCTACCACAGTAAAGTCTTCAGGTTGGCTTTTGTAAAGACTTTTCAGAAAATATGACAAAAAAATCTGTTTTACTGTTATATCAGTGCTTGAGAATGTTATTGTTCTGTGCTTGGAATTCATCTCTATGACACTACTAAGAATCACTAAGTTTCCAGGCTCTCTTCTTCCTGCAGACACTAGAAAGAATTGCACTTTCCCACCTCTCAGAAGTTAGACATGACCATGTTACTTGTTTTATTCTTAAAATTTGTCTAAGAGTGGTCATGTGATTTCCGGACTAAATAATTTTCTTTCCCGTCCATTAACGATCCAAAAGCATACATTGGAAAGTAAGAAGACATCTTAAGATGGGAAAAGACTTTCTGGGTTTTGGCAGATTGATTAAAACAAAATTCTTTCATGTGCATGTGAAGATATGTAAACTTTATTGTTGCAAGCAAATGAGATTCAAGGTCAATTTTTACTTCATGCATTGTAACTGATTCACAATGTTTTTAAATTTTTTCCTAATCATCAAACTAGCTATATAAATCACTGTCCTTTTAAGTTCCTTGTCTGGAGATGGTAGTCATAATTTTTTTAAGTGAACTAAATTGCATATTTCAGTCTTATCTACTATTCTAAGCTGCATTTCTAATTTAATTGCAAACAATACAGCTATTTTCCTTGGACTCATATTCTAAATTGAGAAAAATTGCATCATGCACTAAGTTTAGCGCTCATCAGAATGGTACTCTCCATGTCACTCTAGATGGCACTACTGATAAGGAATGACAGCTGGGAATTTGCTCTGATTTTATTGAGACTACTGTTGAGAGAATTATATAGCTGTCACCTTTCCACCCTCTGTCTGTGTCGTGTTCTACCACCTGCAGCGCTATGATCAGAAGAATCTTCTCGGATAGGAGCCATCTGCGACATAACTCACATTTTCAAAGTGCAGCTAGATTAAAGTGCTATCGTGTTTTCCAATGTGCAGTATATTTTACTTATTGTTTTTCAATAATCGGTTTTCTTTGTTCACGTCAGTAAAGATCTTAAATAGAAGATATTAAAACCACTCAGTGTATTTCCAGGAATGTCAGACATGAAGATCCGCTTCCATCGCATAGTTTCTGTTAGCAGCAATGCGGTTAAACTCCACTTCCTCTACAGCCATCAATGAACCATGTAGGAGAATTCTTAATTTATTATTCAAAAGTTGGCCTCAAGACTCTTTTTAAAATTATACTTAACATGTCCAGAGTCAACAAAACTTCATGCCACTAGTGCTGGTGCCCTAATTCTTAACTTCACCTGCTGCACTTGAAAAATATTCTCTGGTAGGGCAGCACAAACGTTGGTAAGGTACAAAAATTTCTTATTTTAATATTTACCCTTTGTGGGGAGGTTTGGGAATATTCTTTTTCCTTTAATGAGAACTGAAGATAAGCTGGGTTGACTCTAGTAATATAAATGTTAAATTTATTGTGAATGCCACGCCATATGTTGCCTAGATAACAGAAGAAATAGGTTGTTGATGAGCAGATACATTCTCATTAGAATCTCATATTTTTAACATAGAACAGATGAATTTTCTTTGGAGCAGTTTGTTCTAAGAATGGCTTTCTTGGATGTCATAAAAGGCTTAGAGTTTCATGAATTGCTTCTACGACACTGAATATTGAATAAGGTATTCTACTGTATTTACCAAGATGTGTGTCTTCAATCTTCAAAACATTTCAGTATTTGTTTGGTCTGAATCAGAGATTAAGGCTAACAGTCAGAGACCGGGCATATGTTTTAAAAATTCTCCAAATACATATTGTTAACATCTTGTAAGGTGAGGAAGAGCATAGTCCTATTCTCACATTGCTAGGGGCTATGAAGCGCTTATGAAATCTGCAATAGTTCTAAGTCTCTTGTCATAACCATGTAATGATGACTTGCAGGTGTATTAATATATTGGCCATTAGAGCACAGAAGATCTAAGGCAAATAACCTAAAGAAAACTGAAATATTTTAGATATATACTTTACTAGAGTCCTGTGTAAAGTTGTAAGTATAAAATTAAATTTTATTGTATTGCTTTTTTAACTTATTATTGCTAAATTTCTTTAAATATTTGGTTTCTGCAGCCTAAACACTTTATAAGTTTAGCTGAAATTTTTGTACTTTTTATATTTTTTCACAAGTAAAATATTTTTTTTCTGAGTACAATAAAAATGTAGTGAATTCAACAGCTTTGCATGAACTAAGTGGTGAGTAAATAAAATGAATTGGAAAATCAATGGTTATGAAAAAAAAACAGACAGCCTTTATTTTCAAAGGTGTATCTATGTCATCTTTCTCATTTCATGGGTCTACCTAATTATTTTGTGCTAGTATCAACTTGTTTTTGTGACTCTAGTTTTGTAGTAAACCTCGAAATACTGAATTATGATACCATCGCCATTTTCTCTCTATTCCTTTCCTCTTCAAGTTCTGTATGAATTTTCATTTTTTTAGTACTTTAATAATGCTAATTCAACTAAAAGAAATGTTAAAACCTGTAATAGCTTTTAAAATGTGTTTTGCTTGCTTTAAATGGTCATAAATGCTTTTATTCTCCCTGAAATATAATATTCAGTAAGTCCATTGTGATCGTATGTGATTTACATGTTTTTAAATGTTGTTTTAAGATTTTGTAATACAAAACTAAGATGACATATTTCTAAATTTATCTTTTGAATGCTCCTTTTAACAGCTATCATAGAGGAAAGCTTCTTACCAGCATACATAGATTAAAATGACAAACTATATTATTGACAATTCCTCTAAAATCAGGCATGTCATGAGTAGTTTCAGCTTCCAACGACATAAACATGAAAACATTTTTTCTCAAAATTAGATTAGAAAATACTCATGAAATTATCATGACAAAGTAATTGGAAACAACTGCATATTAAAAAATTTGATACATGGATACAAACCATCTGTAGATTAGTGCTTTAAAAATTATAAAAGAAAGTAAACAACAAATAAAATCATGAATTTTAACAATATATAGGAGGTTTTAAAATAAGCAATCTCACTTTGTTTATTTCTTTATATATTTACTTATTTATTTTTGAAACAGGGTGTTCCTCTGTAATCCAGGCTGATCCTGAAGCCACTAAAGTCCGAACTGGCCAATAACTCTCAGTAATCCTCCTGACCCAGCCTCTGTCATGCTGGGATAATAGGCCAGCACCCCCTCGCCCAGGTGTTATGTGGTGGTTGGGTTATAGAACCCTGGGGCCTTGAGCTTCCTAGTCAGGAGTTCTAATCCCTGAACTACACTCCAAGCCCTTTATAAGTAACACTATCTTACATAATTTTATTTTTTGCCAAAAAATCATGTTTCTGAGAAACTACTTTAAAAATTAAAGACATCTTCCCCAGTGTTCTTTATTTTCTACAAAAAAGTTAATTATTTCTGGTTTGGTTGTTAAACTCTAATCTTCACCCGTGCACACTAATCAAGATACATATTTATTTACTCACTTTTGCTTTCTTTTTTGAGTATGTGTGTTAGGGTGTTTATCGACACCACTCTTTATTATTGCACACCGGTTTGTCCTTTCAATAAAATAAAACTATTTTGTTTTATAAATCTTCCAAATTTTTCATAATTTAATGTAAGAATATTTGTGTAAAGAAAAATACTTTCCATTATTATTTTTAATTTTCATTACAACATAGTGCAACAAACCTATGCCTTGATTGACTTTTTCTAATGAATCTAATCAGATGCAGCGCTTTGGCCACTCCTGGCTTGACATTTTCCACTGAAATAATTTGCCTATAAATGACATAATGAATAAATTTTAAAAGTGATGTCACTCCTGTGATCTTATGACCAATCTAAGTCAAGATAATCACTTCAGTATCACCTCAAAGTCTTTTAATTCTCAACATAGTTTGTTCAAATTAAGGTAGCTTAAAAAGACTTTACTGTGTCCCCTTTCATGTAGCTTAACAATATAACTAATAACATAGCAAAAAAATTTAGCTTATCAGATCTTAAGAAAAGCCAAAATTTGAGTCATGATAGAAATATCTGTATGAACTCTATCCTCACGTCTTTTTGTTTAATGATTTATCCTTTCTCTTTTTACATATTCTTTCAAAATTATGTGTCTAACAAACAATTGAGAGTTTCACTCATGAGTTACTATTTTGTTCAGCCATTTTGAAATGAGAAAGAAACACTAATTTTTTCCCCAATGTTATTTTGTTTAGTGGTGACTCTGATTTCTTCTTCCTCCTCTTCCTCCTCTTCCTCCTCAACTCCTTCTCTTCATTCACTTGTCCCTCATCAAATGTGCAAATCTCATATACTATGAATATATATGGCCTTTTATTGTTATTGTTCTGGGTTTGTAGTTCTTCAAAATTTTTTTTCTCTTTACTAGTTGTTGAACCTGTGTACTCAAGTACTTCTGCTGATTATTTAACCAATGTATTTTATATTGAGGTTCATAGTTTAGTTTTGTTCTGTTTTATCTTGTTTTGTTGTGTTCTGTGTTTGAGACAGGATCTCAATAAATTGTTAGGTTACCTAGTCTGTCTGAGCTTGTGGCCTCCTGCTTCCTCACTATAATAATGGAATTATAGTAATGTATCACCATGCCTGACTGTAAAATAAATAAATAAACTTGTTTAATGGCTGACCCGTAATATTATCATTAGCTGGTCCTTAAATCACAATATGCCGGGAATTTTACTATTAATGATTCTGTACATATATCCCAATTTCAAAGTGACTTATTGAAAATTTCCATAATTTTGGTCTAATCCACTGGAATCCTCGCAATTTTACTTGAAAGTCTGGTGGCCAGAGAGCTTGTGCTAAGAGCAGTAAACACGTCAACTCTGTAGTTATTTTATTGTTTGCTTCTAAGTGAACTTGTAGTTTCTGTATTTTCTTTTCAAGGAGACATTTAAAGAGATTTGTTTGATACATGTCCATCTAGATAAAACTTTACAATGTGATTTACAGCAAATTCTGTAATTTATAGTATAATCTTATAGTCATGCATAAAGTGCGATATGTCACAAAACTCACAAAGTGAATGAAGAGTGGTGAGTGGTTTTGTCCAACTCTGCATGCTGTAGGAGGCTCAGCCTTTTTCCATGTAAATGGCTTAACGTAAACACTGGGAGTCATCTGGCCTATGGCCATTGATGTCACTGCACTTAACAAAGAGTTGACAAAGTTAGTATCAAATTGGCCCTCTCTGGGTGTATACACTACCCTGTTCTTGGAAGCAGTGTGTTAATGGCAGAGTGAAGAATACTAAAATTACCTGTATACTTTATAAGGAGAAAAATTCATTATTATAATATGTGTGTTATATACATTGTTTTTTCATAATGGCCGATCAAGTGACTTCATTCCAATAAGTTCATATGGTTTTGTAATTACACTTTTTAAAGAAAATTATATCCCAGAAAATGAATGTAATAGAGTGGCAAAAATACCTTTTTGATTAACTGTCTATTTTTTCAGGAAACTCCAAATATGTATTTGTAGAAAACATTAAGTGGCACACGCCATCTAATTCCCCTGCTTCCGATGAATTCAATGTCTTTAAATAATTTACAGGAATGTATAATCATCACCACAAGCAAAATTTGAAAGATAAGTGTTTCTTGCAAGCTCTAGGTAGCCACTATGCTACTTTCTGCCTGTATATATATATATATATATATATATATATATATATATATATATATATATATATATGTATATATATATCTTTCAATTTTGGATATTTTGTCATGAATTAAATCACACAATATGTGATGGCTGACTTTTTTCATTAGAGTAATGTTTTAAGACCCACCCACGTTGTAGCATGCTTCAGTACTTTATTATAAATAATATTTTGTCATATATGTGTAACACATTTTATGAATCTACTTAATAGCTGATGAATATCTGGGTTAATCTCTATGCATTACAGCTGTAACTTTTATAAGATGCTGTCTCAGTATCCAGAATTAAGTAATCTAAAAAACAAAGTATTATAAGACATGGGAAAAGTAGGCCCTTTCCCTATGATTTTTTTCTTTAATTCGGTTACAAATGCAGAGTTCTGGTGGCTATGATCCCTGTGTGTAAGAAAGCTACGTGCAGTGGGTGTAGCGTGCTAAGACGCAGAGAAGGTAAGGGGATCAGAGGGTGTCTTCTCTCGTTTTGTTGGGATTTTTAGTTGCAACCTGGTTTATCCTGATTTGTTTTGTCCCTCCGGTTTTTCTAGTCTGTCTACAGTCCTCATGATTCAGCTGAAGTGAGGCTTAGGAAGGACAGATTTCTCCTAGGTAACCTAGAGTGAATATAGCTTAATCCATCTCATTACGGTACCAGGCTATTGGCTGGTGCAATGGGACAGCTGGATGACAATAGAACTTTAAAAGACATGACTCAAGCTGTAGCAGGCATGGCAGTGGGTGAGCACTGCTGCTCTTTGGTCGCTGTTATTATGATAACTTTCCTTCCATCCAGCAGAAGTGTAATTCGTCTTATTTATTTGTGGAGATTAAAGGAAACCTCAATAACTCATCGGGAATCTGCTTACACAGTACACTTGGCTTTCTGCCTACGGTGTTTATCTAAATAATGGAACTGAGAGTAGAGAAGATAATTACAGAATGAGGTGACAGGGCAGAGACAAAAGTGGAAGGAGTACCTGAGCAGATGTGATTTAAGTAAGTGCTATGGATATTAGCTTAGCGTAGCTTACCATCTCACTGGAATTTTAACTCAGTCATGCAAGGACACTGTAGGAGTGAAGTCTGTCCGGACAATAAGAACTCACGGACGCTGGTAAAGGTTGAGTCAGAGCATATCTTCTTCAATGGCGTAGACAGTAGAGGCAAATTGCTAAGTTCTCAATAGAGATCCACCCAATTGCCAGTATTGTGACACTGGTCCGCGGAGAGCACTGTGCCGTCATTCTTGCTCAGAGAAGCAGTGACAGATGTGAAACAAGAACTCTAGCACCATATTTTTCCTTTTGTCTGCTGTAACAGTAGGAGTCGTAGTGGAAGAATAGGCCTAAATTCCTCTGGCTTTTGCCCCCATCAAAGAAGACAAAGGAAGTGATAAGCAGGAAACTAGATATGGAATTGAGTCATCATTCCCAGCTGAACTGTTTTATTTAATAGTGGCCAGAGAATTAAAGGGTAAATAAAATTATTATATGTTTGGATTACTCAATGAGCTCCTAGCATATGTAGATTTTTCTGCCATTCCCAGAAATCAAGAAAATAAAATATGTCAAGATGACTGTGCATGTGTTTATTCCTAGAAAGAAAGGTGACAACCTCAAAGATCAAATAATTTGATTGGATGGGGATCAAAGACAATCTGTTCTAAATACTCAAGTAAAACAATGGAAAAAAAATCAAACTCCAGTCATGCATTAGATAAAGCCACCTCTTCTTCTGAAAGTGATTGGTGGTTCTTTTCACAAAACACAGGATGCCTCACAGTTTCTGGCATTCTCAAGATTTTGTTTTCTAAACAGTGCTCATTGTTTGAGAACTTCTCACAAACACTGCGAGACAGGAGCTTCTATCTGTTTGGAAATGAATCTTGACTTTCCTCCTGTCATGTTTTGCTAAAAAAAATACTAAAGAATAATAAAAATTGTGAGCGGTTTTCAATACTAGAAAATATACACAGATTCACAAGTGATCAAGACTGTACGCTTTGCATGACCTCCTCCAGGTAAATAAGAAAAATCATCCGGCCTGTAACGGTGGTTTAAAACCTTGAATGGCTCTGACTGTAACACTCAAGGGAGACTTATAGGAGAAAGAAGTATGAAACAGCTCACACCAGCTTCCACAAAGATTTGCAAGTGCAAAAGTGTCCTCTTGTGTAGTTTTGTAGGGTAAAAATAAATATCTTCTCATTGTTCAAACAAATTTTTGATTCCTTTATAATCAGATAAAGGGTATTTTTATCATTTTAAGCACTGCTCTTAACCTACAGGGACCTCATTTTAAAATACCAAGGCTGCATTTTTCTCACTACTCTATGGAATATATAATTAACGGATGCATGATTCAGCTTAGGTAGCATAAAAAAATTATGGCTTAAGTCTTTGTAAGAGTGCTAAGACCACTGTTGTTGTGAATATACACTCCTGATACTAGATGTTCATTACTCCGTCTTCACTTTAGTTTTGATAGGTTATCCATTTGATTCTAAATTATTATTAAAATCTGTTCATTGTTATTATTAGAAATGAAACAATGCAAAATAAAGTACGTGATTTAGATACACAATACCGGTTCCCAGTCCTAGGTCTTTGGTCACCCAAAGCTAGTAAAGGGAAGGTGATAAAAGGAACAGAAGGGCCTAAGGGAAGAAGTGACTCCAGGCAAGTGGAAGCAGAGAAGGGGACATTCAGGACAACTTGAAATATGGAGATGAGTAGGCAAGAGGAAGAGAGCACACCATGGAAGAATTAAGAAGACAGAAGGGGAGAAAGCCCATAAGGCCAGGCAGAGCGGGATCTCCTGGGCGCGAATGGGCAGCTATTGGATGGGGCCCAAATGAGTCTTCACATGGGTTGACATTTTAAACCTAGGATAGGTAAATTTTTTTAAAGGTTTATAGATATCAACTTTGAAGATAAATATATTTAATTTCAAGTTTGCAGCATGTTTGAAAAATTTTGCAGTTAAACAATTTACTGTACATTTTAAAAGTCTCTTCATTTTAAAATTATTAGATTCATTTTAAAGAAAAAAGTTGAAAGCCCCCCTCTTTTCAAGACATTTTTCATTTAATATTCCACGTTCTAACGTCATTTTAGCCAGTGCCATGTGATTCTATGTGTAGTAACTCAGTGATCCATTCTTGTGTTTGTTCCATGCCTCAAGAGATTTTATTAGGAAGGTCTTTGGGGTTTCCAAGTTTGCTTTCTGTTTTTAAAATTGAACTATATTAGAAAATCTCAATGTGTGTGTGTGTGTGTGTGTGTGTGCACTTATTATCTTCTGTTTCTTTGTAATAAATTACATGAAAGGAATAGAAATTAATGATTTTATAAGTTTAATTTCTTTTGGCACTCATTAAGTTGTCCTTCCAAAAGTTACCGATTCACAGTCCTAGCAATCAATCCAAGGACTTATGAAAAGGTCCTTGAGCAGATATATCTGCATGTTTGCATAATTAAAGAATTATTATATTTCTCTGAATGGCATGCTATTGGAGAAAACGTGCTGAAGATTAAAGGAGGTGACAATAACTCAAATGAGATAAAAATAACACATTGTTATCTTGAATATCTTTTAATTTTAATTCCTTAGATAGTGTTCTAAAGGCATTGTAATTGCTTGGAGGGGAAGCGCAGATTATTCGTACCAGAGAGAGGCCAATAGTCTTAAAAATCAACTTCTATTTAATTAAAGATCTTCTTTTTGTGCTCTCTTCTTATCTCTTTCTGAAACTATACATAGATCACTACTTGTAGAGTTACATAGGTAAAAACCTTCTACCAAAATTATTCAAATCATTATTTTGATCTGATTTGGAATATTTTGTGCATAAAAGCTTTAGTTTATTACCAAGTGCACTTAAAGTGTTTTTCAATGTAGAAGAATTTATATGTTTGCCTTCAAAGGTAATTCATGAATTATGGCATACTTATTGCATAATAAGTGACAAAATAAAGTGGATAATTTAGTATCATTTGATCAATTAAAACAGTCATACCAATTGTATTTTAAGGTAATAAAATGTTACTTTCAACTATTTTCTATTATATTGATTTCTGAGGTTGGCCCGTGGTTGAGACTTATGCAAAAGAGAAAAACAAATTTACATTATTGATGAGTTTTTTTATTTATAAGGGGATATTTAATTGTTAATGATTCTTTAAGTGTAAGTCTAAAAATTGCATGAGAATATATCTACACATACATATACATATATATTTCATGTTTAAAGCTTCTGATTTTTAGCTATCTAAAATATTTCATGCAATTTTTGTCAGGAATTCAATATGAATATTGTACTCAGATTTTCTTTCCTATTTTAGAATTTCCCCAGTCTCTTCCTTTGATCCTTTTCTTAGAATTTTTCTTCTTGGTAGCTTAGTGGGTAAGAGTAACATTATCAGTTTGCTTGTAATAAATAAAATCTTAAAATGGAATTTAATTAGAAAGTAGCATCTAGCTTTTTGGAAGTATATGTTCCAGAGTGGAAAATAAAAAAAGAAGAAACCTTAGTTGATGAGGAGGGCAGTATTATAATCAGCCAAAGATAGAACTGTCCAGGTGAAAAATTTCTAACTCTTCTACTGAAAGAATATTAGAAGCTGATGAGATATTTTAGGTGGGATGATTTAAGACAATTGCAGTAGCCAAATTTAATGTAAAAGAAATGGTGAAGACAAATGTAAGAACAGATTTAAGGAACACTTGTGATTATAGAAAATATAAATTGAGATCCTTTGTGTAGCGTATGAGAGTTTTCTTTCCTCATTTTTTGAGAAATTTACTTTTGACATTTAAAAATAAAAAAAATAATAATTCAAATAATCTTCAGTTGCTATCACTCCTTAACATTCATCATGATTTGGATGAATGGCTCGAATTTTATTGCTAAAACCTAAATTTTGACTACATCAGAAAATAATGTGTATTTTTTTGTGCGACATTTTTCAGGCATGTGGAAAATTAAGTTTTCCCTGATCTATATACAGGCATATTTTTTCCTTCTTTGTACATAGATAAGATTCTCTGATGTACTCATGAATATTTTGGTGGCTCCTATGGGGGTCTGACATTTCAATATTTCCTGCTGTGTTGAGAAAGAAGCGTTTCAAAAAATTAAAAGCACAGATAAGCAAACCCTTCATTAATAAAACAGACTATTAAGTTTGCAGCTCCTGTACTTAAAATTTTCCAATTTTATCTAAAATTAATTTCCAGGTACCATGAACCTTTTTGAAGTCTGGGGGAAAAAAGACAGATGAAGTTAAGGGCAAGATTAAAAAAATATAAAGATTTCATCTCCAGTACATCTCTGCTCTACACATCATTTTCTCCTTTATTTAATAATTAATGCCAGCTACACCAGCATGTTTAAATCCTCAACAGATAAGAAATAATTAAGTTAACACCACTCAAAATGATATGTAACATCTCAATCAGTGAGAATTTTTAAATGGTAACTCGAATAAAATTATTGGAAGCTACACTTTACTTTTTTTGAGTGAAAGTCAAAGGCACATTCATACAGATGCAAGAAAGAACTCACCTTAATGAAGGTGTTGTACCATACGCTAAAATAAGTGATGGTGCTGCTGCTGTTCTAATGAATACACAGTGGCATACAGAGAGATACTACTCTCTGGCTTTTGCACTTCGCTCCTAAATTTGAAAATTAAATATATCCCTGGATGTTGATTTTTTCCTCATTGCAACACTCTTACCAAACTAAACTGGTTAGATGAAATAAAGAGCTCTAATAGTCCTAACTCTCCCCTTCAGACATAGGAAGAGGTAATAGAATGGGCACAGAGAATTCTCTCTGTCTCTCTCTCTCTTTCTCTCTCCCCTTCTTTTAGTGTGTTAGTGTGTTTGATTGCACACTTGCACCCTCCCACTTCCTTCAATATGCTGAAGCAGCTTCCTGTCCCTTTTGTAACTACAAAGAACTATGCCTGTCTTTGTGAATGACAATATATCCCAGGCGTCAGCCTAAGTAAGGAGAATGTATTATAAAAATGGATGCTGCAACTTCACACCAGCAGATACACTCTTTACATTATTTTTCCCAACTAATGAATGCTTTGCTGACCTGGACAATTCACAAAGTTGAAGGGGGGCGCCTTCTTTTATTGGTTCCTTGTGTAAGAAATGACAAATAGGCCAGGGAATACCTTAAGTTCACCAAAAATACATGGCCCAGAGCAATCATTTCCTCTTTCAATTGCAATTGTCCTCATCGCCAATGCTGAAGCTCTATGACAGTGCATGCACCTCAGACAGATTGGTAAATCATTTCCAATGAATTACCACTGGCCTTCCAAGAAAGAAAGCATCGGCATTTCAAATTGCCAATTCCGTGGTTGAATTCTACGTTGATATAGACTCCGGTGACTCTCTTCTCTCTGTACTGAAAGACTTAAAAGTGCATAATGATCCAAAATTACCACACTGTAGTAAAGACATTGGAGTTCTTAGACTATTTCCAAGCCAGATTCCCAGTTTAAACTGAGCAACCCAAAAAATGCCTCCTTGAGCACTCGCAAAGAGCAAGCTTATAGATGATTGACAGCAGCTTGCTCCTGTCATGGTTGGAGGGCACTGAAAACAGGAGGAGCTTAAGGTCTTTGCTTGAAACGACTGCAGGGCTGGCTGTTGTGCTTATTTATATATGCAGCTTCCCAAGCCAGAGCCTGGACTGGGAAGTCAGAGCAACAGGGGAATGGACAGAGAGAAGTTAAGCAACTTCCACTGCCTCGCTCAGGTCAGGCCTCAGCTGTGACGTAGTAATACTGCCCAAGGCAAGTCTTCACTCAGTAGTTAGCTGGCTACCCTTTTTGAATGGGTGCTGAGACCAAACACCTAAACATCATGGTGGAAATGTGTAAAGGGAGCAAACCTGCTCACCTTCTGCCAGCCAGAAAGCAGAGAGGAAAAAGGAGGAAAAGAGGCCCCAGCACACCCTTTAGGGTCGCACTCCCAGTGGCCTGTCTCTTCCACTTGCCTTATCTCCTTCAGCTTCCACCACCTTTCAAAAGGCCAGTCAGCTAAGAAGGAGGCGACACACGAGTATGTCTATGAGGGGCATTCCACATCTCAACTACAACACTTAAAGCGAGTCCCAGATCTCACGAGTGTAGGGAAGTAAACGCTACAGTTCAAATCTGTAGAGAGTCTAGGCAGGGATTCTTCATCTAAAGACTCAGTCTACTTTCTTTTCAGGTTTCAAGTGATTAGTGATGACTCAAAGTCACTACGTAAGAGTTAGTTTTATCTTAAAAACCTCCCCCCACTGAAACAACAGCCAGGCAGGTGTTTAACCAAATACCTGGGTAATTGGCCTCACAAATTTAATACGTAAAAGTAAACATCATGCAAGCTATTACAAGGAGAATTTCTGTTTTTTATTAATTCCAGTTTTGTGAGGAAAAGGTTATGGAAAAATTAGTTTAGAAACCTAGAAGATAAAGATTTAACTTGCCAACATACACTAATTAAATGTTTGTTAACCTTCACTTACTCTTTTCTCTACTAATTGATTGTAGAATTTAAATTTTTGATCTTACAGAAGGTTGAAACATGCTTTTGCAAGGCATTCAGAATCCACAATTAGGTAGGCGTGATAGAGCACCCTCTTAATTGCTGCAATGTGGGAGGCTGAGACAGGAGTTTAAACCCAGCTTGTGTAACTCTCACAAAAAAATAAAATTAAAATAAATAAAAAGAAATGTTAGAAATATAATTTGTTGCAAAGATCCTGAGTTCAACCACTAGTACCACAAAAATTAACAAAGAAACAAAAATATCAATCCAGTTTTCTATTTTTTGGTTTTGTTTTTTGCATGCTCACAAATCTCTACAAAATTAATGAACCACAGAAAAGCTGCAAATCTTGGTGTGTCTCTGACATTGCAAACCATCGGCTTGCCTATGAACTGCCAATCAAAATTCTCAAATACCATTTTCTGGAAATCATTCATAAATATACAAGATTGTTCTCACTTAATGCTCCCACAATGTGGCAAACAGCTTTATTGAAACATTTACACACAAACCAGTCTCTTCAAAAGACTTTGAACTCCTCTATGCAACAGGACTCTCTAGGTTTGATTCTGAGGTTAGGGGATCATCATGAGGGGGCTTATCAGAAGTGTAGACTTTTCTCTGACCTTCTAAAAAAACTGTATTTTTAAAAAGGCCCCCAGATGATTTTGTAATATTGTGGCATGATAAGCACAATTCTAGATCTCGGTATTAAGAAAATGGCTCAGGCAACTTTTGTACATTAAGGAAAATTAAATTCAACGGAGGAGATTCTAAACATTTTTAGGGCATGTTTCTTCTCCGCATTTGCGAGACCTATTTCACATCCCAGCCAGAGTCAATCTTCTCTTGCACCTCCCACCAACTTGCTGTTCCCCGCCCATCCTCCAGGTGGCAGTTTATTAGTCATTTCTTCATGTAATTTAAAGTAACATAGACTAAGTCATAAATTAAATGTAAGGAAGTCCGTTAAATTGCTTATATTCCTTGCGACCTCTACCTAACCACATATTATAAAATTCAAGATGTTTACATGTTGTTTTTGGTTTCTTTACATTCTTCTCCAGTGTCTTGTGGCCAATGCTTTCCTCCAGGGTTAAGTCTGAGAAACCATCATGTCCTCAAATGTAAAATTGGTTGACGTATTCTTCTTCCATGTCGCCACAAAACTGTAAGGAAGGCAAATGGCGTCTCGTTTTCTGTTTGCTTCCCTGTTTCCCTGTGGTCCTCAGGAGGGTAGAAATCACTCTCTGCTCTACACGATGTTATTGTGGGTGTTTTCTACACACATTCGTTGTGTGTGTCTTGTGCAAAACAGATGCCTGGCAGGTTCTCCATGAGAAGTACTTGAGTTTGTGAATAGAACATGAACTTAATTAGATAAATAATAACAGGGAAGACAAGGTAAATGGAATATAGAAATTATCCTTTGCGATTTCATTAAACACATTATCAAAGGAGGGGTGATTTGACCCAAAGATTTTTTTCTTTCCTTACTCTCACTCTCAATCAAAGTAATCATAAGGGATCATTTCATTTTTATTGTGACAAGCATAAATGGAAACTTGATATGTCAAAATTACTGTATTCACATTCCTCTCCATCACTGAGTATGTAAGTTCCAGAAATAGGTGGTGATCAGGAACGATGGTGATTAGAAAAAAAAATTGACAATGACATCAGGGCAAAGCCACCCCACTCTCTTCAGTTATTTCAAGCTCTCAAATGGCGGGCGCACATAAAGGACACAAACCCTTAGTCTTATAATGAAATTCCTCCCCCTCTTCTACTGAAATAAAATTTTGACCTTTTTGAATTTGATAAAATATTGCATTTTAACTTTAAGATACATTGACAGAGTTTTGATATTTCTCTCAGGTGCTTGCAGGGAGTTCAGTTTTAACATCATTTTTTCTTATCATGTTGGCTATTATTTTTACATAAATAGTTTAGCAGCAGGCTATATATAAAATCCCAAGTACACTGTATTCTTAGTATTTCTGAAAATAAATAAAAACACACTGAAGAAACATTTATGAAAAATGATATACTTTTCTACATTTTCAGCTGAAAAAACAGAAGTTTATTTTTTAAAAAAACACCATGAGATGCTTTTGAGAGGAGGAAGATAGCGCTCCAAATCAACACGAGTATTATTAACTCTTTGAAAAAATCTCTGGATCTTGTTAAGGTTGATTTCAGTGGCTCTGATGACAAATGTGATAATGGATTTACTATGATCCAGGTCTTATTTGTAGAATGTCTTCAAAAGTAAACACCAGGTACTTAGCTTCATTGAGAGGACATTCATATGGCAACTAGCATTAGGAAATGAATGAGGAATGAACATGAACCTGCAGGCTTGTAGGGTAAAGCCAAGTTTAGTTAAGCCCCTCAGTCAGCTCTACTGGAGGTCTATCTCTAGGCGTCATTAACGTGCTCATCACCAGTGCTTCTCAGTGCTTAGCGAAATCTATTGCAAAGCTGCCAGGTTACCTTGACCTAACTACCTACAGTTCAAACCGGAAGAGTCTTTCACATACCCTGAGCGATGGTGCAGGGGGCCATGGCTACTTTCAGCACAAGGGGTAACTTCGTGCTACTTTGTATGTACGTAGCATTCTTACTTTTGAGAAATTGAATCTCTTTTGGGCTAGTCCTTCTTTTTAGGACTTAATACTTGATAACATTTCCATAGCAAAGATGGGAAAATTGAGATACTAAAAAAATAAACTCAGTCTAGTTAAGCTCAATTCGAGAAAAACTTATATGGTAGATTTTGATAGTGAGGGTGAACAGAAATGGCCTCATGGCCGGCCCTGCCTGACCATTGCCTTGCACGGAGGTGACTGGTGTCTTCATTGTTTTTGGTGGTAAAAACTCCATCCTGTGTGAGACTGTCATACAGGTGACCCAGAAACCCTCAGCACTCAGTCCTAATATGAATCTCGGACCTGAAAGAATGACATGCATAAGTTATTAGTTTAATGTCCATTGCATTTTGTTTTTATGTAAATGGAATAGGATTTTTTCAGAATTAAATATTTTTGGTTAGCCTTGATGGTTGAAAAATGTAACATCTAATTTTTTATCACTATGCATTTGAAAATCTCAAAGCATAATTTTTCATTCAGTGGACTTGGCCAGTAATTCTCGAGATTTTATAATGTTGTGATCTCACAAGGATTTTTGTGACTACTCATGTGGAAAGATATTTCTCTCGGTATGGTATGTTGCAGCTCTTCTGCCACAGAAAATATGGAAAGCGCCCACAGTTTTTACTATGCTTTAAGATTCTATATGGGCATAATTATGCCTATCACAAACATCCTGCTTTACTAATTATAAATACCATTATCTTCATAAAATGACTCTAACCTCACCTTTCTTAGAATGTCTTCCCTCCTAACCAATAATCCCAATATATTCTCTTCTTAAAAGAATGTTTCAAGGTGCAGGAGGAATGGCTCAGAGGTTAAAGCACTTCCCTAGCGAGCGCTACGCAAGTGCTAAGTACCGGAGTTCGAATCCCCAGCACCACCTAAGCCTGGCCTGGTGACACAAGCCTGTAATCCCAGCACTCAGGAGGCTGAAGCAGGCGGATGGTCCTGAGTCCAAGGCTGCCTGGGCTCCATAGTGAGTTCAGGACCAGCTTCAGCTACAGAGCAAGACCCTGTCTCAAAAAAAAATAATAATAAAATAAAGTTTTTCTTCAGTTGTTCACTGCTTGGTAGGTGATCTTTAGCACAGACATTTTACAAGTGTTTATGTCTATAATTAATTGTGTACCTTTTCTAAACATGTCGTAAATATCTTATTTAATTCTCACAAAAGTACTATTAAGTGGTTTTGCAGTCTTTATCACACAACAGATAAGAAAGCTCTTACTGGGGTTGAGAACATAGTTCAATGGTTAGAGCACTTCCTTTGCAAATGCAAGGCCTTTGGTTCAGTTTCCCAGTACCACATATAAACTGTGCATAGAAGTGCTTGCCTGTAATTCCAGCATTCAGGAGGCAGAGATAGGATTACCGTGTGTTCGAGACTAGTCTGGGATACATAGTGAGTTCAGACCATACATCAAAACCATGTCTCAAAAAATGAAGTTGCTGCTTATAGATTCTAAGTGGTATGATAATTAACATACAATTTCGTGAGAGAATTTCAGACTGGACTCAGTTACACACCAGCAAAGTGTAGTGCACAACCTCAGACAGTACCACTCACTATCTAACCCCGTCTCTCAGGAAGGGATTGAGCTGTAATTCATTTCTACTTCTTAAAACTGGGACAGATACAGTCTTTCCTGGTGAACTTAATAAATTGATCTGATCCAAATTTACCATTCAAGTATTTTAGACTTGCAGAACTACATTAATATATATTTCCTGGAAGATTTTGTAATTTGATTCTGATAACTTCTGAAATGTGTTAAATTTCAAGGTCACCTACATTTTCTTCCTGTCCTTCTAGGTGCTAAATAATCCTTCTCCTTGTGATGTTATTAACTAAGTAAATGAGCATGTTTTGATATGATTGATGGAATTATTAAATAGCACTCATCCTGGGACTAACCCCATTACTCATATTTTCCTACTCTAATATCTAACTATTTGGACTACTACTGTGTAATACATGTTATACCTTTTTAGTTCAATAAGTTCTTCACCTTTCTTTAGTACTTTCTGAAAATAATAAAAACATAAAATACACTTCAAAATTTAAAAAATGTTCTCAAGCATTTAAATTCCTTGATGAGATTGTTAGGTTAAGCAAACAATTTTCCTAAACCTGGCACAATAATTCCTTATTTAACTGCGACAAAGATTAATTTTTAAGATCCTAATTTTAACATTTCTATAAGAGAAATCTAATAGCATTTATTTTCTAATCAAGTGATTTTCAGTATTTTACAGTTTAAATTTGTCATAGAGATTTATGTACTCACGACTACAGAATTAGTTCAATAAACTTTTTGTGTTTTATTAAATTTAAAAATCTACATCTGGAATTAACTTGATTTTTTGAAAATTGGTAATAGTTGAAAGTATAAATAGAAAAATATTTAAGTTTACATTTTTTTAAATCTATAAAGATACCTGGACAAAAGCATAATGAAACACTTTCACTTTTGTACAGAAATTTTTTTGGAGGAGATTTGCACAGATTTGTACAAATTTGCATAACATCAGCACAGAACAATCTTTATTTTTAACATTTATTTTTCTTCTGTACAAAGATCCCTTCCAGTATTCTGCCTTTTAGATCACATCAAACCCCCTTAAGGTTGCTGCTTTTATGTTATTTTTATTTATTTGTGTTTTGTTTAGTTAATTTGCTTCTTTCTCCATTTCAAGGAGCTAGGACTTGTTGGTATCTTCTTGTCAAAAATCAACTGTTTTTATTTGCCCTTCCTAGTTATGCTGTTAAATTAAATAATCTAAAAGTTTGTTTTATTCTTAACATTTCCTTTTAACTACTTCCTAAGATCCTAAGACAGGTTTTGTCTGAAATGATGGTTTTCCAACCAACACATAATATCTTGTCCCCTACGTGTAATAAATCAGTTCTGCATTTTTCCTCGGTCCTCATTACTGTGATTATTTTAACCTTTTACTCCTTCTGAGACTACTACTTATTTCCTTTTATTTTTCTCCTAGGTGGTATAGAACAAAGGTTGGATGGGAGCCCTTCATTACACCCAATATATATTTTAATTAACCACAAAGTTAAAAGGGAGGGCAGTGGCCAATCAGCTGACAGTGAAAGTTGTGGCTGCCCTAAACCTGATAAGAAAGAAAACTGGGAGTTTTAAATTGAGATCACTAGCAGCATAGCCCCGGGTTTCTGCAGTGACAAACTGTAGTTACAGATTCAGCAGCCCCTGATGAAAAGCTCTTCTGGTTCCCTAATGCTTTATGGGAGAGCTTCAGCTACTTGGAATATTTTTCAAGCAGAAAGCCATCATCATGACAACGCCAGAGTAAAAGAAGGCAAAAGGAAAAAAAAAAAAATTCTTTCTGGTAGGGAAATAAAGACATCTTAAGCTTGACTTCAAAAGCTCTCTACAGCAAACAGTAGCTGTGGAAATACCGTTTCATCTTTGCCTCTGGGATATTATTAAGCTTTTCTACTAGCTCTAACTGCAGGAGAAGGGATTACAGAAGTTGCTGCTGGGTAGCCGCCTGCCGTACAAATACCTGGAAAAGCTGGGATCATGGATTTGTATTAGGGCCAGTGATTAGCCAGCCCCGAGAAACTGACCTGGTAATGAATACCGCAACACAGTCTTTTCATAGCATACAAACAAAAACATGCAAGACACTGCCATTTCTTGCTGAAATGTCAAAGACTTCTCTTTGGTCAAAGTTTGCGAAACCCAACAGGAGCCAATTCTGCACACATCTGCTAATAGCATGCACAGTCTAGCAATGCCGTTCCCACTGTGTGTCAGCGTTTCCATGAGGAAACCCTGCCCCCAAGCTTGTAGCGCAATGTTTAAAATCCACTAGATGCCGCCATGACCCATGTGGTCGTGGCCTAGAAACAGCCCCGTATCATTGCAGCTCAGAGAATAGGAATTCAACAGAAATTAGTAGCAATCAAAGCTGCTGTACCATTATTATTTAACTGGTTATTTTTACTCAAAATTATTTTCCTTTTAAATGTAACTAATGTTCATTTGATTTACTGGTTATTAGGGAAAAAAAGAAACAAACTAACTTCTTTTATTAAAGTAGATATTTGGAGAGTGCATATAAACATATAAAGGTTTCTAACTGAGAATGAGTGAAATTTATTTTCCTTGTGGAGATAGACCCGCTATGAAAAAGTATCATGACAAGATAAAATTAGCAATTATTAAATAATCACTTGGTGTCCTTAAAGTTGGCATTTTGTTTTTACAGATTATGCTGTGAAAAATGAATCTCAAGTGTAAGGTAAATGCATTTGAATTTTATTGATAATAAAAACATAACATTTTTAAACAATTTGCTTCCCAAGACAAAGCCACTGCAGGAAATAGACTTAGGGGCCCGAAATATGTAAAAGAAACATAATCACAGCTGTTTTGAAATACGAAAAGCTTTTGTTTTAAGAATCGTTAGTATTAACTTGGTTTGATTTTGGCAAAAGTTAGTACTTTCGTCTATTTTCCTGTTGATGCAGCTCATTGTAATGTTATTTTGAAAATGTTTCTAAAATGTAATTCTACAAGAAAATTTTATATACCTGAGTATCTTGCACAGTTAAAATCTTCTGTGGTTGTTCTCTAATCCCATACCTTGTCTGGACCATTAATAAGATGTATTAGCCCAACCTTACTTTTACTGTAATCTTCACATTTATTTTCCTTTAATTATTTTGAATTGAAATATATTATATAATTTCTATAACATTATCCACTAATAGAAATTGTCAAAAAGAATTCCATCCTAAGCTTCCCACCTCAAAATTTACACTGGATATAAATACATTAAAAATAAAAACATTATAAGTATTAAATTTGTAATTTTGCTTTCTTATTTGAGGACATGGTTAGTTCATAAACAATGAGAATTGACCATGCATGCCAGTTTATTTAACAGACATTCAAGAAAAAATAATAGCTTAAAATTGATTTAATCCATTCATTGAAGAAAAAAAGCTTATTTACTTACCTACTTGTCCTTTTCTGTATCTATCTCAAGAAAACTGAGGAAGTTCAGCAATACAGAATGAATTACAATATTTTAAGTTACCATAATACTCTATGCTTTTATAAACATTGTTTTCAGAATATATTTTATTTAAGTCAGTAACCTAATTTAAAAACATCTGTGGTACAGTGGGGTTTTTTTAAAAAAGACTACTGAAAGAAATTAAATATTATTATAAATCTTATCCATGGGCATTAGCTTAAGGTAATGAGTAGTATAATCAAATTATCATTCATATTCAGGGAAAATAGAATTACGTTAGTGCTTTTAAAATAGTTTAAGATTCCAAATTTCTTTTTACGATATAATTATTTACATTCCATATCTTGACAAGAAACTTTAAATACTAAAGTGTTTTGATGAATAATAAATACAGAGATAAATGAATAAACAATCTGATGCTAGGGAAAAGACATAAATATTCGAAGAAGATGACATTGTGTTTATTTTATAATATACTTTGAAATTGGCTTAGTCAACAAATAGATGAAAACAAGAATAATTTACTGTATATTCAGACACTCATAGTTTCTGTTTCCTGCTTAGTCTGAACTGCATGAATCTAGTATTTTCCTAAGCAGTCTAATAATTCTGCCTTGGTATTTTATTCCCCGTAATATACTGGGGGTGACATGAATTGTAGGAGTTTCAAAGTGGTTTTAAAATCATTTCATATGGCAGAAGAAAACAGTATCTGATTCCCCTGTAGCTGCTGCTGCTCAATCAAATTTATTGCCAGCTCCAGGACCCGGCTGGGAGGAGTGCTGGGCGCTTCTCTTGTTCCACTGATTCAGAGGCGCTCACGGTAGGCAGCCGGATTCAAGGGATTTCATGTCTAGGGATCAAGGCAGGGTGGCAACTATTCTGTGGCTCTGAACTAGAAAACTTCAGAGGAAAGGTGCTTATTTGTGTGATCCACCAGGAAAGCCAAGATATATAATCAGAAGTTCAGACTCCATCACTGCTTCCCTGTTTGGCTGGGAAGGTCAGGAGTCAGGCTGATGCAATGAGAAAGGCAGAGAGGTAAAGTTTTCCTCCTACTGTGATCAGATGTTCTGAGGATTCCAGCCGAGGTAATCTTTAAAGGAAACATGGGCGAGCTTTGGAAAGCTTTGTGATCCTGACCTCCGAGTAGCCCACGGGCTCATTGGAGGGGCCAGTACATGCAAGCTTCTGGTCAATTTTTATCCTGCTATTTTTAGACATCCTAAAATTACAGACCTTAATCTCTGAGGTAGGACTTTAATTCCCACCACGCAGAGGTGCCAAAAATAATGCACAAATGATTTCTTTTTAAAAATAATGTAAGAGAAAACTTTTGTCTCCATGTCTTTCATGCTCGAACCTCAGTAATAACATCTATTTTAGGATTATTTATAATTTACAAAGAGTTTCCAAATGCTGTATGATTCAATTCTCAACATATCCTATGGAGCTAATGAGGAAACACTCCAAACTGCTCCTCCTTTTTTGTAAAATAGAAAATCAAGTTTGCAAGGAATATACCACTTTCTCTGGGGAACAAACAAGTAATAGATACAAGTTTCTTTGCCCTGGCCTCATATTTATGGCAGAAATTGAGAGTCATGCTGTGGTAAAATCTGTACAAAATTTAGACTTTGTTCACCCAAGACGTCTCAACATAATATTCTTGGCTTTTATCCAAAAGAGACTAGTTAACATAAGAAAGAAAAATAGTTCACTGTTCTTCTTAAATAGATCAATAAAAGCAAAGTTAGTATATGGGGTATCTTGACTCCATATTAATATATTTCAGTAGTAAGATGTATGTGAATGCTTAGTCTAACTATAAACAAGTGTGAGGTCAAACAAGTACTATTTTGACACACAGTAACCCAATGCGTGCCAGTACCCTATTGTTTAAATCAAATCAAATCAACATAAATTTTAAAAACTGAGCATAAATAAAAATAGATGAACCTCAATGTTTTCCACAGGCATAACATAGCTGTCTAGCCATAATGAAGAGAGAAAATAAAAGAGCTAACATAAAAATAAATGGATAAATCAAATTATTGCATATAATTTTTGAATACACGTTTCAACTGTATTACTTTCATTCCAAGGGGGGGGGGTGCCAAATGTTTATTATGATTTTCTTATGTGTATTTTCAGAGTAGTATGACTCTAGTAAAATTGAAGCTGCATTTATGTGTGTGTGTGTGTGTGTGTGTGTGTGTGTGTGTGTGTGTGTGTGGTGTGTATGTATTGTTACATTGAGTAACTAGGGAAGTGTATTAATGTTTGGAGTTATGTTTTTCATTATGGGAGCTAGAAGTGCAAAAATACAGACTGAGGAAAACCAGCCAAAATTCCAGGAAGTGAACCAAAGTTGAAAATACCAGGATGTGTTGTGGATACAAACATGCCCACACACATGTATGCATACATACACATTGCAGAGATATTAGTTTTATGAGTGAAAGAGATTTTGACAAAATGATGTGCTATCCACTACTTTGTGTAACTAATTTGCATAATAAAATGTAGAAAAGATAAAATAAGCACAGATTTTGATTTGTATATATGAGTTCCCCAGGAGCCAAGGCTTTTTTAGATTATTAAGTGAATTTATTTCATGGGCATTGTGGGATGAGAAAAAAATTTTCAGAACATGAAAAATGTTCTCATAAATAGTAACAGTATAATGACAAAGAAAAAGAATAAAATAAACAGATAATACCTAACTAAAGTCTCAGATTTGGGTGCAATCTGAGACAACAAAACATATATAAATATACATAAGGACAGAAAAAGAAAATAATTCATTGATTGAAATAGAAATTTATGAAGCCATATGATTAATATAAAGATAATAAAGAGGAAAGAAAATAGTTAAACAGC
This sequence comes from Ctenodactylus gundi, assembly GCA_004027205.1. Taxonomy (NCBI): domain Eukaryota; kingdom Metazoa; phylum Chordata; class Mammalia; order Rodentia; family Ctenodactylidae; genus Ctenodactylus; species Ctenodactylus gundi. The sequence goes on along the minus strand of PVKB01000313.1, from coordinate 79,396 downwards.
AGCATACATAAGCAAGGAGTAGTCAAGTAGAATATGAACTGATAAATATAAAAGAAATAGGGGAGATAAAAAAATCATCATTCTTCAACAAAAATAGCAAACATTGTCTCTGGCATGAAGCATCAACAGAAAGTAAAATATTGCTAAAAATATAGGAGAAGAAAATGCTCCCCCCAGATAAGTTCTTATTTGCGCAGGAAAAAAGTTCCAAAATACATTAATTGGGGGAGTGAGGATGTAGCTCACGGGCAGAGCAATTGCCTGGCACCCTCAAGTCCCTGGGTTCAATCCCCAGTACCAAAACTGAAAAAAAAGTTCCCCCCATAGATACCCTCATTTGAGGGTCATAAGCTCCTTATAGATGTGCTAAATTAATGGATAGATTCTTAGTAGGCACTAATAAATAACTCAAATAGCACTTTACAAATTTTTAGAGCAATTTATACAGGCACTTGGTTTCTAGCCCTTTAGAGAAACGAATTCCTAGTTTTCTTTTATGGTTTTCTGATCTTACCTGATTCTAAATAATGTAAAACTCTTCTTGTTAATAGCCACTTTGGAGTTTTATTCACAGAGAAAGTTTTTCTTCTACACTGAGGCCACTTTCTTTAATTAGTCTATAAATTAACCTAAGAGAGTCATGTGATATAAATACCCACCTAGGTTCAGAGGGGCCATCTCCACATCGGGCTGGCTGTGGGACTGCTTTCAACTGCGTCACCATCACAATCATCACCACAACATTTATGGAAAACTCAATCTCGTTGTGTGATAAGAATTTTACAATCATTATCTAATTTAACACTTACCTGAACAGTTTGCTGCAATTCAAACTCAATTTAGAAAACACTTATAAATTCTTCAAATATATTTACTTCCTATATTATTACTCTTAATCTGACTGCCTATATCTGTATGCATAAATTTATTTCTTCAAAAATATCTATCAGAGGAAATTGTGCTAACAATTTGAGGTAAATAAAATGGCAATTGTCCATTCAGGTGACTCTGTACACCTGCAAAGCAATTAGCATTTCAGTATATGGATTGCAACTCTACAGTGAATAAAGTTCACCGTAAATGTCCCTTTGTCTACACAAGAGAACTGGATAATTAACAGGCGATAAACTATTACAATAGTGAGTGTGGGATCTGGATGAAGAAAAAATCATGTTAAATCCCATTTCTCTCCACTTTACTTATGTGAGTGTAGGATAGTTATGGAGAATCTTGAGTCTTAGTTTTTTTGTATCTATAGGGACAAAAACACCGAGTTATAAAACAGGCAATTTCACAGGACCATTACTGTTAAGATAAAAGCATACAGGGGATGACTATTCCATCTCTTTATCAACTATAAACAATGGCCAATAATTGATACCATTTGGATGATCATTTCATCATTTCAAGAAAAATCGTTCATAGAATTCTAAAATCATTTTATTAAATCCCAGAAGAAAGTAATGTAAATCTCAAATGAATAAAACAGCGTAAAAACACAGCTTCAATGTGATGGTCATGTTTTACTTTTTTATAGGAAAGGCATTGATTCTGGGAATATAGTGTTCTATTTCTTTTTGAATATATCAATATTATAGCATATCAAATTCTGTGACAGGCTAAAGGAATTCTAACAGATCTCAAATACTGAATGATATAATAGGTTTAAATTTCTCTAGAAATGGAAGTGAACTGCTAGTCAGTCATACATTATAAAATGTTTTATGCTATATAATAAATAACTGTGAGTTACTATAAAACACTTTTAGTTTAGTATTTTATAGTATTTAATAATGATAAAGATATATCAAAATTGTATAAAGACCCACAAATCCAGAAAAACAAAGGATGGGTATTTGTCAACTATCCATGCAGCAAACTTTTTAGTCACAAAATGGTACTGGTAGATGAAAAAAAATTAAAATATCAGAAATTAACATATATAACGAAGTCCATTAATACAATATTAAAAGAGTAGTTTCCTAGTTACTTTTTCATTGCTAGACAGAATACCTTATTTCCACAATTTAAGGAATGAAAGATAGTTTTCGGGTCATAGTTTCAGTAGATCTCAGTCTATTAATAGGCGACTAGCCATAGTGAAAGCCACCGTGGAGCTGCAGTTGCAGGGAAGATTTTCATGGACAGGAAGACAAAAAGTCAAGGAAGAAGTCGAAATGATGGTACACTCTTCTAGCTATCCGCCTGTCTGGGTCAAGTCTCAGTAGCTCGCTTCTTCCAGATCGCACACCACGTGCTGGCAATCTATTACAAACCCCTAATCCACCACACACCTGAAATCTCTGAAGTTGCACCCCACGTCTGTCTCTACCACACATCTACAATCCACCCCTCCTGATTCAACCGCATCTCTCATCAGCACTCATTTTCATAAGTATTCCATTCCAAAATACCCAACTACAGCAAGGTTTTCTGTGGATATTCCACATCCTAATCATAACAAATAGTTACGGAATTTTTTAAAAAATAGACCCTAAAATTATTGATAGTCAAAGCTGCAAACTTGTAATGTAAGTTGTAAAACTCAAACATCAACAGAGCAGATTTAAAAACTATATGAACACATTGCAACTAAGGATAAATACAAATTTTATATACACACATAAAAAATAGTCCAGTTTTTCCTCTTCATCTGACTTTTTGGGGGCTAAAATACTCTACGACTACTATAGTTTACCGCAAAATCAGCAAACACTTTAAAAATCGTATTTATAGCAGGTAAACTCCAAGACTTATCTGTGTATTCTCGTGGTGGAAATATGAATTGCTACATCCTCTCTGGAAAGTAATTTGCCAGTTCATACTAAGGTCTAAAATAGTTCATACCCTTTCATCCAACAATTTCTTTTTCAGAACTCTATTCTGAGAAACTAATAAAGAAATCTAGAAAAATATCTTAGTACAAAGATGAAAATCACGATACTTTTATAACAAAAAAAAATCTTACTTTATGCAGCCTGGAAGTTTAGTATTTTAATAATGGTAAAACACATTTTAATGCAGTTTTTAGACAGGTATGTATAAGACAGGTTTTAAAAGAATAATAACAGAGGATAAAGGGTATGTTCTACAATTAAGTTAAAGAGAGTAATATTAAATATCAAATTTACTTAATATAATACATACATTGGTATCATGTGTATAAATACTTAGGACTTCAAATATGTAGATTTAGAAATCCATGATTATAATAATTGTATATAGGATAATTGTTAATATCTATGTTGTATACCTGTTCTATACTCTATTATGAGCATGTTTTTATGAAAATAAAACATTCTTTTGAGTGCATGAATTTCAGTATACTTTGTCATGTGAAGTTACATGTTCAGATCTAAATATTTGAACTTATCAAGTGGAAGTCACCAAAACTTATATGAATACACATATGAAAATAAAATTATTTTGTAAACAAGCATAAGCTCATACCATTATTTAATATTCATTGTTTTTATAAAACAATAAAATAATTATTTTTTGACACAGGGTCTCTATAGCCCAGGTTAGTTTTGAACTCACTATGGAGCCCAGGCTGGCCTTGGACTCATGGCAATCCTTCTGCCTCAGCCTCTCCAGTGCTGGAATTACAGGAATGCTCCACCACGCCCGATTTATGTGGTGCTGGGGAATCCAACTCAGGTACTTAGTGTTTGGCTTAGGGTTTGCTAGGCAAGCGCTTTGACCGCTGAGCCATTCCTCCAGCCCAAAAAATAAAATAATTTTTTATAGTACAAGAATTTTTTACTTAATGGCACACCCTGCAAAAACATTTGGTGAGACTGTTAGACTAGATTATTTTTCCCCAGAAATATTTGTGTTTACAGACTTTGAAGTGGATTCTAGATGAGGCAATATTATGGAATAGTCCCCAGAAGCATTATGTATTTGGAAGGTGATTGGTTTGTGGTGGTTAATTAAATGAAGGAGGCTAATCTCCAGATTTCAAGTACTGTCAAGATGTGCGGCCTGGTTTGGAAAAGAGTGTCACAGAGGGTGTGGCCTTGATACGCCCCCTGTCCCCAGCTCCCTTTGCCAATCTCTCTCTCTGCCTCCTGGCTGCGATGGGCTGACCTACCTCCCTCTGGTTCAGCTCTCCGCCATGCTCTTCCACCATTGCCACCTTTCCCAGCTAATCATGAATGGACCGAGACCTTCTGGCACCTGTCCTGCTTAAGTTGGGGTGTCGGGTATTACGTTCTAAGACAAGCGACAATGTTGATTTGCCTTTGTCATTTACTTGCAGTGTCTAACTGTAAATTGCAAGCTTCTAGCTTCTGAGGACTGTAGCAATTGCATGTTCAATAACATATCTCATACAAATGTTTCTCACATAACAATATGGAACTGAAAAAAACTTAATAAAGAAGTTTAACTAATGACTTAATTTTAAACCTTACAGAAACAAGAATAAAGGAGTTACCTTCATCTTTCTTTCCCTTAGATTTCCACCAACCCTAATGTCTTCCATTTGCTGTGACAGTTTTAATTATGCGGAAAAACATACCTGAGTTATAGTTGCCATAAATACACTCAAAATAGCTCTAAGACCCGCCTAGTAGAAGTTCTGTAATGTTCACGGGGGTGGGATAGGGAAAGAAGTAGACCGAATCAAGTATCACTGATTGCAGTTGAACCGTAAGACTCAGGACTGTAGAGCCTTTATACTCATGGAGAAAGGATATAAGGAGAGCTAGATAAACGAAGTGGGCCTCAGAGCTTTCACTTTGTAATGCAAATCCAAACTTTCACTAACGTAGGCGTAGTCAAGACTTCATCTCCTTGACTTTGGCTTTTGTTCTTTAAGCAGTTATGTGCAGATTATAGGAGAAAATTATATGGACTATAAATGAAGCAAATGTTCAGATGCTTATGAAGCTATTTACTCCATGATTTCTTTATGCAATTTTGATTATATCGTCGTCCTCGCTTGTAATGAAGTACTATGGAAATCTAAGGAGGATGTTTTTATAATTCACCCTTCAGATGTTTATCATTTTTTAAGACAGTGAGCTAATATAGTAACAAGCTAATACAGTAACGAGACAGAAACCACACTAGGAGACAATATAAAATCCTTGGTATTGAACTTTACCTGATCAGTTTCTCTACAGATATTTACCAATTATTTAATATTAACTTCCAATTGTACCTTGGAATCAAAATAATAATTATACAGTACCCTCAAAGAATATAAAAGGTTTCAGTGGACATAAATAAAAAGCACAACGCTTGTAAAAATTAACAACAAATTATTATTCTAAGTACTCAATGCAGTCAGAATACATATATAATTGATATTAAAAGTATGAATAGGTAATAACTGTAAAATAACTTCAAACAGATGTTCCCTGTGATGACACTAAAAATAACTTGAGAAAGAGATTTGGCATAATGTAAAATGATTTGTTTTAAAGTACAAGAAGAGATAGGAGAGCTGTATCACTGTGTCTAAGTTAGCTGGACAGGAAAGCCTGCTCAACAAGAGAACCATCTCTAAAAAGAGTTTCTATTTTTACAAAGAAGACATGCATGTGTTTTTCTTCTTTCTCCTCCCATTCCCCAATTTCTGACCAAAACTTCAAATAGTGTTATAATGGAGAGGCTTTGGTGGAAACCACATCAATCTACTTATGGGCCATCTATGTGGGCCCTAAAACTGCAGCATAAGAAGAGTCCATTGTACACAGTTTACCGACTTTGTTCTTGTAACTCCATCCTCCTCTCAGTGTAGCTTGCTATGAATCTGCACCTTGTGGAACTAGTTACGTGTATTTTGGATCCATTTCATGGATTAACTAAACAGTACTTCCAGCTGGAATACAGTCTATATAGGGAATCCAGGAGACCTATAGGCATGCCACAAAAAATAAATAAATAAATAAAAAGAAAGAAAACAAAACTTTTTCACTCTTTGCACTGAGGAAACAAAATAATTTCTGATGGCAAGATTACTTGGAAATGAAATTTAATGCATTGGAGTAAGGGGGTGTTAGGTTGATTTTACCGTTTGTCCTCATCCTTTCCAATTTTTTTTTGCAACGTCCTCGTAGAATTCAGTTTTCCCCTTAAAAGTGTTAAATGTTGTAAGTACGCAGCTCTCTATAAAACCCTTGATGCTTTTGAGAAAATAAGCTGTTGAAATTTGATCAATATTTAGAAAAAAGAGATAGCGATCAGTTGGCTAATATATGCCAAGTAAATTGAAGTACAGTGAGCATCACATAAGATAAAAAATAAGCATAAGGTCTTAATTAATAATTGTCTTCATCTTCTACCAAGGCAAACAACCAACTGAAAAGAAATATCCTATGTCAAATGAGTAGTTTATAATTTTTACTTATTTTGACTAATGATGATACTAAATATAAGACTGAGTATAAAATACAATAGTATTGAATTGAGAATTACTTAAAATAGCTTAATTGTACATATTGTGTCGCATACTTATTTGAATAATTCACAATACTTTTGCTAATTATGAGTTCTCAACCAGTGTCAAAATCAATACATTTTGCCTGTGAGATTTTTTTCTTTTTTTCACATCATCTGCCCTGGCTTATAGTGATGTAGGAGAGGAGGCCAATAGTGGTTTCAAACGTGTTATGTGTTTTAGGAGTAGCATTATTTTAAAACTCACAAAGCTCAGTGAATTTAATTAAATCTCAACCACCTTAAAGCAATTCCTTTTATTGTACAATACTGTGCTTATCCCTCGGATGGCAAAAACTGTACAAAATGCTACTGTGTTTCAAAACAAGAAATTTACATATTGGCAGTAAGTAAAAAGATCCATCATGCGGACCAGAAATGCTATTTCTTCTTTCTGATGGATTCCCTAAGACAAATTCAGATCGTTGTCTGGTAAATTATGTGATTGCCCTAGAAAGCCCGCGTTCTTTGAGAACCCGAAATGACAAGTCAGGTCCAGTGTATATATTCTTAAGCACAAGACATCAGTGAACGCCCAGGTGAAGACATCATCTGAGAACGCAGATGTTCAATATCTCCTGGCACGTTTTTCTTTGCTCTTATTTTAGTGAATTTTTTCATTCTCTTTTGTTCTATTTGTCTGAGTTGTATAGACTTTTTTTAACGTATTTAATAGATTAGTGTCGATTTGCCTACCTACCCACCCATCTTTGCTACTGGTATTTATTTTTGTTTCATGTATTTGTAGAGTATAAGGGTCATCTATGGGGAAAACCAACAGGGTCACAGGAAATCTACAGTCACACTAGTATAAAAAGCTTTTCTGCTTTTCTGTTATGTTGTCTGTTTAGAACATAGGAGCAGAAAGAGAGTAAATAAAAACATACCAATGAATCTTACTAAAGCAGACATTTCTACAAGGTGACTTTTCTTAATTTTGCTCACTCTGTGCAATATAATCCAAGTTTTTCAATGCTAACTGAAGTAGTTTGCCTGGTGGTATTTACTACATATTTATACATACTAAGTAATGCATATTTATATTCATATATTTATACACACATATACCTATTAAAATATTGAAAGCATGATGTTTTAGTTTTTAACCATAGTTATTTGAGATACGATTTTGGTTTGTAGCCCAGGCTGATCCTTAACTCACTATGGAGTCAGGGCTGAACTCAAACTCAAGAAAATCCTCCCTTCTCTTCCGCCTAGTGCGGGATTACAGGCATGTGCCGCTATGACTGGCTTAGGTGATATTGAGGGATCAAACCCAGGGCCCTGAACTTGCTAGGCAAGCATTCTAACCTCGGAGCTGTGCCCTCAAGCTCCACAAACATGCAGTTTTGTAAGTTATCCTATATTCAGTCCATCTCGTTGTCCATATAATTACTTGCAGTTATTCAAGGACAGTAGAAGGAGAAGTAGGCAAACCAAGCTGTCTACTCTCCCCTTCCCCTTTTCCCATAGACGCCCTGGGGCCCTTAGGAGGCCCCTATTTTTCTACAGCCCTGGGCCCCAGGAAGCTGCCTCAGACCCCCACGACTGCCCTTGGCTCCCATCCACCACATTCATTTGCATTGATCAACTCATTTTCATTTTCTCATGCTTAATGGATTTCTTAAAACATTCTCCTCCAGATTATTAATTCAATTTTCCTGAACGATTAATGCTTTTCTTTATCACCTCAATTACAGATTTTAATTCTGCTATTGCTATTTTAGTTTCCTCGCAATAGTTCAATGTCTCATGCAAGTCTTTTTTCATCTGTACTGCTCTTTACAGTTTCATCTATTATCCTTTTATTATGTTCACCCCATCAGACTTTCTCTTCTCAATTCTCTTAGGCTCTGTGGCCTTAAATTTTATTTATTGTTGTAGTAAATAATTTACGGCAGCATGCTTTTCCTTGAAACGTCAACAGAGCTTCCTTCTTCTTTCCCTCTCTCTGCCTATTTGTCTGTTGCACGCATAGATGTGTGTGTGTGTGTGCGTACAAATGGTACTTCTAATAGTTTTCCTTTTTAAAATCACCAAAACAGAATGTTACCACTAACAATGCATAGTCTCCCTTTACAATTTTATCTTCAGTCCAAGAACAAAGAAAATTTAATAAGATATTAGATGATTTTACTGATTTTATAATTCTTCCTTTATATTTTGTAATGTCCTACAATTTTCTTGTATATCCATTATAGAGTGTGGTCCTTAACTAATGTCAAGGCCACTACAAGAAAAGCAGAGAAAATAAAGACTTCTGCTAAGTAAGACCTTTGTTCCCTTGGTAGCCGAATTTATTTTTGAGAATTTTATTAACGCTCTGTTCTTATTCTAATCTTCTTACTACCTGTCATATCCAGTCACTTAGCATAAGATTGGGGTACTTCCAAAATTTTATAAAATATTTATATCAATTCTAACTTTGTTTTATTCATAATTGACCACAATATGAGTTCTTTTTAATGTAGAAATTTTAGTGGGAAAATGAAACAATCTAGATGTCAAGCCACTAACTTTTTATGTTGTTGTGTTCTAGATAGTCTTCTGTGATTTTTTATTATGTTGTATAGATGCAATTTACTCAAGCTAGAATTTGTAAACTATTCTATGAAGAAAAGGCAGGAAGAAATTGTGAGTATGTGTTAAAAAAACTACATGTATTCACCATGCAATGTATACATATAGTGTATGCATATATATATATTTGTACGTGTGTGTGTGTGTGTGTGTGTGTGTGTGTGTGTGTGTGTGTGTGTATACGTATATATATAAAATCTGTTTTTTGAGAAAGAGTTCACTGTGTCAAGGGATGAATAAGAGATTTAAGGTCTTTTGCATGTGATGGATAGGAGAGTAGGTTAGAATAAAGAGATAGAGCAAGGACAATATGTTCTAGGATCATAAGGGACTATCGACTATTAGGACCCCTCAGGACCCCGACCCCCTGCTGTTTACCCTCCTCCTCCCCATTTCTCGTGGATGCCCTGAGGCAATTAGTAGGCACCTACAGTTCTACAAGCCCCACCATAGAAAGCTGCCTCAAACCTCCAGAGAAGAAACTGCCTTGCAAATAGTTGAGCTGATAAAAGTTTTATAAAGGGCTCTAATTCCTCGACCTACCGGAACTCTCACTGGAGATTCTCTCCTAAGACATCCTCTAGATCTTTGCTGCAGAGCTCTACTTTCTCAATAAGCACTTCTTGAGTTGAATATTTCATGAAATTCAACTGATTATTCTTGATCAGATCAAGAGTTCTTGAATCTGGATATCAGAGGGTCAGGCTACAGGGCTTGGCTTCATCTGCATGTGTGTTTAACGGAGAAGTGAGGTTGCCTTTCCTTTATAGGAAGGTAAGAACAGCGTCCTACATGAGCTTAGGGCCTGGGTCAGAGAAATCTGTGTCACTCTCTCAGCTCCTCTATGTTTCGATGGGTTATCTCCATCTCTCTTAGCTTGTTATCAAAAAATCTAAAGCACTGTATTTTTGGAAAAAGTGAAAAGATGTCCCTTGCGTTATAGTAATTATTCCCATGTTCCCTATGGCATAAATGTGACTATCAGTTATTCTCTCTGTCCAGGTGTCTCAAAGAATATTCTTACTAAAATCTTTTCTAATGATTTAACACATAAACCATCACACAACAGTAAAAACAAGGGCGTATCTTTTTCTGAGAGAATATTTTACTTCCTGAGCATTATGTGTGACTCTTTGATAATATAGAATTGAATAATAATATTTTTTCTCTTAAATCAATATTTATTGACAGTTAATTATTATTAATGATTAACCTAGTCTTGATCATCACAAAAAATACAGATGGATTTTCTTGAGAGTCTGATATCATTAACATATTCACCCAGTAAATAGAATGGCTGCAGCCTTTGAAACTGTCAGTCTCCAGACTGTTACAAGCAAGTAGATTCTAATCTTTGTTCCAAATGGATTAACATATAGTTAACATAAATTTTCATGTGAATAATGAAATATGGTTTCATAAGGTAATTGATTAAACAAAGTAATTGAAGCCAGAAGCTTTGGTGAAATTAAGCCTTTGCCATTTTCTCTCGAAAGTGGAATTCTGGGTAACTTAATCTTAATATAAAGCATTCAAATAGTTTAAACTAAAAACCTGATAGAGATGCACCCCAATTTTTTAAAATAAAGTTTGGGATTTTTGAAAGCATTTCAGAGACAGCGTATTTGTTCACTTTGTTTACAGTCATGGGCGAATCATTTCACTTTTCAGTGCCTCAATTATGGAATTTGGAAGGAACACTTGGGACATTCTAAAGTCGAGATTTACTGATTTTTCATTGATTTTAGTTGCCCCTCCGAGGCTCTAAGAATGGCTCAGCAGTTAAAGAACTTGTCTAGCAAACCCAAACCAAGTGCTAAGTACCGAATTTGATTCCCCAGCACCACATAAACAGGGCGTTGTGGCACTCACCTGTAATCCCAGCCTCAGAAGGCTCAGGCACTTTGGAGGCTGAGGCGGGAGGATTGCTGTGAATTCAAGGCCTGCGTAGACTACATCACGACTGCAGGACCGGCCTGGATTACAGAGCAAGACCCAAGAACTTGTTTCAAAATAAATAAATAAATAAATAAATAAATAAATAAATAAATAAAAATGGACTGAGAATGTTAGAATGAACAGATCAGAGCATAAATCTGGATTCAATATGAGAACTGAAATGGAACAGATTCTGCCTGAAAGATTTTAGCTCAACTCGGGTGCTGGAGAAACAAAAATATGCTAGTATTAAATTTGTGTCTGCATGGTTCGACCTCTCCATTGATGGTTGAGGTGTGTCTGTCTGGCTATTGTGTGTGCACTTTGAATGCTATTGGTATTCCCTGGTGATCACTTGTATTCTGGCTGTGCACCTTGCAATTTTCTTTGGTTTTATCTCTGCAAGACTTACAGTAGGAAATGGAAAACCATTCCTTTGGAAGTCACCGAAATCCATTTTAAGGTTTGAAGCAGATCCTTCTTGTTGTCCTTAAAGAAGTCTTAAAGAGTCCCAAAGTTTTAACAGAAACCAAGAATTTGTTTTCCTTCCTTGTTTCTTTTGCCAAACAGGGTAATAGAATGGACTTGTTTGGTAGTGCTATGACTCATAATGTACTATGAAGTAAATGTTATATGACATCAAAAGATAGAAAATTTGTGATTGTAAAAATGCTTTAAGGGGTAGTGAAAGGAACAAAAGGATAAGCTTTTTTCCCAGGCCCCTTCTCTGAATACTACTAAAAAAAAATCTCTTGAACCAAGTCAGAGAAAGAAATTTGAATTCAGGATATTTCTAAAGATAATCCAGTCATTTTGTGCATTTTCTTTTCTAAAACCGAGTTGAGTGATATGGACATTTTCATGTGATTAAATTCAGCTAATCCTTCTGGGGTCAATTGTTAGTTTTTCAAAACAAGGGTTTTCATGAAATTAACTTTTAAGATTTACTTTTTTTCCAAAAATAAAAAATCAATAAAATAAAAGAATTTTGCACAGCAATGTTTGTTTCTTCCATTAAATACTAATGGAATGTATTGAAAAATTCAAGGCTTTTTATAAACATCTGTCTAAACCTAGAAACTTTTTACATGTATTCAATGCGCAACTTTACAATGTTGATTCAGGTAACTAAGGTATTTGGCTCCAAAATGAACCAGATTTCTTTTCAGATTTGTTTTTCTTATTTTATCAATAATGCAATAATTTTTATATTATAAAAGGCCTAAAGAAGATTCTGTATTAGTGCTGAATATTTTTCAGATGTTTTAATGAATTAAATTTTAAATATATCTTACCAAAGACCTTTACCATTAGGAAAATAGAGGCTGAAGCAAAATTTTGAGCATAAATTTGCTTTATTTTTCTAAAAATAACCCCACATTAGTGCGTACTAATTACACAAACTAGTGGGCTTTGCTTTGGAATGTTTGTACATGAATAAAACACGTTTAGATTTTTTTCATTGCAATGCATTATTTTCTTCCCTTTTTCCTTACCATCTCCATCTCTTTCTTCTTAAATAGACTTTCTACTTTCCTGTCTTTTTTTGTAATTGTCGTGTATATGTCATATATCATGGAACACATGCAGTATCTGACTCTCAGAGTCTCATTTATTTGTTTAACAACGCAGTGAGTGTAAGTCCACTCATTTCCCCACAAACAGCATGATTCCATTCTTGTCTATGATCTATGACAGACTACTATCCCAAAGTCTATAAATGCCTTATTTTCTTCATCCATTTTCTACTGCTACTCGGCACCTGGACTGTTTCTGTGTTTCAGCTATTACAGGCTTGCAGCACAATAAACACGGCTGAGTAGATATCACTACAAGATACCGACTTAAAATTTTGGAGAATGCACCAAGAGTGGCTTGACACATAGGCCAAAGGCAGAAAAAAATTATTCACTGATAAAACAATGGGAGAACATTTTCCAAATCAGCATGATAAGGATTTTCTGGAAAGAAGTACATATAACCCTAAATTAGAAAAGCCCCTCATCATATGAGTGACTAAACCCAGGGCCTCGCACATTCTAGGCGAGCAAAGGACAATTAAATTACAACTCCAGGCCCTCAACCTTTTTTTTTTTTAAGATAAGAGTAATGGAATGGCTACTTTTTGACCTATGTTGACTTAAAAATAACATACTAATAATTATATATCTATTACTGATAAAACACCGAACATTTTTCTGTTAATTAGGTTCTCCAAATTGCATAGTAGAGAATACACAGATGTTTTTCATTCAAACTTACCATATTATATTTCTGGGAACAAAATATCATGAGCCATAAACTTCATAAAGTTACAAAGTATAATCTAATAGTAAGAAAGAAACTCAGCAGAAACACATCATAAGGAATGGGAGCATATTTTCAAACTATATATCTGATAAGAGTTTAGTATCCAAAGTATGTAAGTATTCTGAAGTATGTAAATAATATTAAAATTCAATATAAACAAACTACATGTTGATTTATAAAAACAAGGAAATATGCCAAATGAATATCTCTGCAAAGACAGGGAAGTGGCCTACACAGCTGAGTGAAACAATGGTATCTTCGTCTCTTGGGATGCTATGACATACTACCATGAACTAGATGGCCAAGACCAAACACACTTATTTCTCTCAATTCTGGAGCTGAGGATGGCCAAGATCAGATGTCAACAGATCTCTTGCTGACATCCATTTTCCTGGCCCAGTCATTGATCCCTTGTACTTTCATACTGTGGAAAGAAGATAAGACCGCTCTCGGTCCTTTCCCCAAAAATAATCCTGATCCCACTCATGAAGCTCTGACCTCAAGTCCTAACAACCTCTTTAAGGAGTCACCTCAAAATATCATCACTTATAGGATGAGGGCTCAACACGTTCACGTATTTAACCCATACAACTAATCATCAAGGAAACGCAAGTCAATACCACAATGACTTTTCCTCACATCTGTGGAAAAAAACATAAGTGTTTAAGACATGAAGAAACTGGAATGCTTAAATATGGTTTTTTGGAACACAACATGGAATAGATGTTATATAAACAGTATGGCATTTCTTTATCAAGATAAAACTAGACCTATCAAAATACAGGAACGCAACTTCTGTGGATTTGCTCAAATTTCTGAAAGGAAGATCTCAAGCAGTTAAATGGAATTTTTATGTTCATTGAACATTATTCACAATAATCAGATGTGGAAACAAAGTACATGATACAAAGTACAAGATAACAGGTCGAGATAGCACAGAATGCACATATGATGGGAGAGTGTTCAATTATAAATAGAAAGGACAGAAAGAGAGTGGGAAAGCCCTTGTCACCCTGACAAGATACATATGCGCACAAAATGCTTAACTCCATTGTAATCCTTGAATTTTGCATGTATACATATCACTAAATTGGAAAAAAAATTAAAAAATAAACAGGAAGGACATACTCCCACATGGGACTACCTGGAGAAATCTAGAGGACATAGTGCTCAATGAAGTGCGCTGACCTCAAAAAGACAATCACTGGGTTGTTTGTCCTTTTATTTAAAGTGTCTAAAAGAATTACATGCGTACGAGTAGAGAGTGGGATGGTAGATGCCAGCAGCTGGGGAGAGGAACACAGAGAATCAGCACTCAATAATCAGAAGTATAATGGATGAATAAATTCTAGAAAATTGCTGTGCATTATTAGATCTTTACTGAATAACAGTTGCTTTCATGTTTAAAGTTTGTTAACAGGGTAAATCTTATGCTAAATATTTCTTATATGCACACATTGTTACATTTCCTTCTTCAACTCAATTGTATCAAGCTTTTTTCTTAATTCTTTGTGACAATTAATAAGAAATGTACATACTTTTATAGCAAACTCAGAGGTGAACCCTTCCACTAGGTAGAATAGATTCAGTGTAAAAATGCTCCTAATGTTTTCTCCTTGGAGATTAATCTATTATTTGGTTCTTAGGATTTAAATCCATTACTGTAATATATGGAGGGTACATACATATGTATTATTTAAGTTAATAAACATCATTCAGCCTGTGGAATTAATGAGAGCAAGAAGAAAAATGTGGGCCTTTCAGCTGTGTAACACAGTAAGTCACATAGAAGCCAAAGCTAAACTCTTGAAAAGGCTTTTTTGTCTGTGTATATGTACAAGAAAAGTTCTTTTTGTAGTTTTGAGTATTATTTTAATGACAACTGCCAAAAATCTACCTTGTTGATATAGCAATCATCCTCATCTCCAAATTCTCTCCGTATTGTTAGCTTTAAAGACTATTTTTAATTTTTATTTTTCCCCCATTTTACTGATAGGTATAAGTGCAAAATTTAAGGTTTACATTGGTGTTGGGCATTTTGTGCATATACATATCTAGTCAAGGTAACGAGACATTCCTTGCTTTCTTTTTGATTCACCCCTTACCCACTCCCACAACCCACCCCACCCCCCCATTTGCTTCATTTTTCACTTTAACTTCTGTGAGATAATTGTGATCTGGGATCTGGGTTTCTCCTTTCAGAAAGACCATTCAGTATTTCACCTTCTGCTTCTGACTCACTTCACTAAGCATGATGGTCTCAAGTTTCCTCCATTTGCTTACAAAAGCCTCCAAGCTGTCAGACTTTACAGATGCATAGAATTCCACTATGTATAAATACCACAGTCTGTGTATCTATTGGCCTGTTGATAGGTATTTTGGTGTCTTCCACATTTTAGCTATTGTTAGTTGTGTTGCAATGAACATGGATGTACATGTATCTCTGTTATGTATTGTTTTGAACTTTTTTGGGAATATTCCCAGGAGAAGTATCGCTGAATCAAAGAGGATATTTATTTCCAATCTCTTGAGAAACCTCCATACTGCTTTCCATAGCGGTTGTACCAATTTACATTCCCACCAGCAGTGCAGGAAGGTTCCTTTCTCCACACAGCCTCTCCAGCACTGATTGTTATTTGAGTTGTTGATATAGGCCAATCTCTCTGGAGTTAGATGGTATCTTAGCAACAATTTTTTTTTCAAAGAACTTGAAACAGTAATTCTTAAATTCCTATGGAACCAAAAGAGACCGAGAATAGCCAAAGCAATTCTGAGTAACAAGACCAAGGCAGGAGGCATTACAATACCAGACATTAGGCTCTATTATAAAGCAATAGTAGTAAAAACAATTTAGTACTTGCACAAAAACAGACAGATAGACCAGTGGAACAGATTTGAGGATGCACAGACTCCCAAATACCCTCAAATCATTAATAAAGGAGGCAAAAACATACACTGCAAAAAGTACAGCCTGTCCACCAAATGGTGCTGGCAAAACTGGACATCTACATGCAGAAGAATGAATCTAATCATTCACCTGTCACCATGCACCAAAATCAAATCAAAGTGGATCAAAGTCCTAGACATTAAAAGTGAAACACCAAACCTTCTAGAAGACAAATTAGGCAAATATCTAAAAGACATAGGTGTAAGCAAAGACTTTCTTAATAAAAAACACCAAAAGCAAAAGAAATTGTCCCCATTATTAACAAATGGGAGCATGTCAAATTAAAAAGTTTCTGCACATCAAAGGAAATTATCAACACTGTAAAAAGAAAACCAACAAACTGAGAAAAAATATTCACTACCACAGCTCAGACAGGAGGCTCATAACCAGAATATACAAGGAACGGAAGAAAAGTAATCCCCCCAAACTCAAGGAACCTATTGAAAAATGGACAAAAGAAATGAAGAGGCAATTCACTCAGGAAGAAGTTCAAATGGCCACTAAACACTTGAAAAGATGTTGAGCATCCCTAGCCATAAGAGAAATGCAAACTTGAAAGACTGTTATCTAGGTTGGCAATCAGTTTCTGGGTAAAGGTCTTTGCAAGTTAATGGACCCTTTCTTTTAAAATAAAACACAATAAACCTCAAGGGTTTAGGAAAAAAAACAGTTCAAGCAAAGTCAATGGGCAAAGCACTTTTCAGTGGGGAACAAGCTCCTCTTTATTTTCTTCTAAATTAACAGCTGCCTAGAATTGCACAATCACAAGGCAAATGACGATCTCTGTTCAAAGTTGTCCTGAATCGAATGTTTGTGTTGTCTTTGTCTTTGAATTTAGAACAGGGAGCAAAAGAAGGGAGGTACAAATTAGTACCTAGGGTTAAAATATGAATTGGATATCTTGATACAAGTGAGATTTCTGGAATTAGCCTGGTGCACCCACACTTGTCTCTAGTATAGTATTTTACTATTCAAAATGTTCTGAAATTGTCGCCTTCCTTTCTGAAGGACTAACTTCTCTTTGAAATCTCTCGTCTCTTTGCTACTGTGCACTTTTTCCTCAGAAACTTCCCCATCTTGTCATTTCAGTCCATATTTATTGCAAACAGATATTTTATATAGAGAACTGGTGTCATCTAAATGAAATAAATGTATTATATTTATTTATTTTTGAGGCGGGGTCTGGTTATGTTATTCTAGCTGGTCTTAAATTTGCTATTCTCCTATTTCAATATCCTCTGAGCTGAGATTATAGGCAGTGCCACCATGCTCTGCAAAATAATCATTTAAATGTAGTTTTAAATAGAACAGTGTATATTTTCCAGGAACCAAGCTGAATAGACTTTATATATTTTGAAATACAGAATGGGAATCATGTAGGTTTTGTTAGAGGCTCACATATTCTTGTTCCATGTTCTATGCTGAGTTTGAAAGGGGTACGTTTCTCCCCTTAAAAGGTTCGTGTATATTTTCAGTCTCTTTTTGTCATTGTCTGTCTGTCTCTCTTACACACACACACACACACACACACACACACACACACACACACACACCTTTTGAAATTGTGCCAGAATTTTTAAACACACAAAGAAGAAGGAAAAAAAAATATGAACTTAACATTGTGAAAATCCAGGGTTGTCAGCATGTTAGCAAGACTCTTAAATCCTTAACATCGTTTGTGTCATTCAAATTCACCTAATTTATTCTTTCCTTGATGTGGTTTATAACTGGTCTTTTCTCTATTAGTTGATAAACAGCTGTACGTGCAAAAGAATGAAATGTAAAGAAAATAAGGCTTTACATTGCCAGAGAAACAGTTAATGAACATGGCTTAAGCTGATGGTGTGTCATTAAGTTCTCTCTTAGAAAAATCCTTATTAAAATGAGTTGGAAATGTTCACCCTGTGTAGGCTAAGACTTTTATTCTGGTTGTATCTGATAGCACAATGTGCCTTGGGCAACAATAGTATAGTATATCCATGTGCCATCCTTTTGATCAGAGAGTGTATGCTTTTTATTTTAGAAATACTAAGACTTATAAAAATATTTATCCTATTTAGAAAAAAAAAAGTCACCATAATTGGCCAGCTGGGCGGCTCACGCGATCAGATTCACTCACTGCCAGCTTGGTTTTTCACACATTTCATTAAGGCTGGAAAACGAGGTTAATGTTTTAAGTGCTTGAGCATTTTGTTATGTGAAAAGACGAAGCTGGTCCAATCTCTAAACGACAGTCCTCCAAACTCAGAAATACCTAGCTAGAAAATTAAAAAAGGATGATCAAAATATAAGGTGAACGTTTATATATATATATATATATATATATAGAGAGAGAGAGAGAGAGAGAGAGAGAGAGAGAGAGAGTCATTAATCCCCTTCAAAATTTCTGAAACTTCTTTTTTTAACTTTCATTTAGTTTTTTGATTATGCATGATGTACAGATTTATTAATATGCTAGTAGCATATAACTTGAGAATTCCTGTGGACACTGCTCATTCGACCACTTTTCCTCCCTTTGAAGCTTCCCCTCCTCTTCTACCCTCCCCATTCTCGGTGTGCGTTTCCTTTCTGGTCAGTTTGTCACCGCTCTTTCTGTTCTCTCTTATGTAAGGATAGTTTTGTGCATGTATTTATAACAATCTTATAAGAGAAACACCAATTACTTCCCAGATTGCATATCAGTTCCAATCACTGAGCATTATTGAGTCTAGGTGGCCTATTTCCTTTCAAATGCTTCATTCATATCTGTCTCTATGGCTCATACTAGTATTCCACTGTGCGTAAAAACTACAACTTCTTCATATCTTCCTTTATTGATGGACATTAGATTGTTTCCAGGATTTAGCTACTATGAATTGTGCAGCTATAAACGTGAATATGCATGTATCTTTATGATAGATATTTACTTTTTTTTTCTTTTTTTGAGACAGGGTCTTGCTCTGTCGCCCAGGCTGGTCCTGAAGTAACTTCAGAGCCCAGGCTGGCCTTGGACTCAAGGCAATCCTCCTGTCTCAGCCTCCCACGTGCTGGGATTACAGGCGTGCACCACCACGCCCAGTTTATGTGGTGCTGGGGAATCGAACTTGGGTACTTAGTGCTTGGCTTAGCGCTTGCTCAAGCGCTTTAACCGCTGAGCCATTCCTCCAGCCCTAGGATAGATATTTCTTGAAAGTATTCTGGAAGTCTTCTTTCATGTCTTAATAAAGTGTGATCAAAACCACAGTGAATGTTCCACACTAGGTACCACCCAATAGAAAGAGAAGGCTTGTAGAAATATTACGGCATGTCTTTATCCACTCATTCAGTGGGTCTGGCACTCTACAAGGTGCAGCTCTCCCCAGAAGTCAAAATGAAAGACAAAGGTTTTGAGTAACTTCAGGACATTAGTATAGCCACAAAAACACAACCAAAGATTCCCACAAAAGAGGAACATGGCACTATGGTGGGGCAGAAGGGCTAGAAGCCTGGGAAGTATTTTGAAAGGTATTAATGGCAAGTTCTCTTTTAGAGTAATGATTCTTTCAAAGTTCAAGCATACACTGTGTCTATTTTTTAAAAAATCACTCTTCCTACAGTATTCTGTTTGAAAAATATTTTTTTCTTGTAACCATGGAATTCCCTTAACACAAGAAACACATTTAGCTAACCTTAAGGAGAGTCTTCTGAAGTGATTTTTGCAAACTGTCTGGAAGCCAATTGAAATAAGCATTTTTTTCTTAATCCCTATGATTGCTGTGAATTCTAATCTTTCTTTCTATTTTCTAATCGAAGTGCTTATTAGAGAATGTCATTTAAATCTGATTGTTGCAATAGTTTAAATTTTGCTTGTTTGTTTAGTGTGGGGTATTGAACCCAGGGTGTCATGTTTGCTAGACAAGTTACTATCACTGACCTATACCCCAACCCTACATAAATTTTAGGTTTTCATAAATCTATTTTTATTCCATACTGTTGTGATTTAGATCTGGAGTGTCCCTCAAGAGCCCAATGTACTTTGGGATGCCGTGTACTGTTGGCTCTGTTCTGCCATGCTGTAAGGAACTCTGTCCCTCTGGCTGTGGCTTCACCATGTAATTCTATAATTTTTCCAGCCACCTGCCTGTGAATGGGCTGTGACCCTCTAAAACTGTGAGCTACAATAAATCTTTCTTCCTCAAAATTTGTTCCAACAATGAGAAAGTAGCTAAAACATATACATATTTTATTCTTTAGAGTATTTTCAGAGGAATTATTTAGATAACATTTCATTATTTCATGCATTCTGAATGCTAATAAAAACAAACAAATTATTATTATAATTTTCAAAGATTTGATTTGACCACAAGAATTGAAAAAAATAACTGGAATGATTTTAACACAAAAGTGTCATTATCAAGTAAAAATTCAAATACTTGAATCTGAGACTTGAATGATAGTTGCAATAATGTCAATGATACAGCCTGTTGTTCTTAGCTG
The DNA here is from genome assembly GCA_004027205.1 of Ctenodactylus gundi. Lineage (NCBI taxonomy): Eukaryota > Metazoa > Chordata > Mammalia > Rodentia > Ctenodactylidae > Ctenodactylus > Ctenodactylus gundi. Next base: position 58,716 of record PVKB01000313.1, on the reverse strand, counting down.
CCTGTAAGCCCCAGAGGCAGATTCAACCTCATAGTCAAAGGCAGTTGTTTTAGTTCCAGCTATTTTATCTGCTTTCTAACTAAGAAGAAAGAGAGAAGAAAGAAAGAAAGAAAGGCAGGGTATATATATATATATATATATATATATATATATATATATATATATATAATTTAGTTAAAGACAACTACTAAAATCTGTACACATACTTAGAGTTGCATTCTGTTTTTAGAACCTGGTGAAATGATTTCATCATGTTGTGAAGGAGGCTTTAAACTGTAATATATCTATCATTAAAAATCAGATTGTGACAATTATCAAAGAAGAAAAGGAATATGAATTTGGGGACTGGAAATGGGCTTTCTGCCACCGTGACAAACAGTGTATATTTCTAAGTGAAAAGGCCCACATACCCTTGCCAGAATTTTCCCAACCGTGATCACCGCACATTTGTAGAAATTTGTAGCTATTACTATGACAGAATTATTATCCAAGGCAATGGCAGTTTTCAAAATGGTTATCATGGCTTCCTGCTGATCGTGGCTCATCAGTATCCGCTGTGTGAAAACTTCTGACACATCCTTCTGTTGCGGATATGTGCAGGAAGAATTCACAACTAGCCATATTGAAGGTAAGTTGATGAAGACACTCCTCGCGACAGGAAGGCTTGTCCATATGTGACTCAGAAAGCAGAGAGGGAAGTGTGGAATGAGCCAAGGGTGGAAACATTCCATTCCTGCCATCGCCTTTCCGGAGCTTATTAAGGAAAGCCCGATCTGCCTGCTAAGAACACATCCGTTTCTTCTTCATCCCTCTATCTCCACGTTGTGTCAACAACCTTTATTCTAAAACCTATGATTCTACCATTTGCACAAACCATCATTAATCTAGTTTCTTGTTTATTTTTTTATTTAAGAAATTGACTCAGGATCCTCAAGTCCCTTGTTGCAGATTCCTAATTCACATAAAATTATATGTATGTTATGGGATTTTCATTGTGAAAAGAAACTAACATTTTGAGACAGTGATCTTTTCTGGTAATCCATGTAACTTTCTCTTTCTCTTGACCTCTATTTCAGCAAACAATCAGCTTGTATTTATTATGTTAGGAAGTGGTTCATTTGGGGGCAAAAAGCCAAAACTGTTGGAAGCCGTCCTGGTTTTTCTATGAAGAACCTGAGCTCAGGAGAAGTGAAAGGAACCAATGATATGGATGAAACATCTCATCCAATAAAACATAGAAAAAAGAAATTATACATACATATATATGTTAACCAAATGCAAAAAAGGGAAAAGAATTCTTTTCTCATTAGAAAGACAATCTCTTGAGATGCCAGGAAGGCTGCAGTTTTACCCTGCTGTGCCAGAATTCTGCCCTGGGCACCGAGTGACTCCACAGAGGTCTGAACATCCCAGGAGCAGTGGGCACAAAGCCAAAGATCCTTTTAGCTTTCCCCGCGGCTGGCCAGTGTCCAGTAGGGAATGGGGTGTTGCAGGTGCACCTTTTGGGCACCATCCTCTGTCTTATGCACAACACACAAGTGGAAGAGTTCCCGGAACTCACCCAGACGGGCAGCTCGGAATGAGAAACCTACTGAGATTCATGACTGTGGCGGTTACCGGCAGTCCAGGCTTGGATGCTTTGACATGCATAGCATTCCAGAATCTTTACCTGAGACTGGCAAGAGAGAAATTGAATAAAATCGGGGTTTAAAAGATCTAGGTAGAAATTTATTTATCAGGAAACTTTTTTGCCACATCATCATTACAGATTGTTTTTGTTCCTTGTGGTTTGATAGTGAACATTGGACTTTCAAAAATTAAATTGTTAGGGTTGGTAATGCTTATCTCTTTTCACTCTTCAGAGTCTCTTACCGCCCTCTGCAGATCCTTCACACCACATACACATGAGCATACACATGGTTGTGTATTATTCTTTGTTAATAAATACATGATTGTGTAGTATTATCTGTTAACATACCCATGATTGTGAGTTAGCCAGTATATTTTCATTTGACTCTCATTACATTAATCTTTTGTGTATGTAATAGCATAGCACCTGAGGCTGGGTCTCATATAAGAGTCAACGATTTTTTATCTCAGTTCTCTAAGCAGAGAAATTTAAGATCAAGGCAACAGTGGGTCTGTTTTTCTGGGGAGGGCTGCTCTGTGTTCCAGGATGGTGCTGTACTCCTGAAACTTTCCTGGGTGGGACCATTATGAGTTCACATGACAGGAAGTAGACAGACAAGCAAAGGGTATCTGCTGTGACCTCCTCGAGGTCCTCAACCCTATTCAAAAGAGAGGTATCCCGGCCTAATCACCTTCTCCATATCCCCTTCTCCAAACTATCTTTTTGGCTCCACCTAAAATTTTCAGGGAACATAGTCATATATTACACTGCTTTACCTTAGAACGGTCACAATTTAAATTTAAAAGAATATTTAAAGTCCATCTTGCCCCATCTTGACTCATTAATGTTTTAGAAAAATATTTCTAGTAATTCATCTTCAGGCTAAGCCTGAATTCATTTAGCTCTGTGGATTATATTATTCTTAGTGGTCATCTAGTTAATATTCAGAAGGTCCCAATTATTTCAAAAGGTCTTTCTCGGCTTTAATCCATCATGAATAACTTTTGCCTACTTGGCATCATCTGAGCGATCACACTACATACCATGTGTCTTTTTCTGACATTTTTTTTCTAGCATCTCAGAATAGCTATCATTTTTCTCTCAAGTCTCTGCTTTCCTTGCTAAAGATCACAATTTACTACAACTCTACCTCACACAGCCAGTTTGAAAATCTCTTTATCACTGCTCTCAAGAGCTGCAGCTTCTCCACACCCGTTTTAAAATGTTGATGTGAAAGTGGGTGCACAACACCTGAAGTCCCTGCCTAGAAAAGCTGAGTTCTATCGACTCAACGCACAAGAGAACAGCGACATTCAGGGCCACTGCAGAAAATACGTGTGAAACACATGCTTACTACAAGGAAATAATATGATTTTCTGAGAGACAGAGTTGGAACGACACCTTGATTGTTCCATATCTTGAGTCACCATGAATAAACATAGATTGCTCTTGACCGTCAACGGTGTGCTCACCAGTTTCTGACTAGAATGGATCTCGGATTATCTGATATTGAGAATCATTTTCTGGTGTAAAACCTCATGTACCTAAAGATACTATCTACTGTTAGAAGGTGGGGCTTGGCTGGAAGGGGAGAAGGGGAAGATGCCTACCGCGTGACCTGCAGGAGCGTGTGTTGTTTCTGTCTTTCCTTCCAGACTTGTCTCTGTTCTGCCCTGCTGCTGTTAGAAGCTCTGTCTCCAGCTTCAGCTCTGGCTCTGGTGCCATCTGCAGTCTTTCCTTCCATGTGATTCTACCTTTCCCTGAACTTCCACTTGTGAACGGACTGTGACCTTCTGAAACTGTAAGCTAACATAAACTTTTTCTCCCCTAATCTGTGCATGTTGGCTATAGAGTCAAAGTGATGAGAAAGGAACTAAAATTATACGCAAACTTGATACCTGATGCTGAAAATGGAAAACATACCAAGAATGTATGAAAACTCAGTCTAACCATTCAGCTAGTAAATATTGTTCACATTTGAAATAAATTCTCTTGAAAATGTTCTTATTAATATGAGTCTATATTCACTGTCTTAACTTGGATGTGTTTAGCCTGGGATAAACTAGCAGACTTGAAATCCCAGCACTCTGTGAGGCTGAAGCAGGAGGATTGAAAATTTGAACCCAGCCTGGGAAACGTAGTGATTTAGGGGAGTCTGTCTCAAAGTCAAAACATAACGGGATGGATATATAGCTCACTGTGAAGGTACTGTGCTCAATACCGAGTACACAGAAGACAAAATAAATGAATGAATAAATAAATAAAAATTCAATATTTTACCCAAAAGTTTTATACAATTTTTGAGATCGTCATTATGAGATTCAGTTGTAATGATTTGTAGTAGAAATATGATTTATGTAATTAGTTTCCAGAGGAAATATTTTACATGTTAAAATTTGTACTTGTAAAAAAAAAAAAAACTCCACTCTAAAATGAAAATGGCTATGGGCTGCAGGAATGGCTCAGCGGTTAAAGCGTTCGCTTAGCAAGTGCTAACTCAAGTGCTAAGTACCCGAGTTCGATTCCCCAGCACCACATAAACTGGGCATAGTGTCTCACGCCTGTAATCCCAGCACTAGGGAGGCTGAGGCAGGAGGATTGCCCTGAGTCCAAGGCCAGCTTGGGCTCCATAGTGAGTCCAGGACCAGCCTGCGCTGGAGAGTGAGAGTGTCTCAATAAAAAAATAAAATAAAATAAAATAAAATGAAACAAAATGAAAATGGCTAATATTTACTAAGTCTCTTGGAAGCAGAAACAAAGCAAAATGGAAAAGACAAGAGTTGCTAAGATGGATATTTTCATGACCTGGAAGGCGATGAAAACCAAGGGAACAAGAGTGTCACTGGGGCACTGAGAGCCCTAGGCTGCGAAAATTGAGTTAGGATAATTAAAGCTCTTGGTTTTGTTTATAATATTTGGAACTTTGACTATTTATTGTGATTAAAGGTATTTAAATTTTCTTGCCTCTAACAGCCTAAAATAGTAAATTTTACTTGGAGAGTACCTAGTAGAAGACAGTTTTATACAAAATTACACATACACCGCAAATACATCACACACACACATAAAAACACAGCACACACACACACACACACACACACACAGACACACACCCTTATTTTTCATATCATTTTGTCTCCTAAATGAACCCCCTGTAAGCATCCTGTTGCCTGTGCCAACTGTTTTTGTCTGTGGTACTTTTAAGTCATTCCTTTAAGGCTATCTCAAAACAAAACTAAACAAAACAGAACAATAAAACTGACTTAACTCAAAGGATTCCTTCAAATTTTCTAAAAATTCCATCACTGCTTGTCCTGTGTGAGGACATTTGGAAGCAGTCCAATTGTTCCATCTCTACTGAGAGCCCAGGCTTGATTTTTCAACCCCCTGTAAGATTTTATCAAACGTAAGATGGCAAAAATGTACTTTTCCAGGAAGTACAGAAAAAGTTGTATTCACAAACAGGAAACCAAATGGATGATGGAATCCGAGGGAGTCTTTGTTTCTCCTAAGCGATTACTCACATTTCTGACAACTGGATGATAGAAATGAATGTAATTCTCATTCAGACACGAAAGCTTCATTTGCTTGTATAGATGCTTAAAAAGCACAACTCTTGCTCGTATGTCTTAGGAGAATTTCACCAGCTCTACACTGAGGACACAGGTACTGCTCTAAAAATACTGTATGTTATGGGTTCAGAACTTGCCCATGGTGGCGCAGTGTTTTCTGAACTGGGATCCACTTGATCTTCATGGCACTCAGCTAGTTGGCAAACAGATTAGCACAAAATCAGTGAAAATAGTGAAGCAGAGTGATTGACATTATTTTTGCCTCAAATTTTTCTCTGAACGAATGAAGCGCAGAATGAATGAGTGTATGAAAGTCAACCTGAGGGCTTTGGAAGGATGTCCCTGAGCAGCATCTGTATGACCAGGTTAAAATTGTCATCTATCTTTTTACAACATATTTTAAGTATATAAGGTATTGGGTCAAAATTTAGCTCTGTGATCTTCTGTAGTAGGTGAGAAAGTACTTATGGGAAGGACATAATTTTATACCCCTCATAAATAATTAGAAATATGGATGATGTAAATCACTACATATGTGCATAAATAAATTATGAACTTTATTTTTTCATGCTTTTCTAGGAATGCACATCTAGTTCAAAATGATTTTTAGTCTTTAAAAAAAGTTCAAACATTTGTTATGACAAAGAAACCAGTATGTCTCCCATAGTTCCATGATTTCTAAACCAGCACAACACAGGTGAGGATGCAGAAAGGGGTTTGTTGGCAGGACGGGAACGTATGCATAGATTTGGTGATGAGGCTATTAGTACACCACAAAGAGCTGTTCAGATGCTATCGAGGATGGAGCATCAGGTTTGTTAAGTCAGATGAACCAGAGGCAATAGCAAGGCACCTGCTGTAAATTTAAGTAAACTTCCTTGCCTGCGGCAGATGACCCTTCTACTTTTGCAAACTGACACTCATGTTCAGCTGTGGTTCCTCACAGAAATATCTTGATTTTCCTAAATCTACCATTTCTTTTTCCAGTATATTGTTGAAATTATGTTGATCAACTCATTTATTCTCTTAATTGTCTCTTTTTATGAACTTTGGGTTCCAGCAGTGAGAATCTTTGTAAACCCTTGAAAATCATTTTGTTTAAGGTTTTATAATCTGCTGAATGAGTTTTGAAGAAAACAATATTCACCATATTTTCTTAAGAATGTTCTGGGGGAAAAGGGAAAATATTGTCTTCTTCTGTATTTCTCTATTTTTTTATGTAACTAAAACTATAATTTTTTTAGAGCATCTAATTAACTTAGTTGGAAAGAATGGAACTACATAAGGTGTGATTTTTGGTGACTGAGATAAATGATTCAGTGTAGTCCTCAGTAGCCTGTATATTAAAAGGCTATTTCTTTTCTTTCCCTGAAGTTCATTAATTAAGAGAAAAATCATTTTAAGGTGACTTGAAATCTTGAAAAGGAAGGGTTATAAAAGTTTAACTTTTATAGGCCTATACAGGTTTATTAGATTTCAGTATATACTAGTAAAATCATAGAACCAAGCAAACATTACAAAAAGAAAAACAGAAAGAAAAAGTCATGAGGAAGACAAAGATGGATGCATAATACCTACAGAAAATCATGAAACGACTAGTAGACGTAGAAAAAGAACTAGGTACCAGAGGAGACAGGGCAGTAAGATAGAGCAGAGAGATTTGGTCCGTCCCGCCCCTCCCCAACGCTGGTGCTGTCAGTACCACAGAGAGTCAGTCCTACTCATGATGCTCAGGGGTCACAAGTAAGCATCTAAAAAAGCACAGATCTTTTTTTTTTTAAATTATCATTGTAGCTTTTAATATTTCCTGAAAAGAAGTGGCTGGAGAAATGGCACAGGGATAAAGTGCTTGCTTAGCAACCACAAGGTCTTGGGTTCAATTTTCCAGATCCACACATATGTGGGTATGGTGGCACATGACTGTAATCCCAGCATTTGGGAGTCTAAGTCAGCATTTGCCAAGTCCAAGGCTAGCTTGAGCTCTGTACTGAGTTCAAGAACAGCAGCCCAGCCTGGCATACAAAGAGAGACTCTGTCTCAAAAAAAAAAAAAAAAATGTTTTTTTTTTCTTTCCCCTAAATGTAGTAGGCATAGCAAGGTGGTAGAAAAGAAACTTTGTATCATTGCTTCATGTCTGTGTCCTCTAGAACCAAATTCTTTTGAAAATATATTCAAAGGTTCTAACTATATTTGACTTTTTAATGTGTGTATTGGTATGAAACTGGTAAAAGTCAAGGAACTTACCCAAAATAAGAAGCAAGAAAATCATTTCTACTGACAGTGAAACTTAAATAATTTGTCTTCTGGAAGCCATTTTGAGAATCAGATGATGACACAGTCAGACCAAAATGTCAATGCTTAGATTTTAAAAGTATGAGGACATATTTCAGTCCCCAGAATCTTCATTAATATAAATTGGTACATTAGATTTTGAAATTGGAATACAAGACAGGGACTGGGAATCCTGTAAATTAAAGCGTTCTTGGAATTAATTATAATGTTATATTTGCTGATAGATGGGTTTTTAAAAACGATTAAAAACAAAAAAGTCACAAGCTTTTCTATAGCTGAACTATGAGCATCTCTTGAAGTGAAATTTAATGAGATTAGATAAAAACCTCCAAGGTGCTAAAGTTCTTACTCTTAGTTCTAGATTATGTCCTTAAATTAGATTTATAAAAATATGAATATAAAATAAACTTTAATTAGAAAAAGTAGATGCAAGTCTCTTTTAAAAGAGTAAAACTTGAATTAAAAAGAAAGAAACTATTATCCAGTAATCATACTTCCACAATGATGAGAGTCTGTACTGGGAGGGAAGGTGACACGGTCAGAGAATCGTAGACTACATAGGATGATGCGTTCCTGCCATTGGGTTCATTTGTGCACAGGATATGCTTTTAATGCAATAGGTACCACAGGTTTATTAAATGTCACATTTCCTTAACTTTTACATATTAGTATTTTAAAACAATGCTTTAAACCTCTATTTGTTTGCTTGCTTTAGTGTCAATTGAAAGTAGTGGTCAAGTTAATCATATATCTTTACCAAACCCCTTTGTCTTAATGAAACCTTTTCTTTCCTTTATTTATTTAATAGACTGCATCCCTGTTCTGTACTTTCATCCAGAACTCCCTCCTCTGTAGACCACTGCAAGCCTTCATCAAGCACCATTACCATGTGTTGAATGACGGCGCATCCTTGAAAGCAACATTGATGTTTTTCTCCATTAATTTCTAACTTATATAAATGGTATTATTTTTCTTTCCATCTTATTCTGGTTATTGATTCAACAGTGTGTCTTTAACACTTCTTTATGTTGCCATTTTTGTAAGCAATCACCCTCAGCTAAACACCTTGATTGTTCAAACTCCCTTCATCACAACAAAATTGCAAAATGAAATCTGATGGTGTGGTCCACTACAGAATACTGTGATCATTTCTATGAGATTTGTACTTGCCCAGAGGAGTGAAACTCTTATAGGGTGTTATAAGGTAGATTTAAATTCTCTCCTCCAAAAGTTTCATGTGTTGTTTAGAAGCTAAGTTTTTGGAAGGTGAGTGAATGGTGGGATCTCTGCACTCATCAATGAATTGATAAATTCATAGAAGGTGGGCCTTGTTAAAAAGTTGAAAGAGGAAGGTCACTTGGCCTTGATGTGGAGCCTGGAGGAATGTATTTTTCTTCTGAGCTGCTGCTGTCCCTCCTTCTTCTTCCCTCTCATTCACTCCTTCTTTTCTCTTCTTCACTCTTTTGCTCTCTCTCTCTATCTCTCCCTCTCTTTCCTTCCTGGCAATCATAGGTGGAGAATCATCCATTGGCCAAGGCCTTCCACCAGGCCTTTTCTGCCTAAGAGCCAGACAACCATATACTAAACGCTCTGGAGCCATAAGCCAAAACAGACCTCTCTTCATTGATGTTGTTGGTAGCAGCGATTTGTCCTAGCAACAAGAAAATATTGGCTACAAAGGGTGTCAATTCACTGCTGATTAAGTTTTACCAGGTTGCTTTCCAAATTAGTATAACTTGTTTACTGATGGACTCTCTTAAAATAATTCCTGTATCTCCACATTCCAGCAACATGTGACAGTGGGTTTTGTAATTCATCTCAACGTGATGGATTTAAAGTGTTGCACTATGATTTTTCAAATTATCAATGAGTTTGTACACTTTGTAAATGTATTACATATTTGCTACTATTCATATCTTACTGCCCGTTATGTGGATTTCTGTTTTCTTGTTATTTTGATTATATAAAACATAGGTAATAGTTACTTGTCAAATTTAGATAGTATAACTCGATTTGTGCAGAATGTTGTTATCTGCTTGCTTTGGCTCTGGTGCAATTCATGGAACAGAAATCATTAATTTTGATGTAGATGATATATGTGTCATGTCTTATAATTTGTTTTGGAGGTGTGCTTAAAAAAGAACTCTCCCACTTGCTATTTATTTCATAGCCTCACATTTCTCAATTAGTTTTAATCCATCTGGTCTCCAACTCAGGCTATGTTTTGGGGAACTAATTTGCTTTATTTTCTCTCTATGTATCAATAGTAAATGCATCACAGCATCAGCTATGACTTGAGCAATGCAGACCAAACTGTTACCATATGAGTTTTGCTGAGAATGATTTGACTTTTCCAAAAGAATTTTAGTAGTTTATAACACTCATCTCTGTCCTATAAATGTTTTTTCTTTTTTTCTGTAAGATATTAAATTATACCCTAGCTTTCTTTCCTCTGTTATACACATCTTTCCACCCATTTTCAAACTTTGTCTTTTTAAGTCATGTGTCACCTGTAGGCAAGATATTATTGAATCTTTTTTTTTCTTGTTGAATCCAACAGGAGTGTCTTTTTGATACATATTTTTCTGTTATTTCTTAAGGTAGATGTACTTGTGTGTGTGTAATTAATTGCATCATGTTTTCATCTCACCGAGGTTAAAGGCTCTCTTGTCTCATGACGGACACTGGAGACTGGTGAATTCCCCACTCTGTTCTGTCACATCTCCAATGTTGAAAGACAACCAGAGAAATCAGCCTCAGGGCAGAAAAGTCAAGCACTGAAACTTCAGACAAGCCTGTCCGCGGATACTGCACAAGCCAATATTCCAGTCAGGCATTGTCTGTAACACTTTTAAAGTAGAAACACCAAGGTAAGAGACAACCCACAAGCCCTGGAGGGTCTGACAGAGAGACAAGGATAAAGTGCAACACTCACTGCTTGTTTCTCAGTGTAGCACGGCTTTTTTATGCCTGAAATTATTGCAACCATATCTTGCCCACTAGTGGCCTCAAATATTGCTGTCCATTTATATGAAAAAGAACGAGAAAATACTTTAACCTTTACCCAACTCTTTTCATCACTAGGTTTTTGCCACCCCTGACTTGGATGGCCAACCATCTTCCAAGTCAAAGGCTTCTTTTCATAGAGCCATAATGTTCTCAGAGTTTCTAATATGATATATCTAAGTTTTCTTGTATGGAGTCCTGAAGACTGTTTTTGGAGGTGAAGCCCAGCATTACCTGCAAGTTTGCTATCCCACCTGGTCACGTAAAGTGCTCTAATACATTGGTTCCTCCTTTCCTACCCACAGTATTATCTTCTTTTCGTAAACAAGCACACACTGATCTTTTGTCTCCTGCATAGTTAAGCTTGTCCTTGTCAGAGTGATCACCCTAACCTAGATCCTTCTCCATTTTAGCCCTTATCTTCATGTATGGGCCCCTTTTACCACACTGAGAAAAGCCAGGCATCTCCACCAACTATGAATCAGATACTGCCTACTAACACCAGATAAACCCTGAAATAGAGGGTGCCATAAGGGCAAGTGGGTGCAAAATATTTCTTTCATTTTAATGATGAATCTACTGCCATTATCCCCCAAAACTATCAAGTGGTCTTTTATATATTAGGCTGCAGAAAAACTAGTGAAGGCAGAATTGAGAAGATAATAATTTCAGGACTTCAACATTATTTAATTATAAAATGGAATAAAAACTTCGGTAAAACTTTCATCATCAGCTACATCAGCATTTGTATAAGTTGTCTGCACTTACGACAATTATTTATTAAAAATAAAATCTTAGTAAAATATGAAAAATCATGGAATAAAGAAGTAATTAAAATATTAAGAAGATAAAATTTTAGTCTCATATGAAATGAAATTATAAAGATTATATTGGTTTTCTAATTCCTTTAGAGTTCTTGGAGAAGGGTGCCATTAGATTTAGTTATATATTTAACATTAATTTAAAAATTTCTAGAATATGTAATCTCATACATTATTAAATAAATATGTTATATTGAGAAAATTCATAAAAACTCTGACACCTACTAAAAACACGGCTTCATAATACTTTAAAAAGTTACTTTAACAATATTGTTACTTAGCAATACAGTACCATAGATTGCAAACGGAAGTAGTTTATATGGTGAAACTCTAAAGCCAATATCTCAAAAATGTGACTGTATTTGAAAGTAGAACCTCTGAAGAGGTGACTACATTAAAAATAAAAATAGCTCTGATTCAATTCCATTGGTGTCCTTATAAGAAGAGGAACTTGGGGGAGTGTTGGGGAGAATATAGCAGGAATGTGATCATCTTTCAGCCAAGGAGAAACAATGCAGAAGAAACCAAACCTGTTAAATACTTGACCTTGGACTTGAGGCCCCTAGAACAGTGAGGAAATAAATGTTTGTGGTAACTTGTAACTTGATTTTGTCTGCAGCACTATTGCCCTACTAGTGAGTTTTCATGGCAAAACATCAATCTCAGTAACAAAACAAATTCCAGCTTAATCCTCCACAGTTAGTAATCTCCACAGTGTGCTAGCTCAGCCATGAGTTGGTGGGAACTAAGATAATGCAACCGAACTGATATCCAGTCCGACTGATGGAAAGAACTGTTTAAAGGAAAGCAAAACAAGCGAGATAAACAATACATAATTGAACTGATAACGTCATTTACCTGGGAAGTCAACAACAGGATTTTGTTAAGGAACTAAGGCATCTCTTCAACATGCTAGAGAAGAATTAATGTGTGCTATCAAAATGAAAGTTCAAAAGTCGTGTTTGACCAGTCGAGAAAGAGAGGTCATTGACAGGGCACAAACATTTGGTGAAAACCTCGGTCTGGATTCTTATACCAATCGGGCTGCGGTCTGGATTCTTATACCAATCGGGCTGGTTACTATGAGTCTAAATTTGACTGGGTCACTTCTACTTGAAGAATTTGTACCATTAACTCTATTGGTGGTGTTCATCTTTGTCTGGTATACACATAAGCACACACTATCTTTGTTAAAGTTTCCAAAAGGAAGTGAGATGAGTCCTACCTCATGGGTCTCTTGCAGTTTTGGCTCTGCTACTTTCTCATCAGAAAAATTTAGTATTTTTTCTCTTAAATACAGTTCAAATTCTTTTGAAAAATTAAGCCGAGGCAATCCTAAAAGTAGTTCAACCACTTGCTTTGAATTGCTTAAACAAATGCTCTGGAAAACTGTAGATCTGATTACTTTTTCTTTTCTTGTAGTATTTGGAAAATTATTTTCTAACTAGAGAGTTGACTTAATAAATATCTCTTAAATATTGCCTAATTGATATCAAATTATTAAAATTTTTCAGAACTTACTTTGTTATTGAAACAAAATAATTAACATTTTTTCTAACAGCTTATTACTTTAGTATTATTAACATAATATATTAAAATTATTCTTTAATATGTGTTAAATTCACTGTTAAATATGAGATTGTAAAACTTATTTTAAAAAATAGTTTGCCTTCAGCATCTTTATTTAACTTTTAAACTTGAAGTAATTTGAGGCTTATAGAAGAGTTGCAAAATCAGCAGCAAAAGTATTTGTGTCATCTCAATTCTTGCAAATGTTAAGTCTCATGAGCTACACTATAATCATAAAAAGCAGTAAATTGACAGTGGCCAAATTCTATCAACTAAACAAAAAGCTTAACACAAACTTTCCAGTGATTCCACTAATATCCTCTTTTCCTTTGGATCTCATGTGGGAGTGTGATCACATTATGGTGAGGGTCATTTTCCTTAGTCTTTCGAATTCTACAGAAGTTCTGTAGTCTGTCTCTGTTTTTCATGAATCTGACACTGATCATTGATGAATTTCCCTCTTTTTGTATTTGGGTGATATTTTACTATGATTGATACGTGGTTACACATTTTTGACAGAATTTTCAGATAAACTCTGTCTTTTCTAGGGTATCATCGGATGTAGTTCACAGTGTCAGTAGGTCTCATTGCTAACGACATTGACCTTCATAAATGGGTTAAGGTGATATATGCTGAGTTTCTCCCTTATAAAGATACTGTATTTCCCTTCGAAGTTAATAAGTATATCGACAGAAATACTTCAACATTATGAAAATCTTTCTCTTCAAACTTTCACAATCTGATTTTAGTATCTACCAGGGGAATGTTTCTGAAATATATATTACTGTGTGATTTATGTAATGGCGATTTTGTATTTCTCTCTATTTTTCGCATTTATTCATTTAAATCCAGCCTAGTTTATTTATTTATTTAATAGATACATTCATTTGCATCATCACTGGCTTGTGGATATTTATTATTTTTTTGAATTACACAGCAATTCTATTAATAATATGTATTTTTCTTGATGAAATTATTTCATTTGGGGGCAATAGAAACTTTTTTCTAATTGGTACAAATTTTCTTCAATACATTCTCATCTTTTCTGGATAGCTTTCACAATGAAATATATATATTTGTTTTCTATATATGTATATTTGTGATACACAGTGGTTACATGGAGTTTGAGTATTTTGTGCACATATATTTCTTGCCCCAGCAATAGAATCAATCATATTTCTAGGAGCTCTTATTCGTTATATTAGAGAACTATTTTTGAAAATAAGATTTGGCACTAAGTATTCTCATTATTACTAGAGTGTCATTGCTTCTCGAAACTTTCATGGGTAGAGCTAGAAAATGTAAGTACAGAAATGAAGCCTATATATATATATATATATATATATATATATATATATATATATATATATATAATTCCTTTACTGGCATTTATACTGAATACAATGTCATAAGGTTTAATTTTGGCATATTTTAGCTTTTGTTCTTTTTATTTCAATTTTTGCCCAACAATGCGAAACTTGGCTTTTATTATTATTAATTTATCATCCACAACACATCTAGTTCTAATTTGAGTGTTCACAAAATGTAATTTCGGAGTGTCTGGCTTGTAATCTAAGAAATTCTCATATCAAACATAGTATGAAGCATACATAGAGTTTTGATGTTTAGCCTTACACAAGTTCCTGATAAGTCTTCATTCTCTTCAAAGCAGTGATGTAACTGATTTTTCTAGCTAGTTAAGTTTGTTTGCAAGTGTTTTTATTCTACTGTGGGTTTCCTCCATAATCAAGTTACCATTAATTATTTATTTCAGTGGATATATGACATTATTATTATTACTTGAAATTCTGCTATTTAAAAAAGTTGTTTGGAAAGGTGGGTGGAATGTTAGTGATGTATCAAATATGATCTTTAAATAGATCCAGAATTGGATATGCCATGCATATTTTTAATAAAATGTAATATGTTAATAATAACATTTCACAACATTCTTAGGGGTTAGTTTTGCACTATGTGCAACTTTTTTGAAGCACTTTTGTCTGTGCTATTTTACAGCTAATCTAAAATAATAAGCCAGAAGTCAGTGGGGAACCATGAAGTATGTTGCTAATATTGTAAGCCCATCTGGAATATTTCATCTCTTTCTCACAATATTAAGAATGAGAAAAAAATATTAAAAGTAGTTCAAAGCTTTGATGGAGTTAAAAACAATATCCAAAGAAATGCAATTGTTATGAATTCTTCTTTGAATTGCACAAATTGTATTGTAACACTTTGTGTAATAAATACAGATTTATTTTTCAAAGTCAACTGTTAGTATGTCTGTTTTTAAGAATGCTGAGAATTTCACTAGTTTATGCAAATGACAGCATATTTTTTCAGATAAGAAACAGGTTAAAATAACATTAATAAAACCTAAGAAAAAACACACTTAAAATGTCAACATATGACTCCAGTACTAAGGTGTACATTTATTACAAAGAAAAATACACATTCAAGTCATACTTGTTATTAAGGTTTGCACACAAAGAATAGTTACACTCTAATTTTAATTAAAATACAACAGTATGTTTGCCATCTGTGTATAGCATAAGGGATGAATTTAGGGGTATAGGTGTTTACAGCTAGTATTTTGATATTATCAGGGGGATTTAAAAACACATTAGACACCATAAACTCTGTATAATAGTTCATTTATTAATGTTAAATATCCTTTCAAGGTATTTTTCATTTATTATGCCCTTTACTTTCGAGTGAAATCCTTTCTTCTGTCACATATGCTTTTTTATTATTTTTAAATGCACACCTCTGATTTTTCTAGTAGACACTATGCATTGCATTAATTTACTCAGTTCTTGAATCTTTGTTTCTCTACAAATGCTTTTAATCCATTCGAAGTTGTCTTGTCCAAATATCTTCTTCAATCATGATACCTTTGGAGGAATTTTAGTGGGCCTTCCCATTAGCCAAGGACAAGAACTCTTAGTTTTCTAAATTAAACTTTGCTTAATAATATGATGATATAGCATTCTGATTTGATTCAAATGAATTACTGAAATTTCATATAGTTTGGAAAGAGTTATCCAACCTCAAGTGACCTCAGAGCTTGCTTTGATTTTCATCATTTGCTGCACACTGGAAACCCCTGGAGATTTTTTAAAAATACCACATGCCTTTATAAATGAGTAGTATTCCACTGTGTATAAATACCACAATTTATGTATCCACTGGTCTCTTGATGGGTATTTTGGTGTCTTCCATATTTTAGCTATTGTTAGTTGTGCTGCTATGGATATGGGCCTAGCCATTACTGATTGCTATTTGAGTTCTCGATATATGCCATTCTTTCTGGAGTTAGATGGTATCTCAGTGATGGTTTGATTTGCATTGCTCTAATGACTAAGAATGTTGAATATCTTTTCATGTATTTATTGTCCATTTGAACTTCATCCGAGAACTGTACATTTCTTTCGCCCATTTTTCAGTCGGATCTTTGATTTTCAGAGGATTGCTTTTCTTCAGTTCCCTGTGTATTCTGGCTATGAGCCTCTTATATGAGCTATAGGTTGGAGGCTCTTATAGGTAAATGGATGCAACTTGAGACCATCACGCTTTGTGGAGTGAGTCAGAAGCAGAAGCTGAAATATTGAATGAGAAACCCAGATCACAATTATCTCATGAAACTTAATGTGGAAAATAATGGGAACTGGGGGTAAGTGGGTTGGGGGAGGGTCAAAAGGAAAGAGGGAAAGGCCTTGTAATTTTATCATGATATGTGTACAAAATGCTCAAGATCAATGCAAACATATTGTATTGCATTTATACATACCAATAAAATGGGAAAAAATACTGCATGCCTGAATTCCAACCAAAACATTGTAATGGACTGAACTTGAGGACATCTTAGGCACTGAGATTTCTAAACACTCCCCCACCTCAAGAAATTTAAAGGTGAGGTCATGTTAACATTCACTGCCCTGGTGTCTCTTTCATGACCTCGACTCTACTTTCCTCAGCATTTTTTTTTTTTTTTTTTTTTTTGCCCTAAACCCCCCAATTCCCTCCACACGTCAGCTTCAATTTCTCTAATGGAATTTACTTATATTAATCCTCCTTTATGTGTTTCTCAGGAACACCTCTTGGTGAGAAATTGAAACTATGGTCAGACCCACACAGCTACAGCCAAACATTCAGGTGACCAAAGGAAACATCACACTGTACTCCATAAGGGTGTAGCAATATGCATCAGTTGATAATAAAACTTTTTAAAAAAGTGCAGTAGAAATCTGCTCAGCAAATAATTTGTAGCTAATTCTTGTAAATATCTGTGGATAGGCTAGACATTGAGTTAGTACTCTACCATGTGGTCAAAACTTACCATTCAAGACATTTCTCTGATGATAATAATATCTGAGATAGATACCTCATGCATAATGATGTTTGCTGTTTAATAAGAGGAAAATACCAGTTAAATTCTAAGGCTGTGTTTTATTCGTGTCCACATTTAGACAGTTGCAAAAATAAGTCTTTTGTTTGTTACGGTCACAGAGAAGAAAATAATTGCTAATTTTATAAAATTTACTTATTAGCACAAACTCAGTGATGATATAGTTGTTATGATTCATAAAATCACCATTGAGCCTCGGTGGGAATCAAACTGTGACAAAATTCACAGCATTTCTTTTGATGCTTATCCCAAAAAATCAATTTGTTATCATATTGCAAAGAAAATTATTTTGAAAATTCTATTTAATGCTAATTGAGCACCATGCTCTTGATTTAGCCAATAGAGAAATGAAACAAAGTGGATCTTTTGAAGCTTATCATTTAAAAAAATCATATAAATTAAACATGTAGATGTAAAAAATGTGTTAGTTTCCTTATAGTCTAGTCTAATTGTGAGAAATTCTTGGGCATCTTTTTTAATGATGATCATTCCTGTCCTTAATATGAAGTGTTTGTAGTTTGAATCGATGATATGATTTTAAAGCAGAAATGGCAAAGGAAATAAATATTTTTATTTATATATTTCACTCAGCTTTTTTAAAAATGAAGAAAATGAACAAAGCTGTTAAAAAATAATACATATATGAGTATATATTGAAATTAGGTATTTATTTTACTTCTAGGATTCTAAGGTTCTGCTGAAATGGCTCATTTTTTTTGTTATTTGACAATTATTTAGTGTGCTTCAAAAGTAGCATTTTCTGGTGAAAAGTCACAATTTCTTTAGGTTGCAGAGCAACAAATATTTCATTTTACATCAAAATGTCCTTTTTAATTATTTAATAACTAAACATATATAGATATGATGTACACTATGTAAAAGTGCATGGATAACACAATCACGACAGGAAATACAGTGCTTTACTCTATCAAAATATGTCATTATATAAGGCCATATGGTGAGGAAGCTGCCTACATCTCAGCTCAGGGGAGTAATAAACTGTAGTTCTATTGTCTGATTCCTTCCTCCTCCTCCTCCTCCTTCTTCTTCTCATTATTATTATTATGATTATTATTTTACAATGCTAGGCTCAAACCCAAGGCTTCACACATGTGAGGTAAGCTATTTATCACTGAACTGTATCCAGAGTTCCACTGTATCTTTTGAGTACTTTACAAAATATTAAAGAAAGACATTGACAACAAAATGGCCCAATTCATCATGAAAGATCATGTGTGTGTACACTTAGAGTTATGTACTTCTTTATCCAATTCTAAAATAGTTATTGAGTATGCTGTTGTGACGATAACAATACTAGGAGTTTATTTACCTCATAAAACAAAAACAAAACATATATGGTAAGTGTTTTCATAAAGCCTACAATCAAGGTGAAATCATGTAGAAAGCAAATGAGAAAAATTAACAAAGAATAACTGATAGTATCATGACTCTAAATTAAATTTCTACAAATGGCAAACAGAGTTGGAAAAACCAGGTAGGTTAATGAAAGGAGTCTGTGGAAGGAAGTGATGCTTAAACTATACGCTGAAGGTAAAATGAGAGCCGAACAAACACAAAAGTGTGAAAATCGCAGTTCTGAACCGAGTGATAACAGACACAGAAACAAAGTTGGAAGACCCGTGGTGTCCCCAGAAGGGAAGGGAAGAAATAAAGTAGCCGGAAGATGGGCACTAAAAAGACAAGGCCTGAGGTGTTGGCGTCACAGGCAAAGGCCAGAACCTGCCGAGACTTGCAATTGATAGCAGGAGACTGTGGTGAGGTAATATCAAGCACCTTTAATGGTTTTAAGCAGAAAAAGCTTGTTACGATTTTTTAAAAATGTGTTGAATCTGTGTAAAATATTGTTAAATTAGTTTTAAATTATTATAAAGAAGCCACCCAGCAGGTATGGACAGATTGCAGCTGTTTCTGACCTTGCCTTGTTCCTGCCATTCCTAGATGGCCGAATTTGCCTAAGTAAAGAGCTCCCAGCTTGAGATCATGTTTCTCAGTCTTCTTTGCAAGTTAGCCAAGGAAACTATGCTCATGAAACTGTGAGCCCAACTCCTGGATCGCATCACTGAAACAGAAAATTATGCTTCCTCTTCTCCTTTCTTTTCTTTCTCAACGATAGAAACACAAGGATTAGGTAGTAGTTGACAATGTCAAACACGAGGACAAGAGGAGCCTGTGGAATGGTGCATAGAAATATGTTTGTTCCTTGAATGATTTCATGGGTCAGAACTACCTGTCTGTCTTAAACCTTTTTCTCTCAAACTTTTATTAGTTCGAGTTTATTCTCAGTTTCACCTGAATGCCCACTTGTGTCAGTAACCCAAAATAACTATTCTAAAATTTTAATGGAAATTCTTATTGACAAAGGAGCTTTGTGTGATTTCCATAGGAAACATAAAGCATATTGTTTCAGTTTTGATCTTATCAAGATGTTCAATGGTTGATCAATTGCATTATTTCTTTAATTTGTGTTATGCCTAATCTGTAGCAGAGACTGAACATTCAAGTAAGAGTTACAGTACATGTATTTAAGGTGGCGACATATCTCCAGGATAGCTATTCTGGGGCATATAATAGTGACTTTATGTATCAACCTAAGTTTCCCCAAATACGTTTTCTCAATCATCTGTTTCACAGCAATGTTTTTTCTTGAACTGACACCCTCGAGTGGCTTCTTCTGAATGCAAAACAATTAAGTTGCCGCGGGCTTCCTTCAAACCCACTGTATCATTTGCCCTAAGTAATTTCAGTTGCGTTTTACTTTAGCCACATCAAACAATGCTACAAGGCAACTAAAAAATGCAACACATTTCAAATAACCAGAAACCATGGAGATCACATACACAGAGGTCAACGGGATGCTGATACTTCTGTGTATTTCAATGATGTTTGGAAAACTCTTACATTTGAATTTTACTGAGAAGTAGGATAAAAAAATCATGGCATTATTATAAAAAATAATCTATTGCTAGTCAACTCATCTGTTTTAAGCCTGGAAGAATATCATTTCAAATTCAGATAATCACTTAAGGAATAAAAATGTATGGCAATTGTAGAAATTCTTAGGTTCCCATATTGATATTTACTCTTTGCATTCCTTTGTCGGAGTATTCATAAGCCAGATTTCAGCAGAAGTATGGAAAGTTTGAATCTTCACACCTACCCAAGGCTCTGCAACACTCATATAAAATGCATATAGGGGACTAATTGTCAGGGAAGAGAGCCAGGAGCTCCGTGGCGTTGTGTTCCGCAAGGAGCAGATGGCCCACCCACCTGGGGAGTTGTAATATGCACTTAATTGAAATGAAGTCAGAGTCAAGCGGCAGAGACCACATTTGGAATGAGCCATACTCACAATTCTATAGTCTGTTGTTTCTCTCCTGATTTTCTTTCCTTTTTTGGCATAAACCATGTAAATATTGCATACGAATGTGTTTTCCATGCTTTTGCCTATGGAATATTCTAAAAAAGAATTCCAAAAGGTTACACTTACCAAAGAGTTTGAAGATGTTAAATCCCATCTAACAGATTCTTGGAGTATTTTTGAGGACGTGTAATATTCTGATTATTTGACTTTCTGATGAGTTGAATAAAATTTCATTATAGAGTAAAAGGAAAGGCAGTGGGCCCAAACATTAGGAAGCCTAAAGTAGGGACTGAGTGAATATCACATTTTATGAGAGTAAATAAAATGTTTTAATTCCCACTTTTTCTGAATATTCCTTAGTCTAACTGGAAAACTGGTTATCTATATCATCTGATGATTTTTTTTTTTCAGTGCTACATGGAGAGAATTTTGAAGACTAACTCTCATATTTACTACTGATATTCATTTCAGTAGATGCTCTGAGCCATTGACAGCAGAGAAGGGGTTCATTCCTGACCAGGCAGGATGCCCAGCCCCAAACGTTGAAGGTGGCAAGACGATCACCATTTCCCAGAAGCTTGGAGGGATCTGAATCGCCATCATAGCTAAAGCCTTCAATTGCTTGAGATGGCTCCATCCATGATCTTGGCCTCTCTAAGTTCCTCAAGAGCAACAATGGCCTTCACAATAAAAGCCAAACTCTTTGGAATAATTCCCATGTTTTTGAATATTTTTTCCTCATGTTTAAAAAAAAGGAAGCTGGTCTTTGGGTGGTGACTCAGAATTGATGAGGTAAAAGTTGCTGGAATAAGCTTGAAGATGGCACTGTTTTCTATTTTTCTGGGAATGGAGGAGGTTTTACAAGTCACTTTGGCTATAATACTTTATATCCTAAAAATTGTCATATGCTATAAAACTGTGGAAAAAAACCAAGACACTCAATCCTCAATGACTTCATCAGTTACATGCAAAGCAAGATAAGATATGAACAGATATGGTAGCAGAATTATACACATACAACATGGTTTAGAAATATGAAAATCTGACATGGCTGTGACCCTCGATAAATACCTGGTTTGCTTATGGAAGTACATGATTGAGGAGTAGCATTCTGTCAGTTATTAAGCCATGAGGAAAGGTGAATTCACAGACTCTATATGATATTTTAACACCAGGCATGGGGAGTGGTGCAGCTAATAAGACACATGATGACCGAAGCATCTGGTAGACATGTGAGGTATATGTAAGTAGGAAATTTGGTGGATCGCTCTACAGCTAAATTCAGGAGCAGACAGCTTTCAGTTTTCACCTCATGTTTCTGGTGGGAGGATTCCCACAATAGATGAAAGTGAAATTTAGATTGTGCTTGCGTTATTCTCTAGTATATCAATCATTTTGAAACCAATCCATGTTTTCAAGAACAGCATTACAGTAGAACTGATTGTGTTATGTGACTTCAGGTGATTAACTGTTCTGTGAGCCACCTGCTCATGAATTTATATTTATTTCACAATTAGGAATCAAAAGCTGAAGATTCTAAGGTGGGTTTGGAAGGTTTAGAAGAATATTTGAAATACTGTCACATAAAGAGTCATAAGTCAATCAATACCAATTCACAGGTGTTCTGAGGTGCTTTGCAGTTTTGTAAAACAGAAGAATACGACGGAGGGTGAAGGGTCATGCAATCTGAGGCAGGGGGAGGCAGAGCGCAGCCACCTGAGGAACTGGCAGCAGAGAAGGGGTTCAGAATGTCTTGTCGTCATCCTATGTGTACTTAAATTGTTTATTCTTTCTTTCTTTCTTTCTTTCTCTTTCTTCTTTCTTTCTTTCTTTCTTTCTTTCTTTCTTTCTTTCTTTCTTTCTGATAGAATCTTGCTCTGTAGCCCAGGCTGGTCCTGAACTCACTATGGAGCCCAGGCTGGCCTTGGACTCACACCAACCCTCCTGTCTCAGCCTCCTAGGGCTGTGGTTACAGGCGTGCACCACCATGCCTGGCTTATGTGGTGCTGGGGAATCGAACTCCAGTACTTAGCACTTAACTTACTTAGCACCTGCTGGGCATGCACTTTAACCACTGAGTCATTCCTCCAGGCTTTAGATCGCTTCTTCTTAGTTTCAACAGAAATAACCTGTTTTCAGAGGCATTTTGGTCATCAACAACTACAAATGAACTCAGTTTTGTTTTGTGTGATTTATTTTTTTAAGGTGTGTTATAACATCAACGTCATTACAAAGGCGATCCCAGACTCCAGCTGAAGAGGATGGACCAGTTTGAGGTCCAGAGAAATGGAGCTGCAACACAGCCTGTTGTTGCATCCAGGAAGCACAGCCTTGGCTGTCAAGGCGGAGGGGGAGTCTGCTTAATTTACTCACATATAACTACAATACCTGGCTTACTGTAAAAAAATATGACAGAGTCAGATTCAAATTCTTTTAATGTATATCAAAATTGTATTCTTTTGAAAATATATTTGAATTATGAATAGAGACCAAGAAAATTAACATCATCAGGTATGAGATT
The DNA here is from genome assembly GCA_004027205.1 of Ctenodactylus gundi. Taxonomy (NCBI): domain Eukaryota; kingdom Metazoa; phylum Chordata; class Mammalia; order Rodentia; family Ctenodactylidae; genus Ctenodactylus; species Ctenodactylus gundi. Next base: position 35,515 of record PVKB01000313.1, on the reverse strand, counting down.
GAGCTGTACAAATAAAAGAAAATCAAGCAACTAGGTGATATAAATTCATATAAGCTGGCTTTTATCTATTAACAACGAGATTACTGGACCATTATGGAAGAATACAACATGCTTAGAATGAGTATTAAAGGAATTCACTAAAATTTTGTGTCTTAGTGTATAATTTATAAAACTGCATATGTAATAATTAACAGAAGCAGATATTAAGACATGCCATGTATAAATCTACTAGCTATTTTTTAATTTAAAAGAATTAATTCTAAATCATAGATTGAATATTAAAACAATATAGAACAAAAAATGATTAGGAAAAAGAAAATCAATGTCTTTCTTAAAAACATGCATCTGACTCTCTAATTAATAGTTATTAATTTTTTTCATACACAAACTTTTGCTGTCAATTTTGTGCTTTCTGATTTGTAGCAGCTCTTTTCTTGTTTAAGTGAACTTCTAGTATACTAGGAAGACAGCGATTTGTACACAGCCCCATAGAAATATTTCCTAGGTAATTTTCAGCCTTGAATGTCACTAAGCCGACCACCAGGGAAGTGGGGCAGTGGAGTGTTGTGAGGGAAATAATGTTTGCTCTCCTGAGATATGAGTCATTCTGTCTTCTTGGGATCAAAGTGGGACCCGGCAGCACGAGATTCCATTAAGGACATAAAAGTGAGCATTTTCAGCCCGTTATCTCCTGTCATTTCAGGCACAGGGAAAACGCTGTGACGTGCACGTGGGGTTTTTTTAGTGCTTTCTAACAAGTGAATGTAGCAACAGTATGATATGACTAGCAATCACCCATTGAAGTCATGCATATACTACACAATCGAAATAGTGGCAGAGCTTGGATCTCGCTCTGATGTATTGTGAAATCATCCCTACTATTTTAAGTAACTCTGGCTGAGAAGTTTAGGAAGATTGGGGCAACAAGCATGCACACGTGTGTGCACATTCTCTCTCAGATCTACCGGTGACTCCACATGGGAAATAATAAATCTTTAAATTCGTCATTTCAGTCATGAATTGATGTGCTATAAGTTATAGGCACACAGATCGATCAAGAAGGCATGAGGCTTCATACATGTGAAAAATCAACGTTCAAGCAAAATAAACCTGAGTATCATTCCTGGGAACTACTGAAGGAGATCATAAGCTCTTACAGATTTTATTTGCGTCTATATTTTTTAACTTTCTAGAATCAAGGAGTAAGAAGTCTTAGCAACTGTGACAGTCTAAGTTTCTTACTGCACAGATGCATATTTGTAGAAAAAAAGATTAAAGGACTTGGTTTATGACATACAAAGATTGATTGTAGAGCTACTAGTAGAAGCCAGGAAGAAAACCATTCCTCGTTTTCTTTAGTATATTAAATTTAATTGTACAAAGGTAGGCAGCAACATTGTGATAGCTAACCTTACATTAAGAATCCAGGAGGAAATGATAGCTAATGACCGTGAACCATTCAACTGGTTGGTGATCAGCCCACAAAGACACAGCAGCCTCATGTATTTGCACCATAAGGAAAGAGCGCAATAAATTATTAATGTTGGGAAATATGCGGAGTTACAAGACTATGAAGAAAAAGCACTGAAATACGAATGTCTGTCAACCCTCCCCATGGAGGCCCGTCTCGATTCCTGACTTTCTCCTGCTGGGCGACTGAACTAGGATTCAGTCGTAAGGAATCACCTAACAGTGGGGTCCAGCTGGATATATAACGCCACCGCTAAATTGAAGACAGAGACACAGGCTGGCTCTTCCTTTGCCTGCCTCCTGTCCTCCCGTCTGTGTAATATTTAAATAGAGGGAGTTTGAGATTTTCCCAAATGCAGAAGGTGCCTGTGATTTGCGTCTTTGATAACAGGGATTCTATTGTTTCTGTAGCTTTGACAACTGGTTGGCATCTGAGAGATGATGTGGAAATTCAGAGATTAAACAGCTCTAGAGAAGCTTCCTAATGAATGGCATTCTTCTTATATATATATGTTCCTGCAGGTGTTTGCACGTGAGATGTTCATTGTTGAAATATTTTTCTTCCTACCCATCACCTACCCATTAGAGGTACTATGTGATGCTGGACCTCCAACCCTTCTTGGATGGAGTTTTCCCCTTTTCTGAAACTCCTTTTAAGAGCCTAGGGCAGTAGTATTAGCTGTTTCACTTCTACAGTGTTCGCCTTCATACAGTGGAGTTGGCCCTGCATCTCTGACAGCTAGGCAGGAGCGAAGTCCTCTCCATTACTGAAACTTCAGGGACTGGATAGCACTTGGCTTATGACAGATTTTAATACAAGTTAACTGAATGGATAAAATATTGTAAGTTAATTTGGCTTGCACATAATCATCTTTTATGTACCTGGTCTTTTTCCTTACATTTTAAAAATCTTTTCTTAAAAGTCTCAAAATGAGATCATTCTGAAAAGCACACAAATACTAATTCATACTTATTACCTGCTAGGTAATGGAGGTAGGAGCATTAAAACAACAACAAAATAAACCACACTATTGCCTCTTAAAATCCATGGGAAAAATATAAACAATCAATCCTGTGTTAGGCAGCCACGGGAGCTATGCAGGAGAAAAAAGGAATGATAATAGCTTATTTAAACAGAATGGTCAAGTGCTGTTTTATACGAAGGTCAGAGAAGATCTAATTGTAAAGATGATGGCTAAAAAAAAAAAGTGAAAGTTAAGTGGATATAAGAAGAAGATCAGAAGGAACATACTAAGAAATGAAACTAAGAGGTGTAAACACCTTGTCGTGAAAGCGCTTGATACGTTAGCAGTACAGACAGGAGAAATCTGGTGGGAGCGATCTGTTGCTTTGAAGGATAGTAATACCAGATAAAGTCATAGAACAAATGTAGGGAGTGTTGCTATAGACCAGGAGCATCTTAAGGATTATGGGAGGTTTTTAAATAACAGATTAATGCAATATTAGAAACACTTTAGAAACTATTTCTTTCTAGCTATCACTTGAAAGATCATCCTGGAAGGGCATAATCAGAATATATTTGCCATGGCTGTCCTAAAGAACACCACATACTGGGTGACGAAAGAGACTTACTTTCTTAGAATCTTGTAAGTTACAAGTTTGGGCTCAAGACATCAATAGCACTAGCTCTTTTTGAAAATTGCTAGAAAATCTGTTTTATACCTATCCCCTAGTCTTTGTCAACTCACTATTGATATTGCTATTCTGTGACTTATCAAAATATATGTTGCATGTTAAGAAATTATTGCAATAAGAGATGCATTGCCATTAACCTCCTCAAAAATACCTTCTCTCTTTGAAGATCGTTATCCAATTGATCTCGCACCTCCTTCCTTCTGGAAGTACTTTTTGTGTGTCTTTGAGGTACGAACAAAAATATTACGAACGCTGATGCTGATTTTGAGTGTCATTGAATATAAAGTGAGGATTGAACCTTACTGAGGCCTCAATCCACCTAAATTGCTGGACCTGGCAGTAGGTGGCTTCTGGTTTCTCCCTGAAGTCCAATTGACCATGGAAGGAAAACATCTTGAATTGACATACATAGGACATTAAGGCAGCCACAACATCACATTTAAGACCTTGTGAAAGAGGACTTCTAGAACTGCTTCAGAAAGTGGGAAGAATGGTAGGATAAGTATATTGAAGAGAAGGGAAAAATATTTTGAGATAAATTAATGACAATTTCTTACTATTTTTCAATTCAAAGAGAAATAAATGTCAATGTGTCCTTTACTATATTTTTAATTTAAAACTTCACTGTATTTTTATCAGACCTTATAGATTCATCACATGAGTTCTGACTTTTTTATTTCTCTAGGAAGCTTGCTCTGTATGTCTATTAAGTATTCTTCTTATATGGACATCATTGTATTTGATTAGAGTGAGCCAACTGATCTTGTCTTAATGTAACAACATCCCATCAAAAATATTTCTAACTGAGGTTACATTCTAGGGTACTATGGGAATTTTAACATGTTTTATGAGAATTCAATTTAATCCATGCCAATGATCTTTGAGAATTGTACAGTTTAAAGATAATGGTGACCCGGAACCGAAACCCAGGAAGCAGAGACAACTGTTCATTACTGGCATTCTTTTGGCAGTGTTCTCAACAGTTTTGTTTATTCTTTGGAGGTAGAGAAAAAAGAATAGAAGAAATAAAGTGAAATGCCAGCATTTGGGACCTGAATAGTGCTGTTTCTTGAGATTGAGGTGAGATGCAGATATACAGATGAAGATCTTTACACATATTAGCATATGAACACGGAGATCAGGTAATTCTTTAAGAGATGTTAAAAAATATTAGTCACACAATCCTCTAGCTTATAAAAATTCATAGCTGCCAGAGACTTAAATCATTATAGTTCAGCCAATTGTTATTATAGGCAAAGTAGTCAGTATTTTTCCAGGTACTTATTTTAAAAATAAAATTAAACACCTAGCTTCAAGGATACAAAAACTTGTAGTGACAGAAATAGAAAAAAAATACAGATCTCAGATTTCTTGATTTTTTTTTAATCCAACACGTTTCCCTTTATATTATTAGGCTATTATTAGGCTTTCATCAGCATTTTTTTTTTTTTTTAGTTCCACACGCAGTTAGTGAACAGCAGTTGGCAGCCTAATGAAACAAAATTCTTTAAAATTACAATGTTGTACCCTGTAGTTGAGTGACAAAGATTCCTCGTAAAGGTCCTTGCTCTTTAGTATATTATAACAAAATTTATGGACACAGCCGGATGGTTAAAAATATCAAAAACTGGAATTATTTTGGAAATTGAACAGGTTATTTTTTTCACCTATACTCGGTGCTTTCAAACAGGATTTGATGCTGAGACTGTGCTGCCTGAGAGCCCAAAAGCTAAACATGCAGAATCAGCCACTCACCCACTTTCTGCCCACAATGTCACCTGGCAACTGACTCCATACCCTTGTTGAGTCCGAGACAACACATTGCTCATTAGAAGATTTGGTTGGCATCAACTTTTTGTGTGTGGCACCTTTGCTAAATTTACACTGCAAAAGATTCCGGAAGATACAATTATTGTGCCAATCTTCTGCTAGTCTTTAACAAAGCTTGATTTATTTTTATGTTAAAACTCCCTAAACATTCTTTTGGATTACTTTCATTTTTCCAAGAAAATTTATCGAAGCTAGCCACACAAAATGATGTGACTCAGTGATCTTTAAAATGTGCATACATATTCTACATACTTGTAATACATGATTAAAGGACCATAAGTCATCTTTGTTAGCATCTATAAAACTACTTCAATTACTGTCAATGGATTTTTATCATGTTACAACATTAACTGATTTATCATCGCTGCAGTTGACTAGCTGCAACTGTAAGAAATATTAAAATGACTTCAAAAATAGAAAAAATGTTCTATCTATGAGGAAGTTTACGCTATTAGGGTTTTGCAGTGAGGATCTCAATGGGAGATGTCTGGAGGTAATGGTAGTTTTTTATTTGACCATAGATGAGAAATCACTGAGCGGATTCAGCAAATTTCTGAACTAAGGGACAGAATAAGTTTGCCATGCTCTGATATGTTATAAATATTCATATGCACTTAATGTTCACAGTCAAACCTCAATCAAATGCAGCATTAATGTACTGACTGACATCCCCTACAATGCTTTCAATTGGAAAATTCCACCAATAATCAAAAGAGAGAAAAAAGAGCAAAAAGAGGATCATCCTTTTAACTAAAGCATCCGACCCATTTTTGGTGTCAGTCCTATTAATAATATTGTGGAGTTAAATTGCATGTACCAGCGCATAAAAAATTGTGACTCTTGATTTTTTAACTGAATTTTAGTCTAACAAAGTAAAGTTTGCACTTTATACTAACATGCAGTAAAATAAATTTTATCAGATGGTAACAAGAGCTACTTGTTTCAGAATGCATTATTTTCTAGGAATTTCCTAAAAAACAACATTGAGAAACAGATAAAACTAAATGTCATCTCTGTTGTGCTTCTGCACACATTACTGTGAATAAAAAGAAAATGGTGGAGATAAACACACTTGCAATTTTTATATTGCACTGATAAATTCCATCCAATACGAATAAAAGTAAGTATTCTGTGTTTAAAGGAAAATAGGTGGTGGTGTAGATCACAGCATCCGGAAGGCACTTGTGGCAGGTGCAGTAATTTAAATCATCCTCAACGCTTACAGAGGTAGCCATGATAGGAGGCCAAGTGGGTAGAAATACCAAGCAGAATAGTTCTGAAGCACTTTACTTTTCTAACAGTCTTGAAAACAGAATAGATTTCCATCTCTCCCAGGTGGCTTGGCTGTGACCCCAGTCACTCACACACACACACACACACACACACACACACACACACACTGGAATTCTCAAATTCCTTCCAGTCTGCCCTTTTGCTCAGTGGTTCAAAAACCAGATCAACATCCAGTGAGGGGTAGAAATAAACAGGTTCGTTGCTGTAGTGTCCACTAGAGGGCACTGGAAAGGCAGAGCTGGGAACTGGAATCCCACTTTATCCTTAATGAAGGGGTAGATTCTTTAGAAAAAAAGAAACATTGGTGTCTTTTTTTCTAAGCACACATTAATTTACAACATTCAGTCTTCAAAAACAACGTGAAATTGGCATTGTTGCAATTTTTAAATTTCAACTTGTCAAATTATCATAGCTTTCCATTCCGTGTTCCCTCAATAGTCTGTAAAGGAACCAGATTCCCATTAAGATGATTGCATAGTGCAGTTTGACACTGACTCTCATCGATAGGGAAGTGGTATTAGATTATTTTTAGTCCCTTTGATACTTTCAGTGTTTAATTTGAAACATTCAAATTGTGATTCCAAATCTTGACTGTTTTTATTCTCTAGGAGGAATATTTTGAGAATATCATAAAGTCCAGATCATTATTCAGATATTTCTGCAAAGATATACACACTAAATGTTTATATTTCAAGATAATGTGTTTCCTAAATCATTAAATATATATATATATATATATATAAATATATATATATATATATATATATATATATATATATATATATATATATATATATATATATATATGAGATTGAAAAATGATTCCTTTTGACAATTTTTCATTTTGTCCTATAACTTCACAGGATTTGTGAAGACATCAAAAAATATGAGAGAAAGTTTGAAAAAATATCACGAGTGCCTTTGAATTTAAAATATTACAAAGACATTTAAAAGATCAGCCACACTAGTGAGTGGGAACTTTTTACATTTTTTTAATGTTGCAGTGATCAAAAATCTCAAGAAGGATCCATTTTATGATAATTGATACTGTCCTATACACATCCTGGGACACAACTTACAGGCCGATGGTAATCAGCTTTGCCTGGTGCTGCCTTTTTGTTTGTTTCAACATATAGGACTATTACACACATTGCCTCACACGTTTTGTAGGGCCACTTGGAGTTACATCAAATGCCTTCCAAGACATAAAAAGAGGATGCATATGTGGATGATATTAATTAACATAATTTGGTGGGAAGTGTGAATTTTAACATCCCTACATTTTTGCATTAAAGACCACTGGGGTTTAGTGGACATCTGCATTTGTTCTAATTTTGTAGAATTTGCAACATCTGTTACTTTTGGAAAGGTAGAAAACAAAAGAACATTGAGGTTTCTGGCTTCTATATCCCTCTCATTTGAAGGAAGTCTCAATGTCTATTTTTTTTTAAAAAAAAATTATCCATTTTCACATGTATCTAGAATGCACCTAAGAACAGGGTTGCATCTGTTGACTGATGGCAGCTGTGGGCTCTATGCCCTGCTCCCCATGGTGCTAGCTGGTAATCCCTCCTAGCTGTGAGAAGTGAGGCTGTTTCTCAGAAAGAAAACTGAGATCAATTAGAACTATACCTTTGTCTGACTCACTCTGTTCCACAAAACGATTACTCATCATCCCGGCAGTGGTTTGGTTTCTCTAAGTCTTATTTGGAAGCTGCCAAGATGTAGTCAGATGCAAACACGATGATATGGAAGCATTTAAACAACGGAGACGGGCAGCCTGGCAGCAGCAACTGAGCGTTTTTATCTCAAGCTCTAGACAGTGAGGCAACAGAACAGAGCAGCGTAACTCGGGGACAGCGCTGAAAAGTGTGGCTGCACAAGACAGCACCGGGTGTGGCTGCACAAGACAGCACCGGGCGTAGCAGGCCGACCGACAGCATTTGGCTTGTATCAGGATATGGATTCAAAGGAACTGGAGAACAGAAAATAAGCTTCAAATTTCCTTTCTCAAAATTAAGTCCAGCCCCTGACTACTGTTCTGTGTTGCTTGGGGTTTTGAATACACAAAAGCAGACAGGCTTTAATTCATATCTGGTAATGGGCTCTCTCTCTCTCTCTCTCTCTCTCTCTCTCTCTCTCTCTCTCTCTCTCTCCCTACTTCAGTGTGTCTTGTTCACTGCAGTTTTGTGACACATCTAAACTTTAAATCATCCATTTATTCATGGATTCCTTTGAAAGAACTTATGATGGACTTGGCACTCTTTACTTTCCGGGGTTACTCCAGCAATCAAAGACACAGAAATTCCCATCACTACCCAGGAGCTCACAGGTGACAGAAAATAAATATGCGCAATAATGTCTAATGACCCTCCTGGTATGTCAGCTATGCAGCACAGTAAAGCAGGAAAAGTAATAACTTGGACTTAGGGAACAATTCTGCTTTTAAATAAATAAAATAATAACAGAAGAAGAGTTAGTCGCAGGTGAAAGAACAAGGGCCCTGAGCCCATATGTGGTTGTGTGCACGAGTGTGTGAGAGTGTGTGCAGGGAAAAAGAAAGGGACATAGGCGGGAAAGAGGTTGAGCCTAGCTGTGCTGCTAGGTTACCTCCGAGAAAGCAGAGCCTACAAGCCACCTTGCTTCCTTCTTTTGTGCCTTCCTTCTTTTACTCACATCTTTATATGACAAAGGCTTATTGAACATCTACTATGTATTCAGTCGCAGTCATTGAAACAAGTAAATGTCAATGTAAGGTCAATGAGAAATAACAATGACTAAAAGTCAGCCCCTTGGAGGACTTAGGGTTTACAGAACTATCCACATAAATACCTCGATTGGCCTATTTTTGTTTAAAGTTTGCCTACAATTCGTCTCATACATGATATAATCTTACTATGATTCAATAGTTTTGAAAATACCTGAGATCTGGAAAATACATTCTAGTCACGTAACTATTTTGGTAAGTTTGATTCTTTGAAAGCCTCCTGCCCACAAGATGCGGGCGAGGGCCCTCCGAGCTGATTTGATGGTATAGGGAAAGTCCAAAACTCTTTGTTCGGGAGTCTCACTCCAGCTTCCTGTAAGTCTACCGAGACACAAGGGGCATTTCTCATTTCCCAAACTGTTACCTCATTTGGCGTCTCTTCTGCCAAGCCTCTCGGAGGCTTCTAGGCCAGATTCACTTGTCCTTTCGCTCCCCTATTCATGCTTGTGTTGCCTTGAGGAACTTGCATTCCCCTGCTCCACTGAGCAGGTCCCTGCTCATGATTACTATTCCCAAACTCAGCTCCAAGGCCCTATTTAGCATATGCAGGACCTGTAAGTGTTCTCAGCTAACATAAAGTGGCCTTTATTTTCATGAGTAGAGATTTCCTTTGTAATGCTCCCCTTAAAAGGAAATTTTATTACCAGCAAAATATTTTCATAACAAAAATAATTCATAATCAGTTCCAAGATTGTTAGTTGAAATCTCTAAGTTCCACTCCTCTACGTATCTGGATTTCTGATCTTTTATCAGCAAGTTCACAACCATGAACAGCATGGCAAGGTGTTTGTTCCAGCAGGCTGCCTTACTGCTGGGCACCTCTTCCTTTGCCTTGGGATGATTATGTTTCCCATTCTGCTCTGATCGTTGCTGCTTACTATGAAGCTTTGACTACCTCAGCTGTGATTCCATTTGTTTGCTTTGAAATGAGTCAATTTTCCTATTGCTGAGGCCTCCTGTTTTTTTTCAGAAAAGCAATAATGCATTCAAATGTGGCTAAAACACCTTTAGAAACAGCAACTGTACCACCTTGATTATTCTGTGATTCCTCCTCTCACACACAGGTTCTCAGCTGTTACTCTTCTTTTAACAGAACTACTTCATTATTTCTTTAATTTGGCGTCAAGGTGAGGACCCTAGGTCCAGGGTAAAGATCAGGAACTCATACAACTTAACTGGAGTGTAATGCTTAACTTAGATAAGCACGCAATGCTTCAAAATTCACAAAAGATTCATTTTATGCCTGGGCTAAGGGTGACAAAAGACTAAATCAAAGCCTTTTCTCCTAAAACCTTGAGATAGGGCCTAGATGGCATGAGGATTCCTCTCTGGTTCTGCTTATGAAGAAAGAAGGAAAAGATGGTTCTAGCAGGTTCTCTAACTGCATTAGATTTGAACAAAGCTTGACATCTAGTATTTGCCAAGGGAAACTTTATGTGTTGACTCAATCCAGTGTCTTTTGGCTGCACAATTCCATGTATAACGTAATATTTCAACTCCCACGTGCAGTAGTCCAAGTGTGTCCAATCTGCAGCTTGACATTTTTTTAATCCTCCATTAAAAAAAGGCACGCAGAAGAACTGTCTTAGGCCACACAAAAATATATAATATAATTAATGTGCAAATATTAATGCTAAACCATACTCAGATAACACTGCAAAACATTAAAAATAAACAAATAATAACAAAAAAACCCCATGTGTCATAAGTTAGACATGCCTGCATAGTGTCCTCTTAAAATACCTTCAGGTAAGCGCCCCCTTCCGAATCATATACAGATATTTTCCAAGTAGTTGATATCCACGCCAGGCAATTTAACATTGTGATCTCATTTACTACACAGTTCAAATAATTCTCAAACCTTCCACGATGGTGGTCTCTCATCACCATCCTCACTGCTGAGAACACTATTCAGTTTCATCTTTGCCTGCTTATGGTAATTTGTGACACAGGCATAGGAAAAATAATACAACAGAGTTGTCAACTTCAAGGTCTTGTCTTGTTCCAAAGGGCTGATGATTTTTGTCTTAGTGGACCAGGCTTCAGGGACTACAGCGAGGAGGAGGGGAGAGAGGGAGACAGTGCACAATATGGTGAGTGTCACTTCTGTCATTTAAAAGGTCTTCAGCAGTAAATATCTACTGACACCGAAGTAAATCCCGGCAGTTTGCAGCATGACTTGTGGGGCCATCCACACAGGAAGAATATTTTTCTCCTTCTCTGGGTACTTGCTCCTGGCTTTGCTGCTTACTGTTAGGATAATGGGCTGATTCTGTCCCCATGTTTTGTCCTACGAGTCGGAGGGACCACCTTCTCTTTCTTCTGCACTCTTCCTGCAGCCAGCAGCAGGCCATATGCACTTCAAAACAGCATGCATAGACTTCTGAGGTTATAGACCACGTCTCCCAGGACCAAGTGAGTCTAGAGAGAAAGAGAACTTTCTGAAAACAATCTTATCACACATTTCACCAGATGTTGCCCATATTGTAAAAGGAGGATATTTGATTGGGACAAGTGTAAGTCAACTTTCGAAAGTAATGTCTGCCTCATACATGGGGATGAGTGTGGGGAGTAAAAACAAAGGAAACTTATTTTTTTGTGGTTTATGGGACTCATTAGATGCAATGCGTCAGGTGGGAATTGAGGCATGAAGGTTTATTTATAGGATCCTAATAAAGAGACTTCAAAAAGGATATCATGCATTCAGCCAGAATGAAAAACATCTTTTAAGAGCTATCAAGTCTGAATATTCCTCTAATTCAATTTATTTTTCTCTATATTTCCGGTGTCCCAAGTCCACACTATGGCTGCATCATTACAGATAGTTGATGAAATTTGGGGTGTCACATGCCCTCCATGCCCTCCATGGAAAGGAAAAATATCATCAATTCTTCTGATAAAGAAAGTGCTATCCTACCTCCCCTGAAAGATTTGACGAATTTTATTTAATTTTTCTGTGAGAATATTAATAAACATGGTTGTTAGGTTCTCAATAGTACTGATGAATCACTTGGCTTTTAATTAATTTTGAACAATTTAACAAATTTCAGTTTCTAGGAGAGTTATTAAAAACAGAAAAAAATTTTCTCTACATCATTAGGCAATCTTAGGGGCTAAAAAGTAGTTGCATACCTTATTTATATCTACTATTGTAGAGATATTACCTATTTTTAGGTGTTGAAATAAAGATACAAGAACTAAGAGAAAAATAAAATATTGTTATTTTACTATTTGTTACTGAGGAGCTTTCATTTAATTAATATAAAAGTATGGCTTGATGAATAATATGAAGAATGGATTAGTGATTCTATATCTTTGTGTTCTGGTCCAGATCATATCACTTGGGGTTCAAGGTAATTTAAGATTTATTCTTTACCTTTGAAAAAAAGACTAATACTCTGGTTTTGTTGTTAAAAATAGATTGTGCCCACAATTTATTGTTTCAGAAAAGATCAGAGATTTCTGATTCTAGATGTGTAGAGCTGTCATTCAGAACAGTAATATGGGGCAATTCCTTCGATTAAATCTTCCTTTGAGTTTTACCAGATAATAGATAATAGATAACCTGCAGTGTCACTCGTTAGTATCCCACCAGCAAAGTAAACAGAATAATGATTAGCATGAGGTCATCGGTTAAAATTGAATTAAAATTTAATATACTGCTTAACCTTGTATTTAGTACCGAAGAAAGGATGACCTATGATGGTGTGGAAGAGACACTGTCAGATTCTGTATCCCAATTTGGCCTTCGAGCCATTACCTTGTTGGGATTGTCTACCACACAAATACTAACACCATAAACAATGCATTGAACATCTTCCTCTTCAACCTCTATTTAGTTGTTAATAGTATACACACAACTGTTATTATTATATTATTGTCAAAACTAAAGGTAATTTTTCTATATTTCCAGACATAGTCACATTCATAGACTTTTCCAAGTATCCTTCTATGACCATTCTACTGTCATAATCGTAAAGAGTGCTAGCTGTTGCCAGTAGAGTCATTAAGTGAACATGCTTTATTTACTCCATAGGATCTTAAACCAGAGAAAGTGAGCTCCATAGTTGGATAGTATAGTATGATGTACTAGAACTATGTGCCTCTGGATAAGAAGCAGACCAAGGAAATGATTGAATTCTTTTAGAATGAGAATAAGAGGATCACGGACCTTGAATTTAGGAGCTCCCCTTGGAAGAGGAAGGCCTTATAATTAGCAATCTCTGGCAAGAGCAAAGAGTGGTGAAAAAGACCTCAGTGCAGCAGGAGAGTGACTTCATCAGGAGTCCTACAAGATGACAGGCTTCAGATTTTTTGATCTTTCTATAGATTTAGCAAAGAGATGCTCTTTTAAATTTTACAACTGTGAAGATAGAGTGAAAATCTAAATATAAGTCCATCGTTTAATTTTCTCTATATCACATTTTGGTACAATAAGTTCTTAGTTCCTTATTAGGACATTAAGAACCTGTAATTTTGAGCCAGTATATAGGATCCAGGCATGGAAGTCCACCAATCTGGTAAACTGAGGCAGGCAGATCACAAACTCAAGCCCAATCTGGGCCATTTGGCAAGTTAGCAAGACCCTATCTCAAAATCAAAATTAAAAATCGGCTGACTGTGTAGCTCATTATATAGGCTCTGGGGTCTGTTCCCATTGTCATGAAAAAGAAAGAATGCATAAGTTTAAAATAAATTTTTTATAAAAAGAATCTAATCAACTTTTTCAACCTAAAGTGAAAGTTAAATGAATTTTTGTCTCCTGTGGAAAAAAAAAATATTTAGCAAAAAAAAAAAAAAATAGTATTCTGATCCTTGAGAACAGAATGACAGGGACAACTGATGGCAAATGAATAATATGCATTACTAACTGGTGCGTTTAATGTTTGCAAACCTCATAAAGACTGTTCCAGTTTTTATTTATCCCTCAAGAGTATGTGACCCTAAATTTTCTTAAGTTCCATAAATATTGACCAGAAGTAGTATCCTCCCACCCTTTTGGATTCTGGTTTCATAGCAAAAACCTTGACCCAGATATCTGATATATATATATATATATATATGAGAGAGAGCTAAAATACATTTGCTGTGGCTATTTACATTTTTTTCTGAAAATGTGAAGGATATGACACAACTTGACTTACAAGGTAATAAGCTTAGCTTGTTTTTAAAATGCATACATCAACAGAGTAAGATAAAACCCCTAAGCCAGAGAGACAATTCGTTACAGCAAAAGCCATGTTTAGAGCAGGATCTTGGCATTAGTTCTCCACACCTAAAATTTCACAGGCAAGATGAAACCCTCAGTGTGCACCGGGTGGGTTTATGCCACAGGAGAGGAGCTCTTAAATTATGAGCTTCTGAACTTTTATAGGCTTCTTGGCAATCAGTTGAGTCTCTTCACTCTCCCAAGATTAATTACTCAGTAACATAAATAAGAAAACATTTCCAGTGAAGGAAAGAAAACTTCAGTTAGCTGGCACATAAAAACAACCATCAAGCTTTAATATCCTGGAGTGTCTCTGGATAATTGTTATTGTGAAGAGATTTTCTACAGTACACAAGATATGTCTGCCCACTGCTTAAAGGAAGCCTTGAAAGACAAACAGCATAAGAAATCCATGAGAATTGTGTCTTTGTTCTTCACTGATGCTCTTTTTAGGATGAGGAGTAACACTCCTACATATTTTGTAAGATATAGATAATGATAATTGTCATTACCATGAAGGAAGTGATTTATAACTGACCTCAACAGGTAGCTACAATGGATTCTTTATAGCCAAGGTTGTCAAATGTCTATTAAGCCATGTAGAAACAGTTGACTCTATGAATGAGAGCTTAATTGTCTTGGTTGAATTGGTTTTTTACTTTCACCATTGATCTCTACACATATACAATACAGCTTCTTTTTGTCAACTTGTAAGTTTCCATTTTAAGGAATAATTTACATATATAGAACTATACTGATCTAAAGTGCATATAGCTTCATGGGTTTTAACCAATGCACATAGCAAGGTGTGCTAAAGGATAAATATCTCTGTGATGCAAAAACTTGTCCCCTAGGACTAATGGCCAAACATCTGCAACCATAAAGAGAAGAGGCTCACTTTGGCTTACTTTTTAGAAGATTCAGGCCTTGATTCATTGGCTATAAGCCAGAAACAGCATGGCAAATGGGTAAGAAAGAGAAAACTATTCAACCTACTGCTGTAGTGATGAAAAGAGAGAATGGGAAAACCCAGAGACAAAAATATGCACAGAAACTTTCCTTTTCCAACCAGCGTCCAACTCTGAGAATAAGACATTTGGTGGACTTGTTGTTGTCTAAATCATCACATTCTGCCACTCCAGATGACTCATGTTCATTGTGTAATGTAAAATGTATTTAGTCCATATCTAGGTACCGCCTCATGCTTAATGGTATTAGCACTCATAAGGCGGCTCGGTCTAAAGTCTTCTCTGTGACTCAAGGCAAATTCTCTGATGAGTCCTACTGAAAACAAAAAGATAGTTAAGTGCACTCAACACACAGTGGCTAAAGGTATAAATTCCCATTCCAGAGGGAGAATAGGGAGGCAAAAAGGAACTTAACCTAAGTAAGACCAAAACCTTGCAGGGCAAACATTAAATCCTGTTGCTCCAAAACTCTTATTTAAGAAAATGTGGTGAAAACCGAACTCCACAGGGCTTCATTACCCTGCCTTTATGACCTATCCAGTTGCTTCTCACATAGCACCTGTCTTAGAACAGCTCTGCTCATGGTTTGTGGCTTTTCTCAGAACTTAGTTTACATTCCTGGCATTTTTAACCTCCCGCGGTCTTCACGCACTATTGGCTTCACTCTGACTGCTTTGCGTGCTGTCCTGTCAGGGAATCATGACGTCACAGGCAAACCTACCTCTGAAGTCTGAGTGGAAGCTTCTGTGAACTCACAACTCTCAAGCTGTACCTGCCTAGAAAAACAGCGGGTTGTGGATTATGCCCCAGCAGTAGTGAGACCTCCTTACTCCATGGCTGCAGTGGCCAGACAACTCTCAGTGGTCCTTACTTCCCTTTCCAGCCTTGAATGAGCAGGTCATTTGGGCCATCTACTTAAATTAAAGCATTACAAAGGCATTTACATTATTTTTACTATCTTGAGTCTGTGAAATTTAAGGTCTAACCTATCACACAAATGCCTTCAACCCATCTTTTCTATTATCTTGATGGAAAGTATTTTGTTTTCTTTTAATCTTTTCAGCAACTGGTTGTCTTTTACCCCGATTTTATAGGCACATTCTTTCTAGCAAAATTAGAAACTTTTTTCATGTTTTCTGTATCTTTTGCTTCTGATTCTTACTATAAAACTGGTCAAAAGCAGCCGACAGTATTCCTGCCACTGCTTGAATGTTGGGTGGTCTTCAAACATCTTCTGTCAGACCTGTTAATCTAATGCCCTTAACTGTAGTCTCCTGCAAAGTCCCCAAGACATGAGCAAAATGAAAATAAGTGTTCTGTAAGTGTGAAACTTACACATTTCTTATTTCAATTCCCAATAAAACCCTCATTTTGTGACTGATATTTTATGATCCTTGTTTTCATAACTATTATAGGTCAGAATTAAGAGACCACCAAATGACAACTAAAAAAAAACAATGCAAATAGCAATACATCAATTTATGCAAGATAAGGATCTTTATGAACACCAGAGATGTTATCAAGACTGGTGGTCAGACTGTCCTTGGATTCTGGGTGTATCTTCAGAGAGCGGCCGTGAGTAAGTTTTGCATAAAGCTTATATAGGGAGTTTTACATCATTACATACATCAGACATAGTGACCAATCATAACCCAACATTCAGCCAAATTTCTTGGCTGACCATCCCTGGAGTGAAATGACTCTTGGCAGGCTGTCATGGAGGCACGGCGGGGGGGGGGGGGGGGATGTCAAGCCTCTGTCCTTATCACAAGATTCCAAAGATATCCTGATAAGTGCACAAGCCAGGCTCCAAGGCAAGGCAGGAAGGGCCTCACAAGATGAACTCGTGGCCAACTGACTTATGAATTTTAACTTACGCTGTAAACTCTGACTCCCACAGGAAACACATAACCTGAATAGCATAATCACCACAAAATATTGACAGTTTGAGTTATATCATTTTACAACCTGGTTACAGAAAGTTACAAAATTATAGAAGTACATCTAAAGTTGGACTTTTAGAACACTGTCACAATAACCACATTCCCATCAACACTCTATTCTTCTGAGCTCTGACCAGTACCTCTCATCAAGCATTGCTTATAGTGTTCCGAATCTTCTTTAGCCTATATCTTCAAACTTTCCAACCTCCTCCCACAAGCCAATTTCAAAGGCTTCTGAATCACACAATCAGACATAGTCACAGCAATGTCCCCACTCATGATTTGAATTGAAATTTCAGAAGAAATTATATCAGTCAATAAAACCTTATGGAAAACAAGAGAAAGAAAATGTAAACCCTGCAAAGCACGTATTGTCTTGTAACTAACAAAGAGAAATGAGCCAACAACATTCACCAATGGGACTCCTTAGTCCTTTAATAAAAGGAATGGTCTACAAAGACAAGTCCAGAGGGGCCTGGAAAGAGAACCCCTTGTGATGGCCTTGGACTGATAAAGCCCTTGGAAGAGGAAGCCGTGGTACTTAACAGAGAGAAACAAGGCTTGGATGGTGTGTCTACTTTGAGTAGAAATCTGGAAGGGATTTATACAGCAGAAGGTAAGACCAAGAGAAAATAAAATAAATTATTAATGGAAGTGTTGACTTAAGCCTGTGTGACAGACAACTAATACACATTGCAAATTCTTGTATTTTTTTTCCTACTTTGGGTAACATTAATAACAATCTGGTAGCTGCATCTATATTTCTTTCTGTCCTGTTTTTTTATGTCACTGACACAAAGGTTTTAGGACACGTACATGGTCCATCCGCATCTGACTTTGAAGTAACTCAATTTGAACAGGGATTTGCGTCCTAGCTGCATAGGAACAGGAAGAATAGGTCAAGTAGGATTGGGCAGTGGAAGTGAGATGTGTAGTTAATAGTATCTACAACAGGGCTTTGATATTAAATTTTGATATTAAATGAAATTTCCAATGACTAAGTCAACTGCAGAGTGAGACACTGCCTCAAAATAAAAATAAAAATCAATGACTAAGTCAGGTACATTGCTTGGTATATCATATTTCTCTCTCTGGTACTGGAAATGAAAAAAGAAATAGACACACTGACATTTTTGCCCACTGATTAACAACATACATACAATTGATAACCTGTACATAAATTCAGTGAAATGTGTAGTGGAAGATTGGAACCCTAGGGTGGAGGACTTAATCATGATTATTACAGATGGGACTTTATTCTATGTTCTTTGTGTTAATGCAATCCTTAAAATAACTGACACTGCGAGATCTGAGTCACTGTTTGGATAATGCTGGAGTTTGATTCAACCTCAAAGTTGGTGGGACATAACAGATCTATAGCACAGTGATTGGGTGGCTGGGTCTTATAAGAAGTGTTTTATTTATTTATTTATTTTTTACAGGTAAATTTCCAGGCATCACTCCCTCACTTTCCTGGCTTGTAAAGTTGGAAGACAGTCCTCAAAACAATTTTTATTCTTCCTCGAGATTGCATGCATTTGCCTAGTCCTAGTCTTGGAGCCTTGATTATAGTATTGTGTATCTTTATATTCTAAAATTCTATTTACCCTTTTATTCAAACACTAGTTTAGTTCAAGGCTAAGAATGCAGAGAGTAAACAATTGAACATGTAAGTACCATGATAAAGATATTGACCGAAGCATGGGAATTTTATACCTACTAGTTTTAAAATATGACAATAATAAAATTCAGTTATTTTAGTTGTGTTCTTGACACATTTTCATATCCATTATCTCACCTTATTCTCATCAGTATCTTGTGATGAGAAAGATCAGGGATCGTTAATTTTCTTTTGGTGATAGGTAAATAACCTGAAAAATAAAATATTAGAGAGACATGATAGCTGTTTGCAGCTATGTCAAGAGTTGTCATAAGGAAAAAGGCTTAAATAGTTTTGTATAGATTCAGTGGGTAGGTTGGAAATTGCTGAGTAGGAGTTGTACCAGGCAAAATTAGCTTAAAGGAAAGAACAACTGGAGCCATTTCGAATATAGAATGGGCTGTGTTGGTAGGTATTGTGTTTTCCTTAACTAGATGCTTTATCATCTCAAAGGGATGACTTATGCATGGTAAAGGCATTGTCTCAAGTACTCCCACATGTATGTCTTTGATCCATGGGTTTAAATCATAAATAAATTTGGCGACATTTTTCTAATAGTCAAACTCAGAGAGCAGACATAAGTCAATGTTCCCTGCTGCAGTCCAGTGCTAATTCCATTGGTAATCTGAAATCTTTTAAATCCATGGCTGTTTTGGTCATAAAAACTTAGACCCACATTGACACACTGACATAGTCCTCCCCTCTGAGAAGCAAAGAATCATGGGATGTTAAATTTTCCTTCCTTTTCATCCCTACGTGGCCAGAAGATTTAGGAGGGCGTTAGAGCATTACTTTTTGTAGATTTGTATTATAATACAATAGTTTTTATGCCATAAAGTTACATAGAAATATTACAATTGGAGGAAATATTTTCAAAGTACTCAGACTGTCCAGGTCCTGCTCTATGCTGTCTCCTTTTCACTAGCTCTGGTCTCTCAATGCCTACAAAGTGTGTTGTATAAAATATACTACTTCCAAAGAATATTAATTTTGCTTTTTTCCAAAATAAAAGTCCAAACAATATTGAGTCAGAGTAGTGACTTTACTGTTGAAAATCTTATATTCTCCAAAATAAAGGTAAAACGAGGTGAGTGTACGATGACATAGAGAGAGAGAGAATTTTATAGCTGTCAGAAATCAGAATACAGCAATACTCTGTTTTCATAATCACGAGTTCATATTCCATGGAAGTCGTACATATGAACTTATTCTATGACCTTAAAGATCCTTGTGGTTAATCCTATTGTTAAAGCAAAATAAATGTTATAAACCATAAAGATATCATCTACAGTAGGAACATTAAGGAAGATTGCATGTAGCTATAGTATGGTTAAAATATAGTGAATGTTTATACTAAAAATAATTGTTACAGTAAAAAACATATTGCTGTTTATGTTCCTCAAAATACTGCCCCTTGCTTCAGACACGTACTGTCCCTCATGCCCCTTTCTGAAGCAGTTCTGGGAGTCATCTCTGCTGTCTGTAGGGTGTGATTAAAACGATAGTGAATGCTGTTGCTGAGTGCCATCAAAGTAAAGGCAGCACAGTGACTCTCTGCCAAAGTGTGTACCCCTGATGTCAGAGTAGTGTGTCCTCATCCACCCTATTCACCGCATCTGGCTCTGACTCTGAAAGGTAAACATTTTGAATTGATTTGGGGCATTGAATCAGCTATGACAGCTCCACTAAAGACACTGAAGATTTCCAGAACTGCTTTAGGAAGTGGCAGGGACTATGGGATAAGTATGATTGAAGCAAGGGGAACTGTTCTGAGAGAGCTCAATGGCAATGTATCTTTGACGGACTGCAATTTTCTCTTTTTTAGGAGTGGATGGCTCTGGGAATTGAGCCCAGCAGAGACTGTGAACCTAGCTCATTTTTATTTTGTGTTTTAAGGCACAAAGTTGCTAAGTTACCTGGGCTGCGTTTGAACTTGTGATCTTCTCTGCTTCAGCCTTGCAGAGTTTGAGGATTACAGCTGGCACCACAGGGCTTGGTTAACTGTAATTTTGAAAATTAGCTATTCGTTGTAGTTTTCGCTCGCACTTTATATGCAAGCAACAGCATATCCCGATGAAGTGGAAGAAAAAGATAGCCATTGATGCTGGGATTCTGAACTCTACAGCATTACAACATCTCATGCAGCAGTGATAAGTTTGAAAGTAGATTTCAGAAATAAAACAGATTTCTATTATAGAATTTTATTACAGCACTTGCTATGTCTATTTGTAGCTGCAGAAAATTCGTGTTGTAATCTCTATCCCTTGTTTGATGGCATCAAAATATGGGGCACATTTGAGGGACAAAGCTTTTATAAACAGAATCGTACCCCAACAAAAACCACCTTAGAAGGCTCTCCTCTTTCTTCCTCTATGAGAATTTGGAGTAGGAGGAGCACTTGCCCAGGAGTGTGCAGGCCCCCAAGATACCAGGTCTACCAACATTCTGATCCCTGATATTCCAAAACTCAGAACTATGAAAAACAATTTTTGTCTGTAAGCCATTCTGTGGTATTTTTTAACTGCAGCTAGAAATAACCAAACACGTTCATAAATTCCCAATCTATAAAAATTAAAATATTTAGATAAATAAATAGAAAATGATTCTCCTTTCCATAAATTGTGAGTCTCTTAGGGCACTACCTCATCACGTTATCTCTGTCTGTGAATGCACAAATATTATATTTTATTTTACAGATGCTTCTTGACTTACGGGGGATTATGTTCCCCCAAAACACACAATAAGGTGAAAATATTATAAATTGGAAATGTGTCTGTGCAGCATAAATGTTTATCAACACAGTACTACAGAATGTTCCTTTCTTTCTTTACCCCTGGGATTATGCAGCTGAATGGTTACCATTTTCCAGAATTGCTAGAGGATATGGTACCACAAGTTGCTAACCAGAGAAAGATCAAGATTCAAAATTTGAAGTACGGTTCCAATTAAGGATTTGTTACTTGCACTTAAACATAAAATCAATATATATATATATATATCATCACATTTGTGATATTTATAAGTTAGAATGAGATTTTTTTGTAAAAGTGTATTACAGAATTATAAGGTAACAAGTTCATCAAACAAAATTTCCAAGAAACACATTCATAATCCTACATACACAAACTTTATAATTATCTATATTTTGAAAATTTACATAGACATCTAAAAGTGATTTTCCTACTGAAAATGTATCATATTAATTTTTCCCAGTTACTAACTCTAGAAATCAGTATTTTATTATATTGTATATAATATGAAAGAATTTTGAATTTGATAATTATGTTAATCATTATCCTTTTGAAGACAAATTTGTTATTAAATGTAATATTTATTGTTTTGCTTATAATTTATACATTTGCCTCTTTCAGCAATTAGTATGAGGTTAAGTTCGACAGATGACTTTTTATATAATACCTGCTTACTTAGTGTACACAATCTATAAGGCTCTATTGAATATAAAAATTTATAGTATCATAAATGGCATTTATTATAATTTATATATAGAATATCACTAAATTTGTGATTCAAATGATCATTTTAAATTTGTAAGTGGCAACTTATCTTTGCTTCTAGAGATATATTTAAAACCTCATTTAAGTAACTTGATTTTCTGCATTCTAAACATGTTAGTCCTTCCCCTTCTACACTGAGCTTAAACTGGAAAGCTAATGTGCTGTAAGGAAAGCACTGTTAAATTTGAATCTCAATTCTGGAGAAAATGACCTTTAAGTATACAAGATCAAATAACTTCATTTTTGTAATTTAACTTTAGGTGGTTACAGGAATGAATTACATGTAAAATATTATGACTCTGTTAGCTTCTCCCTCCATGCTACCTAGATAATGTATGGTACTACAAATTAGGTAGCTTATTTGTTAATATTTGAAATACTGTCAAAAAAGAAACCTTGAAAATATGTTTGCTTTTTTGCTGAACAATTGGAATTCGGGGAGGTATGTTAAAAATGGAATGGAGAAACGAATGAAAACGGTCTTTAGTGCATGTTAATGTCCCACGAATTCTCTTAGTGTGGTCATCACCATCATCATCATTAGGAAGTATGTGTTAAGCATCCATTTGCTCTTAATCCAATCTGCGATAATTACAGGATCCCATGGATTCCATTTGATGTAATTGCGGGTGGACACCTTCCCAATTAGATGACACACACATTTCCTGCAACGCAGCTGCAGGAAATAAATGAATGAATTATAAAGCTGTAATGTATTAGTTCCTTCTTACTGTTGAAGCTAAATAAGGCCTCGCTCGTTCTTTACAGGGTAAGAGCAAGACCTGGGGTTCTTTTATTTCCACAGTGATCTCAGTACTGTTCATGAAAGAATAGCTTTACTTTCCCAGCTAAGAGTTGGCTACTTACCTCCAGTAGATTTGCAACAAATGGCCTGATTTGTCAGTAGCTGTTGATCGTAAGTTATTTTCTTTATTAATTAAAGCTGATTTAAAAAAAATATATATGCATATGGTAGGCATAGCTCTGGCAAAAAGTAGACAGTACAGGAGTATTGACCAGTGCACTACATTTCATTTGAAATAAAACAATTCCTTTCCCTTAGATATATGAAAAGCTCCAAATAGATTGTTATACTTTTAAAATCTAGCTCTTCTTAACAATTCTTTAGGATTAGTGCTTTCATTCATGAAGCTTTAAAAAAATCTCATAAGTATTTTTCTTGATGTTTTCTTTGGTAACAGTCTGGTAATACATTCATTTTAAGTATGAAAAACTAATACTTTCTTGGAGAAATTTTATATTAATTTGACTATATCAGTAGTTTTCTAGTACTGATATTTTGAATGGTGCTTAAAATTATAATTTGACATTAAACTATTTATTATAAATGCTATCCTCTTTTATAAGATTGAAAAAAACCACATTTAGCTTAATAATGCATTCAGCTCATTGAAGATTAAAAGACAATGATACTTTCGGGTTCCTTCTATCAGCATATCTTAGTGTCATAAACAAAACAAATGCATTTTGTTGATTGACAGTTAAAGTCTCAAATATATATCCCATGTATAATACTCTAATGACATTTAAAAATATGGTAAATGATATTCACACGACCCAGTGCTCTTTCAAAGCATAATTTAAGAATTCATCTTTCGCCTGAGAACTCTGTGAAAAGCAACAGACCCTGCCGTTCCTTCACATTATGGCTGGAATAACTCGTAAGTTTTAGTAAGTACATGTCTTTCATTCTGTATTAAACTCTCACTACTAGAAAAAAAATCAAATTCCTGTTTTTATTTTGTGCAGCGTTATGGAATCAGATGGCTCTACATTTGTTATCCACCACTTTCCCCTCTCTTCACTCCCCTTCCCAGTTTCCTGAAGGTAGGTGAACATAACAAACAGGCCGCCTGCTCCAAGCGTTTCTCATGTCTTTGCATGCAACCTTTGACCCGAGGCTAATCTATCTAAAACATCAGTCATCCTGCTCCCCTTCTCTGGAGTAACTCCCCACTTCTCTTATGCACTTGTCCCTCCTTAGACTTCATTGCTCTTAAAACCTACCATATTGTTGGGCTGGAGGAGTAACACGGTGCTTGGATTGCAAAGCCCTGAGTTTGATTCCCCGGCATCCCATAAACCAAGCATAGTGGAGCACACCTGTAATGACTAAGAAGAATATTGTGTTCCTTGCTTACTGGTTTCTGCAGAGATGCTCTAACTTGATGCTAAAAGAAAAATATTTACTTAGGCTAGAAAGAGAGGGATTGAGGTCCATGCAATGATTGACATACACCTAAGCACACAATCCTACCACAAATTGCCATTATATAAAAATCTACTAACCAAAATATTATAATCTGCACTTGTATTCAAAAAATAATATGTAACTTTTTATGATGTTGAGTAGCATTATATATAATTCTATATTCAAATAGTGTTTCAAACTATGAAAATGTCATATGAAAAAATTAAATGTGTGTGCTTCCCTAACATTCGTGGGTTGACACCCAGTTTGGGTCTCCACTGGGATGGTGTTTGGAGGTAGGATTTTGATATAGGATAACTAACAATAGAACCTCGAAGAGTGTAATTAGTATCCTTATAAAAGTTGCCTCAGAAAGGTCACATGTTTTTTTTTAGTCATATGAAGTTAGAGTGAAGAGATGACCCTCTGTGAATCCAGAATGGGTCCCTCACCAGACAAAAAATATGCTAGGGCCTTGAGCTAGACTTTTCAATAAGCAGAACTATAAAAAATAAAATTCTTCTATTCATAAGTATCCAGTCTAAGGTGTTTTGCTATATTAATCAAATCAGATATAGGTGTCATCATTTATTCACACTTATAATACTGAATATTTTATTCTACTATAAAGTCATTTTTGAATTTTTGCTTCTGCTGAAGATGAATACCATGTTGAGATAGGAGGATTCCTCTGAGTCCAAGGCCAGTGTGGGCTACATAGTGAGTTCAGGACCACCCTGGGCTACAGAACAAGACCTTGTCTCAAATAAATAAATAAAATTACTAAAGTAACAAAGAGAGCTGGATAATTTGTAAAAGTAAAGTTTTGTTTTGGTTTTAAACAGTGAAGAATTGATAACACAAAGATTTTGTAACTAATTAAAAATGATAAGTGAAAAGCCCGTCTTGGAATGAAAGATATCTTAGTGTTCTTTTTTTTTTTGTCTCCTTCTTTTTGGAGAAGTAAGCAAGTATGTGCAAGGGTAACAATAAAAATTCTAAAATATTATACACTGTGGATTGGCTGGTGAAATAATTTAGAACGTTGAGCAGCTCCAGACACAAAGAGAATCTGCACCTGTTCACTAACTTCCTATAGATTATCACTGGATATTTGCATGGCAAATTTGGAGAAGAGGAATGGTTGAGAGACACATGTGGAAGCTATGGTTATGAAAGGACTATTCAAGGCAGAACACAAGCCAGAAAACCTCACATACTCCTTTGGACAGCCCAGGACCCGCGGTGGTGGTGGTGGTGTGTGTGTGTGTCAGGGCGGGGTGGGGGGGGGGGTTGTTGACCCTTACTCATGCTGAGAGAGATATGAAATGTGAAAAAACTTGCCTGCATAAACTCCAGGACTTTCAACGTAAACTCTGAAAAACCTCATAGGACTGGTTACAGGAATCAAAGATGATACATCTCCTGTCTGACACGGTGGTAGTTAACAAGCCTGGAGAGTGAATAGACAGCTCCAGCAATCTAAAATGAAAGACATTCAACAGCCAAACTCCTGGAATTTGGGCTACAAGTCAAAGGATCTCAAACTGTTTAGAAAGCTGGTGCTGGATGACAAATCACAAAGTGTTAGTCTCCGAGATTTTCCAATACTAGAACAAGGAAATGTTTTGGTTGTATGTTCAAATTTCTGAGTTAAGTTAGGAACTAAATCTAACCAATGCAAAGATAGGAACAGCTAAACAACAGGCTAGAGAGCTGGCAGCTTATAGGTGAAAGATTATGTCTCCTTCAAGGAAAAAAAAAAATATTCAGTCAGTACTGTTCTTTTGCATATAACATCTAGCATAATAAAATCAAGGTAAACAAAAGTGAAAATTAAAAAGGGTGGTTCATCATCAAGAATGAAATCAGTCAATTAAAACAGACTTAGTGATGCTTCAAATATTACTGCGTAAGTTAAATTACTAAGTTATTATGTCAATTTCCTATAAAATATCTGTTAATACTTTAAATAAAAAATTTAATGAAAACACATTGAATACCTATGTGGGAGGAAAAGAATATTTAAAAAAAAACAAGAAGTCATTTCAATAGAATTTTGTAACATTGTGTACATCTTACAACACAAAATTAATAGCATAAAAATCTAACCTTTTGAGTACTTTGAGGATGGTGCAGGTATTATTTTTCAGCAGAAAGACTATCATTTGTATGAAAATAACTATTCAAGTTTTTAGATACTGGTATTTATTGAAAAATAAAAAAAAAAGAATTTCAGGTAGCGTTTTTCAGATTCTTAATTCCCTTAAGTACTTCTTTGCAAAGTCAAATAATAGAATAATGATTAAGACAAAGGCCAAAATATTGTTTATTAAATTGTATTGTTCACAGGCAAATGTTTTAACCTCAGGTAATCCCCTCTTTCATAGTTCTTCTTTGTATGTAGCCAAAATTCAGCAAATTCCAACATAGCCTATAGATGTACTCATCAGGAACTATTATGTATGCTACTTCTTCACATGGGAAAGGAGTAATGTTGCCTACCGCCTCACCCATCTGGCACAATTGCCTGAACTTCATAAGAAAGCAAAATCTAACCCTTTATTAACTTTAAATAATTCAACAAGTAAAATGCCTGAGTTTTATTCCTTATTGTTCCCTAAATTTACTCTACGCTCATTAGCAAACCAGTTTGTTTTGTGTTCTAATAATATTCCCTAACAATATCATTATTTTCCCCAATATTATTTTTTGCCTCATGGGATTAAATGAATTAGTGTGTTTTCAACACTCAATTATTTTTATTGTGCAAAAATTTATGCAGCTAATGAAAACATTTAACTGGTTTTGTTACATAATCAAATCATCATGTACTGCGTTACATTTTTCAGTGCCTTTTGCATAATGAGGGTTAGAATCAACTAGGGAACACACACTAAAATGTCAGTTGAGAAAATGTTTGATTATGTGCTGTGCTGCAGCAATTTACTCTGGCCCAATGGGCCCGTTTCCGGATTCATTTAACCTGCCCATCTACAGAAAGGCTTCCTGCAGGTATTCCACTGAGTGCAAAAAGCAGGCTCACTTCTTACCTGATGCACGTGAATGCATCTCCTCGAGAAAGGAGATTGAGCCGAACCACCATTTGTTAATTTCCACTGAAGTGTTTGCAGATGTTTGAACCGATGACCTTGGTGTTGGTATTTCTGGAACCCAATTAATTACTGATTAATGATTCCTTGAGCTTTGATAGGTCCTGTCCACGTTCATTCCAGAAAAGGTAATAAAACAAAACTTATTTCTTACTGATTTCAATGAGAATGGTTTGCTCTGGAGATCGCTTCCTGTTGCAGGATTTGTAAACAACTGATGTAAAAGAGGAGCTGTCGGTGGTAGCGATGATTAAAGAGCTTGAGGGCTTGTTGGGCTAAGCGATCTACATCAGAGTTTACAAGTTTAATCATCCGAACATTAGATCATTCGCCTTCTGTTGAATAAAGACCAAACTTCCCAGGATGACCTTTTTCCTTTTAATTACCTGATCCCTTTCTATGACCTTGCAGGTCAGGCACGAGCTTGGTCTTCTTACCCTCCAGTTCACTTTCTATTACATACTCGGTCACTCTGTCCCACTTGCACTGAACACCTTTCTGCTCTAGGAGCAAAAACTTTTCAGCTCACTTCCTTTGTCAGTGCTGTTCCATTTCTCAAAAATGCCTTCCTGGGGTAATCTTTATGTCTACTGCTTTATTTCTTCAAGTCTGGTCATATGCCACAGAATAAAATAATATTATATAAGGTAGGTTCAAATCCTCACATGCTTATTGGTCTTTGTGGTATGTATTTTCACCATAGAGCAAATTTTTATGCCTTGTTAAATAATATACGAATATGTATTTTATATCATCGGTTCCTACAAAATTAAGCTTCATGATAGGAGGTGCAAGGAGTACAATAAGTTTTCTTTCACTGATAGATTCTCAATACCTAAAATCACATGCCAATATACTTATGAATGGTCCTTAAGCAAATTGATGCAGATTTACAAGCTGAGTTAATGAAGAATTACTAATTTGGTCTAAATCAAATACTGGAAGTTTTCCTATTGTTCTCTCTTCTTAAGTCTCTCTATACCTCCAGGTAGAGGAGTAACTATTGGAAGTACATAATAGAATCAGTTAAAGAAAATTTTACTTAAAAACATTTTAGTAGATTTTAGATTGCTGAATCTTCTGGCTTCTCCAGCCCACATTATGTACAAAAGGATAGTTTTGAGCCACATATATAATATATATTTGTCATATACAAATAATAAAATCTTCTTTATTTTTGTATCTATAATTATGACATTAAAAACGAAAGGCCACAAGTTGGATACACCTCCAAATTTTAAGCTTAGATATAGAGGATACATTAGGTAAGCCCTAATTATATCACATCCCTGCACAAATCTTCCTCTCAGTTCTTTTAAAGCAAAACACTTCAAGAAAAATAGGTACTTTCTTTTGTCTGGTTCTAGTAGCATCTTTCCCCCAAAACTTCTAGCATGCAATATTATTTGCTTAGTCATTTGTTCACCGACACCCCTCTTCACAGAGGAAAAATCCAGGCACTATCACTCTGAGTATCCATTTTCCTGGACCCAAACCTGTGAACTCTGAACCAACAAGACTGTGCTTCAATTCTATCTCTTTTAGCATCATAGAAAAATTTCCCACATTGCTTATCAAATGGCATAATGTTAATTGCCAAGTTATAATTCAACTCATGCCCAAATAAATCTTTTAAGTTTTTTAAGTAGTATTTTTTCCTCTTTGCTTATTTTCAGTACTGTAAATTTAAAAATGACTGAGCTCATGTTTGAAATATCTCCATCCTCTGATATTTTGTTTTGTTTTAATTTAGTTAAATTTTATTCCTTTCTTTTCTTAATAATTAATGTTTCTCTCAGGAAAGTACTTGGGAGGATGAGGAAAGATCACCAACGTGTTCTTTGAAGGCGACATTGAAAAGACAAGAGTGTTTTGTTTCATTCCTTCCTTCCAACTCCAGAACACACTCAGAAGTTGGCCGTATCACCCACACTGGGCTGAGTTTAGGAACAACCCAGGAACCCACGCCACTTTGCTTTCACAGCCTGCTGCCGCGTCTGGCATTATTAAAGATGCTGTTGCTTTGGTTTAGAATTAAAATTTTGAAATCACTTTATACTGAGAACCAAATTCTTCACTCCTATCAACTGAGAAAAAGCAGAGGGCCATTTCAGCACCGCCGAGTCTGCTTCAATCCCACATTAGCGCTACTTCTTCAGATATCATTGTCAATCTCAACACAGAGATAATCCCTAACCTCTCATGAATAACAAGTTTATAAAGATTTTCTAATAATTTGGTTTTTTCTATCCAAAAGAGAGAGTATAATAATCGGCAGTATGTTATTATTATTATTATTTTTCCTTTTGAGCCACTCCTCAAGGCTGCCCAAGGACATCCTAACTCTTTTTGATCTCTTTTCTTTTTCTTTTTCTTTTCCCATTTTATTGATATGTACAAGTGCAAAATTTAAGGTTTACAATGGAGATGAGCATTTTGTGCACATACGTATCTTGTCAAGGTGACAAGGGCTTTCCCGCTCTCCTTTTGTCCCTCCCCCTACCTTCTCTTCCCTCCCTCCACGCCGACCCTGTCCCCCTCTTTCACTTTGTCTTTCCTCTAAAGTTCCATGAGATAGTTGTGATCTGGGTCTCTCATATCAGAGAGACCATTCGATATTTCACCTTCTGCTTCTGACTCACTTCACTAGGCATGATGTTCTCAAGTTTCTTCC
Organism: Ctenodactylus gundi; assembly: GCA_004027205.1. NCBI lineage: Eukaryota > Metazoa > Chordata > Mammalia > Rodentia > Ctenodactylidae > Ctenodactylus > Ctenodactylus gundi. Next base: position 5,205 of record PVKB01000313.1, on the reverse strand, counting down.
ATTTGCCTGCAAAAGCCTCCAATGCTGTTGGACATTACAGATGCATAGTATTCCATTGTGTATAAGTACCCCAGTTTGTGTATCCATTGATCTGTTGATGGGTATTTTGGTGCCTTCCACGTTTTAAGCTATCTCTTATCCCGCCACCTCGACTTAGTGCCTTTCCCAGCTTGCACTGACAAGGATGGTGTTGTCATCCGCAGAGGCTGAGGGGAAGGGCCGTCCCAGTCCTCTTCACACAGGCCATTTCAACCGTCTGGATCTCCTGGGTCTCTCAGATTGAGAACTAAAATATCACAAGCGAAGCCTCTTAAACTTAGATATTTTGACTTTTTTCTCTCTTTCATTTAGAAGCAAGGAATATCGTGCCAATAAATAATAAATGAATAAATTATTGCTTGGTTTAGTCTGTTGTGATGACAGAATGCTACTGAAGGGGTAGCTTGTAAGCAAAACAAATTCAGTTTTCAAAATTCATTTCTCAGCATTCTGAGGATAGGATGAGACAAATCGTTCAGTTTGGGCTTTGATGTATTTTGAGAAGTCCAAGGGCAAGTTTCCTGAAGTGTCGGCTTCGGAGGAGGGTCTGCTTTCAGCGCATGGGTGGCCATATTCTTCCTGTGGTAGAAGCAGCCATCCAGCTCTCTGCTTCTGTTTTATACAGTGATCGATTTCTTCCTTGGCTCTCCCTACCCGGCCCTCCTATTATCTCCTCGATCATTGCATTAGTGGTCAAAAATTCAATCTATGAATTTTGGGAAAACAAGCTCATTCCCTTTACAGCATCACCGTATAGTTAGATCTGTGATCCAAACTTACATAAATAGTCTGATTCACCCTTTAGGTCTGAGTAGGCAGTGTAGCCTGGTTCTCTAGAGAGGACCAAGGTTCTATGTCAGAGTCTAGGTTCCAGTTCTGGCACTCGCTGTGTTGCTACCAATCTCTTCAATCCTTAGATTTCTTTTTTTCCGGTGTAAATTGGGGTAATAGTATTCTGTCTAGTACATAATGTAGTTCCAATAACTTTTAATTATTACTAATTATAGTGTTTCCATGATTGTATTTTACAAGGGTTACATTTAATCATTCATACACTGAGTATTAGTAAGGGAGATATCAATTGTATCAATGGGATATATATGTTTTGTTTTATTTAAATATTAACATTTCCAACCATGAACGTGATGGTAATATGATAAGCTGCAGATGATTTCAATATGTACATAAATGTAGTATGACTATATAAATTCTGAAGATTACCTATTAAATATAAATTTAGTATGATTACATAGATCCTAAAATTTAGCCACTGACAATATTTTGTATCCTTTTTCTTTTTCGGTTTTTATTTTTGTTTTTCTTGTCCATTTCATGTCTATAAGAAAACTGAGTTGTCAAGTAGGCAGGTTTGACCTTAACATAGTTTTGTGATACTTTATAAGTTTCAGCAAATCCTTACTACAAAATGAGGTTAAGCTCTAGGATTAGAGAAGTAATTTATATTACATTTTGTGGGTTTTAATGGATGTTCTAGTTAAAATATTTCTAAATTTTTCTATGGATCAGGATGACTTTTTGGAAGAAAATGGCAAGCATTTGGTGTGTTTACGTAAAATATATGCTGAATGTAAAAAGAAGAGAAAACTCACCTGCTTGAAGGATGATTAAAACATACAATACAACAAACTTTGACCCTTTTCTTGACAAATGTTGTTTAAAGCAGAAGTGATAAAGTGTGTTTTCTGAGCCCCTGAGACTGTTTTGGGAAGAACTTGAAGAGTGAAAATAGTTCCTAGGACAGAAGCCTAAGAAACAATAAGTAGGGGATGGGATCTAAGATTTTATGGTTTTTGAAAGTATGCCTGAGCAAGATCAGAAATCAAGAAGGAAGAAAGTCAAAGAATTTCATTGCTATATGGAAGCCAAGCCAGAAAGTGGTGGATGATGCCACATTTGGTGAAAAAATAAATTAAAAAACCCTACATATTCAAAATGAATTGAAAAAAGAAGCATAGAGACATACTGTACATTCAGCATGAAGGCTGTAACTTCACTAGAGTGAACATATAGTGTGTATGCTGTTTACCTACAGTGTTTACAATAAAATTTTTTTCTACATTTATTTTTAAACTTTATCTTTCAACCCTGTCTCAATTAAAAAAAAAAAACCTTTATTTTCACTTGAATAAGTAGGCACTATGGAATTAATTTACATCTTGATTACATACAACTTGGGAAAGTGGCGCCTTCACCCTTCTTTGACTGATCTTTTCTCTTCCTCTTTTCCCTCCCTCATCCAGTGATCCCCATTCCCCATTCTCGAGACCCCTTCCATCACTGAGCACTCTTATTTCTCTATTTTCATCCTTCTTTCTTACATGTTTTTTGTTTTACACATTTATACTTTGCCATTCTTATGCAATGGATACCAAACAATACTTAACCTTTGTGTCTGGTTTATTTCACTAAGCATTTTGGTCTCAAGGTCTTACAAGTGTTATGCTCAAAATATTGCACTTTGAATAGAAGACTAGTAGCTGAAATATATAAAGAACTCAAAAAAAAAAACCACCGCCTAACATGATAGACGTGATCCACACAGTAGCAACCGAAAGTAAAATTTCTTTTTAAAAATGAACATTGAGGCTGATGTGTTTAGTAAATGGAATAACATTGTGTGGGTAGGTACTCTGAAAAGGGAACAAGGAACAGAAACATACAAAAAGTGAGAGATTATTTACCAATCTTGACTCTGAGAACTTTTTGAAATTTATTTTAATTTTTAACATATGACTTTTTAGGTCTAGTTAAGAATCAATTTGAGAACCAGAAAATAGAGCCATCCGAAAATACAGAAGAAAGAGTGAGCGAGGAGTGGAGAATGGGGCTGAGCAGGCGAGAGCTTCAGCGCTGGGCGACAAGCCTCATAAGTTACTATAGACCCACGCTTGGCCTCCTTGAACAACAGAAAGAAAGAAAAGAAGGAACTGGATGCAGGAAATTGCTACCCATATGTAAGAGATGCTAGGGTGTGTGAGGAACATAAAAAATATTGCTTCAGTATTTCACGTGCCTTGTGCATTAAATTCCTGCAATTTAAATGTGATTTGAGGGTAACGTGATTCTTTAAATTACTTTTATTGACAACTTTTGGATAACACCTCTGTTTTCATTATGTGAAATATTAAATTCTTTTAAGTATTCCCCAAATAAATTGAATCTCTGCTGCCATTGCTACTTTGAAGTGATTTTCACTTGAGCCTTAAAGTATTTCAAGACAATGCAAGCCACTATTGGTTCTCGGAATAGTTACTAGAGTACTGATCACAGTTGGCTTTCCTTGTGCTTGTGGAGGAGCTGTGGAGTGACAGGAGGGAAGGGCACATACACAACACTGTAAGCAGACCTATAACGGAGCCTGAGCATTAGCTGATCACACACACACACACATGCACACACACACACACACACACACACACACACACACACACACACAAAGAGAAGCTAATAGCTTTGTTTTAAACTTTGAAATAAAACCTGTAAAGCTTATCAGCATATAACTTAATTGCCTTAACTTTACTGCGGTGATATTAGCATCAGTATTAAGTTAATAGTACATGAATTTTGCCAGAGGCTATTAGAGGGAAAGGAGTTGATTTTTATATTTGACTGTACAGTAACTTATTTTAAATGAGAACAGAAACTCAGATTTGAATTGAAATGACATTGACATGAACGTACCCCTATCAACCATGGGTTATATCTGTACTCTTACATTCTTTTACAATTTGCAAAGGGGCTGTTATTGCAAATGTTATTTTTTCCAATAAAGAGACAGCTCATTAGATCTCATTACTAGTCAGCAGCTGTCGCAGGATATAGATTTCTAACTTGGAGCAATACATCTTTTCACAAATGCTTTCACCGAAAATGTGGAAAAGATCTATTTCATCGTTAACCTACAGTGACATTATACACGGCTGCACTTACACCTTTGGCTTTTCTGCAGACTATTTCGCAGTTTAGTAACTTTCAGTTGAATAATTCAAGTTTCTTCAAAATGCGATACATGCCGCTTATAAATTCTAAAAAGATGCTATAAGTTATTTTTGACCCGGACTCGTGATATTTTATCTTGAAATCTGATAAACTTACTTAGTCAACAAATATGTTTTCGATGCATTGTTTATCAGAGATGAGGAGATAGTAAAAATGAAGCAAAATGAACTCAATGAAAAATCTAATTTTCCTTGTGTTCAAAGCACTTACAGTCTACTTCGGGAAATGAAACTTGGGTAGTAAAACTGTGCATACGTGTGGAATTAAATAATACTTGAAAGTAAATATTCCAGAAAAATCATGAAATAATTCATGATTTTTTTTTACATGACTTGTTTTGAAATAAATTCTCAGGGAAAAAATAATGCACTGTGGATGTAAAATGTCGGGTAAGGCGCTTTAGGGGAAAGAAGGCAGTGTAAGATTTCATTTCTCAGGGAGAAATAAGAAAGCGTGAGAGGGAGAAAAGAGAGAGAGGAGGTGAGAGAAACAGAGCAATGGCAGGACAAGCTGAAGGCTGCTGGTTATACAGGAAGAGACTTCAGGTCGTAGGAGCAATGCTACAAACCACTGAGAACATCTGAAGAGAGAAGATTTGAAGAGACACATAAAAAGAGGTGTTTGATGCTGCACATACATCCTACAGGTAGACCGTAGAGTAAGATCCTGTTAATGTGAGAATTAGGAATCATAGCTGCAGAGACAATGCAAGGTCAAGCCACGGGTAACTTAAAATGCCAAACCTTAGCGGGAGATCGTCACCTCAGATGGATGGAGACATCAGCATACTGGAGCAAAGCTCAGATTTCAGAGATGGGTGGGCTGAAAGTTGAAAATTTCAACAAGGACTGAGGAAATGGGAAAAATGTTTTGATAGTAGAAAACAATGGTTATATGAAACACACGCTGATTAGTTTTCATGGCTCAAAACTAAGACATTACATGTAACTCCGTGAAGCAAGTGTGGGATTCCTGTGGCTTGCAGTTGCTTTGCTCTTGTTTATTTAATACTGTCATTAAATATTTATAAGAAAAATTTAGTACTTCTACATGTACACTAATTGTGTTGTATTGTGCATGTGGCCCAAGACTGTTGGTCAAAAAGAGAAAGTGTTAAAAACTAGTGGTTGGTAGGTTGGGCACACC